>OZ038508.1:15188964-15278964 GCA_964036315.1 Acanthosepion esculentum | reverse complement strand
TTAATGTTTTTAACTGTCATTAAAAGCAAATGTCAGTTTGTCCAAATAATTAGGCAAGTATATATAACAGTGTATTTGGCTAGCAGTTCCTCTTTTATACAAGTTTCAGTAAGGACGGCTGATAAGGTACTGCATTAATCTTTTCTATTTAATTTTTCTTATGTTCCTTTAAGTGTTTTCTGGTATAAAGTGTGAAAAACTTGTCCACATGTTATTATATATCCGAGTGCATCCAGCGATTCTGTTAGCCATTATCAAGGATGTTTTTTTTTAATTTTCTATTTTAACTGGAAATGTAGATTTTTATACTAGCAACATTGCCCGGCGTTGCCCGTGCTTGATTCAAAAATCGTACGACTCATACAGCAATCGCTATCACATGACTTAAAATATTTTTGCCCTTCCTTGCTTTTAAAGGAGTGCCCTTTGCCGTGCTGATGTTGCTACATGCCTTACTTCTTGCCTATCTCACACTGCGAATTTTTATAAGCTCAATACTAAACATTAAATCTGTTACGAAAAAAGAACTTAAAAAAATGAACACAAAACGATCAGCTTTAAAAAAGGACTCGTAACTGGCAAAACCGAATGAAAAAAGAATGTTAACAACAAATACTTTTTCACACCCAACCCAGTTATGCGGAATCAGAATCAACGTTGAGTTTAAGCAAGCGAATGAGCGAATTGGAGTAAAGTGCCATGCAGATTTAAATTTTTCCCACTTGTGACGAATGCAGCTATCAATTTTTTTTGCATGCTAGCATGCTAGTTAACATTCGTGTCAGTCAGCTGTTGGCTCTCACGCTGGCCAATATAATCTTCCTGCCTATTCGCGGCAGCCAGCTATAGGCTCTCACTCTGGCCAGCAGAAAATGGCCGCAAACTAGATGAAAACTGCCGTAGAAGCATGAAAAAATCGATTATTTCCACTATCGATGGGAGTTGGGAAATGCAAAGTTGGTCTTGGCTCTTTTGCTATCTTGGAGCATTTGCATGTAAATCTTGGTGCAAATCCGTCGAAAATTGCGGCCGTGCATTCGTTACACACACACACACACACACACGCGCACACACACACACACATACAGATCCTACTTTTTATAGATAGAGATATGTGTATCTATAGTAATGAGAATTTTTTTAAATTTTCCAAACAGTCAGCACCTGTCGCCGTATTCATATTTGTTATTACTGAGTGTCGGCTTTTTCTTTTTATTATTAGTGCTTCTATTATTTTTAGCAATTTTTTAAAACATATGGATGAGGCTATTATACTATATAGGTTTCTGCGTTATATTTAAATGAATCCCAATTGTGCTATGGTCAGAGAAATGTAACGTGGGTTTTCTTGATAAACATTCAGTGTTATGTCCAACATAATTATTCATGAACTTGGTTTCATTAGAAAGATTACTTTACTTTAGATATTAAGTTTTTTGTTTTCTCCGACTTCGAAGTTTCTTAGTAAAGTCCATTCTTCAAGGGGTTTTGTTTTTTAAATGATATTTTCATTTTTTTAACACTTTATTCAGCCTCTTTTTTCAATCCGTTTTCTACACATGCGCATTCATAAATTTAACGTCCATGAATTGATACTTTTCTTTACGACTTCGTTTTGTCAGTTTTAGATATTTCTTCCAGTTGTATATATATATATATATATATATATATATATATATATATATATATATATATATATATATATATATATATATATTGTATAAAATGACAATTGGATAAATCTTAGATTCTGTTCCGACTTTTTCAAGCCAAAAATGAAATCGAAATATCTCTGTTGTTATAGTTACATTAAAAATCCAAATTTAAAAAGATAGACGCTTCCATCCAAGCCTTTTTTCTGGGTAATGTAAATTACCTTTATAGTAAGAGATTTTTTTATTTTTCATGTCGACAATACAGTTAAATTCCCAGATCAATTCTGTGGACAAGACAGATTGGTATAAAATCATTATCATTTTATACCAATCTGTCTTGTCCACAGAATTGATCTGGGAACCTAACTAACTAACTAACTAACTATATATATATATATATATATATATATATATATATATATATATATATATATATATATATATATATATATATATACAGGGGTTGGACAAAATAATTGAAACACTTGTTAAATCCAAAGAAAATTTATTTAATATCTATTTATTTAGCCTCACATACAGCTTTAATACGTCTAGGAATGGAATGATACAGCTTCCTGACTTCATCCAGAGGAATTTTCAGCCATATTTTTATATTAAAATGTGCTCCAGCACTTTAATACAGGAGGGTAGAGGACAGCGGCTCCTAACAAAATGCACCACAAATGTTTAATAATATTGATATCTGGAGATTGGGGAGGTCACTCCATGTGTTCTAGCTCACTTTCATGCCCTTCATACCAATTCTTAACTAATCGAGCGGTATGTATTGGAGCATTATCGTCTTGGAAGATGCAGTCACCATCAGGGAATAAAGTCTGGGCCATTGGATGACCATGATCTCCCAAAATGTTCAGGTAATCTTTGCTGTTGATTCTTCCATGTAGGGCAACTATTGGACCGAGACAATTCAATGATATGGCGGCCCAAACTATCACTGATCCACCTCCATGCGTCACTGTTAGAAGAAGGCAGTCAGGGCTGTAAACTTCTTTGGGCTGCCTCCACACATAAACTTGCCCTGAAGTTGGGAAAAGAGAAAACTGGACTCGTCTGAGAATATGATTTGCTTCCATTGGTCTGTAGACCAGGCATTGGCATCTCTGCACCACTTCAACCTCTTCTGAATGTTGCGTGTGGAGAGAAGAGGTTTCCTTACAGCGACTCTTCCATGATATCCAGCCTTATGGAGGTCATTGCGAACAGTTTTAGTAGAAACTAGACTATTCAGATGTTTATTCAACACAGCAGTCACTTTGGCCGCAATAGTCCGATGATTTTTTGTCATATTGCATTTCAATGCACATCGGTCCCTGTCAGTAAGTTTGCAAGTCCGGTCCAAATTGCTACAGTTTCTAGAGGTTTTACCCTGTTTTCCGAATTGCGTCATAGTTCTCGATATGGTAGCTCTTGAAAAACCAAACAGTTCAGCATCCTTAGTGATCGAGGCTACTTCCATGCAAGCTCCAACAATTTGCCCTTTTTCGAACTCGGTGAGGTATACAACAAAGACAGTAAATTAGATAAATAAACGTATTTAAATAGATATAACCTGCAATTACTTAAGTTTTAGTTAAAGTTCTTAATATGATAGGTCTTTGAAATATAGGAGTGGAATTCGCACCTGTTCCAATTATTTTGTCCCACCACTGTATATATATATATATATATATATATATATATATATATATATATATATATATATATATATATATATATATATATATAAAATGAAGAGGTTATAATGGTTCCAACGAGAGAAAGGTGTGTATATTAAAAAGAAAAGAGAGGTACCGCAAACTTTTTGGGTTGTAATGTGGGTTTTTAAAAAAAAATATTATTCTTTATTTTTCATAGTTTTAAAACACGTGTTTCTGGTCTCACGACCGTCTTTCTGTCAGCATGCGTGTATATATGTGTGTGTACATTCCCCCTGAATACATACACTGTCTCACTACGAAGAATTAGTAAACACATTTGTACACACACACACACACACACACACACACACACACACACACACACACACACACACAGACAGTGTATGTATTCAGGGGGAATGTACACACACATATATACACGCATATTCTGACAGAAACACACGAAAATGGAAATAGATCTAAGAACACACAGGGGTTATTAAAACATTAAAAGATAAGACAACCGATTCATCACTTCTCAAACCAACCTTAATTGTTTTATGACCCTTCGCTCAGAACTCTTCACTGCTATTTAAAGAAAGACATTCGAATGACCAACACAAAAACAGAGAATGTCTCATATCGAGAATATTTAACATTGAAAAACATAAAGGAAAAAATTAATTATTTTTAATAATATGTGGAAATCTCCACCCTTTACCTGAAGACGGTCGTGAGACCAGAAACACGTGTTGTAAAACTATGAAAAATAAAGAATAATATTTTTTTTAAAAACCCACATTACAACCCAAAAAATTTGCGGTACCTCTCTTCTTTTTAATATATATATATATATATATATATATATATATATATATATATATATATATATATATATATATATATATATATATATATATATATATTTCATTATTTTCTTGGGGGTAAAAGATGTTATTATGGAAATGATAACGGCAAGACGGGCTTTACCATTTATGATTAAAAGGGGAAAAATGACCACCCGACCGGTTTCGCCCTCACTCAACACAGCTGAAATCGAGGGAAGACTAAATATTACAATATAAAGCGTGAGAAGCATGTGATAAATAAAGGTTGAAAGATCGGATATATCATACCGATATTGTTACTCTATTATATCAGTAGATTCGGAGTTTGGAAGGCGGTTTCTAATGAATGAAAAGAGGATGTCACTATGGCCATATCCTGCTGTGAGGTCTAGATGGCAGGTCTATAATTTCCTATTAGAGAGATAAGCAATTTCTTGGAGTTATATATGGCATCACTGTAACTCTTACCAGAACGAAAATCAAACAGAATTGTGGCGTTTGGTTTGTTTTGTTTTGTTTTACAGCATATCAACCACAATGGGTTATTTAATGCCGACAACATTTTTAGGATAGATTCGTATGAACAGAATATGTATTCTTTGGTTTAGATTGGTTTGGTTTATTTTGTTTTAAGACATATCAACCTAAACGGGGTATTAATGCCGACAACATTTTTAGGATAGATTCGTATGAATAAAATATGTATTCTTTGGTTTAGATTGGTTTGGTTTATTTTGTTTTACGGCATATCAACCTCAATGGGTTATTTAATGCTGGTAACATTTTTAGGATAGATTCGTATGAATAGAATATGTATTCTTTGGTTTAGATTGGTTTGGTTTATTTTGTTTTACGGCATATCAACCTCAATGGGTAATTTAATGCCGACAACATTTTTAGGATAGATTCGTATGAATAGAATATGTATTCTTTGGTTTAGATTGGTTTGGTTTATTTTGTTTTACGGCATATCAACCTCAATGGGTTATTTAATGCTGGTAACATTTTTAGGATAGATTCGTATGAATAGAATATGTATTCTTTGCTTTAGGTTGGTTTGGTTTATTTTGTTTTACGGCATATCAACCTCAATGGGTAATTTAATGCCGACAGCATTTTTAGGATAGATTCGTATGAATAGAATATGTATTCTTTGCTTTAGGTTGGTTTGGTTTATTTTGTTTTACGGCATATCAACCTCAATGGGTAATTTAATGCCGAAAATATGTTTAGGATAGTTTCGTATGAATAGAATATGTATTCTTTGGTTTAGATTGGTTTGGTTTATTTTTTTTACGGCGTATCAGCCTCAATAGGTCATTTAATACCGACAACTTTTTTTTCCTCGTAATATTTTTTTTTGTCAAAAATCTATTTCTGTTAATATTCTTCCTAAACAATGTATAGCTGACAACATTATTTTTTTCAAAAACGTATTATCAAAGGCCTTGCTGTTGGACGTAGTTTATCGTCATACCCAGAACGCGGACGTAGTCTGAGTTAACTGTTTACCCATAGCTGGGACCCTAACAGGTGCTACCACCCCGGTTCATGGTGGACCTGGGAACACCAGCAATTAAGGTGTGTTTCCACACTCCTCAAAACCTCCTGATCAGAGGCCTTGCTGTTGGACGTAGTTTATCGTCTTACCCAGGACGCAGATGCCGTCTATCGTCATATCAAGGACGAGAATTGTGAGGATTTGGCTTTCATAAAACAATGATAGTCTATATATGCAATATTCGTTCATACTTTCACCACGAGGATGCAATTGAGATACTCTGCTTGTGCAATGGTTTTGGGGGCTACCTTTTTATTTCCATAGTGCATATATGCGAGATTAATTCACACTTTTTGGGGATGCATTTCTGAGTCTAAACCTCTTTCGTAAAATACAGAAAAAATTGTTATTAAATTAAGACACAAAATAAAGCTATTTTCAAAAGTTCATCCTCTACACCCTCGTGCAAAATAGTTGAAACAAACGATTTAGTTTCCTTTCTTTCACCATAAGGTCAAATTTAGACCCACTGGAGTGACAGGCTGTAATCGATTTCTATTTTTCCCCACTTTAGATCATTTGCAGTGGTGTGCAGTAATATGAATCTATTTTCAGGGTGTATGATGAAATTTGTTTGGCCTTGAAAAATATTGCGTCATCCATGATTGCATCAGATTTTTATAACGCCCATACACTATTGTCTCGACTGTCGATTATTTGTCCTACGGCCATTGTCTGCGATGGACGTTACTCCAAGGAAGCGTACGAAAATTGTAACTCTGCACTGACACAATGGCAATCCTTACCAGTGAGCAAATCAAAGTACTATAGACTGGCCTGGAAACCCTCTTGATTTAAATCCAATCGAGAATCTGTGGTCAATCTGCAAGGAACGACTTCCTGGAATTGACGTACGAAGTCACTAACATATGCAGTGGGGCATGTTTCATTGGAAAATTAAAAAAAAAGTAAATAATAACGGACTTATTCATTTTGTTTGAATTAATTTGCACAAGGGTCTATCTATCTATCTATCTATCTATCTATCTATCTATTTATCTATCTATCTATGAAGTAAGCTATTTTCAAACGTTCAGCCTCAATGTAAAGTGGCACATTATTATTCCTCAGTTTCGTAATAACTTTCTTAATTTCATCATCAGTTAGGTCATTATTGGAGGATAGTTTTAGTTTAGTGGGCTTAGGTTTGAAATGTGATTCAAAGTATTTTTTGAGATCAGGGCAATTCTTCTGTGGTGATTTTGATTGTAAAGATATTGTTGTGACTTTTCGCTTCTCTCTGATTTCAAATTTCCCTGACATTATCCATTACACCATCCGTACATCCAAATTTACAGCACCTGGTATTCCCAAGCGGCCACCCATGTAAGGGCCCCGACTTGGCTGACCGTTGCTTAACTTTGTTGATCATAGGAGAATCGGTATTTCAACGTGATATTGCGGTAGTCCAGTATTGCTGAGAAACAATTACAATAAACAGGTTTCATATTTTCTCAGAACTGAGAACAATTGATGGTAACGTTTTTAATATCATTTCCCTTCAGTACGTAGATGATGATCACTCTACACAGATTTCTTTTATTTATTGTCCGTGAATTACCACGTCCCATCAGGAGGTAGGCGATCATGGCTCTCCACAGGTCCCTTTTCTTTATTATCTGTGAATTGACACGTCCCATCAGGACAAAGGCGATCATGGCTCTCCACAGGTCCCTTTTCTTTATTATCTGTGAATTGACACGTCCCATCAGGACAAAGGCGATCATGGCTCTCCACAGGTTCCTTTTCTTTATTATCCGTGAATTGACACGTCCCATCAGGACAAAGGCGATCATGGCTCTCCACAGGTCCCTTTTCTTTATTATCTGTGAATTGACACGTCCCATCAGGACAAAGTCAATCGTGGCTCTCCACAGGTTCCTTTTGTTTATTATCTGTAAATTACTATGTCCCATCAGGACAAAGGCGATCATGGCTCTCCACAGATTTCTTTTCTTTATTATCTGTGAATTGCCATGTCTCTTCAGGATATAGATGGTCAAGGCACTCCACAGGTTCCTTTTATTTATTATCTGTGAAATACCATGTCTCTTCTAGATGTAGACGATCATGGCTCTCCAAAGGTTTCTATTCTTTATTAGTTGTGAAATACCATGTCCCATACGGTCAAAGGCGATCATGACACTCCACAGATTCCTTTTCTTTATTATCTGAGAATTGCCATGTCATTTCAGGAGGTAGATGACCATTGCCCCCCACAGGTTCCTTTTCTTTATTATCCGTGAATTGCTATGTTCCATCCGGAAAAAGGCGATCATGGCTCTCCACAAATTTTTTTTCTTTATTGTCTGTGAATTGCCATGTCTTTCAGGACGTAGATGATCATGGCTCTCCACAGGTTCCTTTTCTTTATTATCTGTGAATTGCTATGTCCCATCCGTACAAAGGCGATAATGACACACCACAGATATCTTTTCATTATTATCTCTGAATTGCCATGACTCTTTAGGGCGTAGATGATCATGTCTCTCCAAAGGTCTCTTTTCTTTATTATCCATGAATAGCCACGTCCCATAAGAACAAAGGCGATCATGAATCTCCACAGATTCCTTTTTTTATTATCTGTGAATTGCTTTGTCTATTCAGGATGTAGACGATCATGCCTCTCCGCAGTTTCCTTTTCATTATCATCTGTGAATTGCCATGTCCCATCCGGAAAAAGGCGATTATGGCTCTCCACACATTTCTTTTCTTTATTATCTGTGAATTGCCATGTCTCATCAGGACGTAGATGATCATGGCTCTCCAAAGATTCCTTTTTTTATTATCTGTGAACTACCATGTCCCATCAGGACAAAGGCGATCATGGCTCTCCACACATTTCTTTTCTTTATTGTCTGTGAATTGCCATGTCTTTCAGTACGTAGATGATCATGACTCACCACAGATTCCTTTTCTTTATTATATGTGAATTGTCACATCCCATCAGGACAAAGGCGATCGTGACACTCAACAGCTTCCTTTTCTTTATTATCTGTGAATTGCCACGTCTCATCCGCACAAAGGCTATCATGGCTCTCCACAGATTCTTTTCTTTATTGACTGTGAATTGCCATGTCTCTTCAGGATGTAGGCGATCATGTCTCCACCGGATACTTTTCTTTATTATTTGTGAATTGCCATGTCTTTCAGTACGTAGATGATCATGACTCTCCTCGGGTTCCTTTTCTTTATTATCTGTGAATTGCCATGTCTTATTCGGACAAAGGCGATCATGACTCTCCACAGGTTCCTTTTCTGTATTATCTGTGAATTGCCATGTCCCATCAGGAAAAAGGCGATCGTGACACTTCACAGCTTCCCATTTTTTATTATCGGTGAAATGCCATGTTTCTTCAGGACGTAGATGATCTTTGCCTTCCACAGGGTCCTTTTCTTTATGATCTGTGAATTGCCACGTCCGATAATGTCTCTCCACAGGTTTCTTTTCTTTATTATCGGTGAATTGCCATGGCTCTTCAGGACGTAGATGATCATGCCTGCCCACTGATTACTTTTCCTAATTGTCTGTGAATTGCCAAGTCTCTTCAGGACAAAGGCGATCATGGCTCTCCACTGATTACTTTTCCTTATTGTCTGTGAATTGCCAAGTCTCTTCAGGACAAAGGCGATCATGACTCTCCACTGATTACTTTTCCTTATTGTCTGTGAATTGCCAAGTTTCTTCAGGACAAAAACGATCATGACTCTCCACTGATTACTTTTCCTTATTGTCTGTGAATTGCCAAGTTTCTTCAGGTCAAAGGCGATCATGACTCTCCACTGATTACTTTTCCTTATTGTCTGTGAATTGCCAAGTCTCTTCAGGACAAAGTCGATCCTGACTCTCCACTGATTACTTTTCCTTATTGTCTGTGAATTGCCAAGTCTCTTCAGGTCAAAGGCGATCCTGACTCTCCACTGATTCTTTTTCCTTATTGTCTGTGAATTGCCAAGTCTCTTCAGGTCAAAGGCGATCCTGACTCTCCACTGATTACTTTTCCTTATTGTCTGTAAATTGCCAAGTCTCTTCAGGACAAAGGCGATCATGACTCTCCACTGATTACTTTTCCTTATTGTCTGTGAATTGCCAAGTCTCTTCAAGTCAAAGGCGATCATGACTCTCCACTGATTACTTTTCCTTATTGTCTGTGAATTGCCAAGTCTCTTCAGGACAAAGGTGATCCTGACTCTCCACTGATTACTTTTCCTTATTGTCTGTGAATTGCCAAGTCTCTTCAGGACGTAGATGATCATGCCTGCCCACTGATTACTTTTCCTAATTGTCTGTGAATTGCCAAGTCTCTTCAGGACAAAGACGATCATGGCTCTCCACTGATTACTTTTCCTTATTGTCTGTGAATTGCCAAGTCTCTTCAGGTCAAAGGCGATCCTGACTCTCCACTGATTACTTTTCCTTATTGTCTGTGAATTGCCAAGTCTCTTCAGGACAAAGGCGATCCTGACTCTCCACTGATTACTTTTCCTTATTGTCTGTGAATTGCCAAGTCTCTTCAGGTCAAAGGCGATCATGACTCTCCACTGATTACTTTTCCTTATTGTCTGTGAATTGCCAAGTTTCTTCAGGTCAAAGGCGATCCTGACTCTCCACTGATTACTTTTCCTTATTGTCTGTGAATTGCCAAGTCTCTTCAGGACAAAGTCGATCCTGACTCTCCACTGATTACTTTTCCTTATTGTCTGTGAATTGCCAAGTCTCTTCAGGTCAAAGGCGATCCTGACTCTCCACTGATTCCTTTTCCTTATTGTCTGTGAATTGCCAAGTCTCTTCAGGTCAAAGGCGATCCTGACTCTCCACTGATTACTTTTCCTTATTGTCTGTAAATTGCCAAGTCTCTTCAGGACAGAGGCGATCATGACTCTCCACTGATTACTTTTCCTTATTGTCTGTGAATTGCCAAGTCTCTTCAGGTCAAAGGCGATCATGACTCTCCACTGATTACTTTTCCTTATTGTCTGTGAATTGCCAAGTTTCTTCAGGTCAAAGGCGATCATGACTCTCCACTGATTACTTTTCCTTATTGTCTGTGAATTGCCAAGTCTCTTCAGGACAAAGTCGATCCTGACTCTCCACTGATTACTTTTCCTTATTGTCTGTGAATTGCCAAGTCTCTTCAGGTCAAAGGCGATCCTGACTCTCCACTGATTCCTTTTCCTTATTGTCTGTGAATTGCCAAGTCTCTTCAGGTCAAAGGCGATCCTGACTCTCCACTGATTACTTTTCCTTATTGTCTGTAAATTGCCAAGTCTCTTCAGGACAAAGGCGATCATGACTCTCCACTGATTACTTTTCCTTATTGTCTGTGAATTGCCAAGTCTCTTCAAGTCAAAGGCGATCATGACTCTCCACTGATTACTTTTCCTTATTGTCTGTGAATTGCCAAGTCTCTTCAGGACAAAGGTGATCCTGACTCTCCACTGATTACTTTTCCTTATTGTCTGGGAATTGCCAAGTCTCTTCAGGACAAAGGCGATCAAGACTCTCCACTGATTACTTTTCCTTATTGTCTGTGAATTGCCAAGTCTCTTCAGGACGTAGATGATCATGCCTGCCCACTGATTACTTTTCCTAATTGTCTGTGAATTGCCAAGTCTCTTCAGGACAAAGACGATCATGGCTCTCCACTGATTACTTTTCCTTATTGTCTGTGAATTGCCAAGTCTCTTCAGGTCAAAGGCGATCCTGACTCTCCACTGATTACTTTTCCTTATTGTCTGTGAATTGCCAAGTCTCTTCAGGACAAAGGCGATCCTGACTCTCCACTGATTACTTTTCCTTATTGTCTGTGAATTGCCAAGTCTCTTCAGGTCAAAGGCGACCATGACTCTCCACTGATTACTTTTCCTTATTGTCTGTGAATTGCCAAGTTTCTTCAGGTCAAAGGCGATCCTGACTCTCCACTGATTACTTTTCCTTATTGTCTGTGAATTGCCAAGTCTCTTCAGGACAAAGTCGATCCTGACTCTCCACTGATTACTTTTCCTTAATGTCTGTGAATTGCCAAGTCTCTTCAGGTCAAAGGCGATCCTGACTCTCCACTGATTCCTTTTCCTTATTGTCTGTGAATTGCCAAGTCTCTTCAGGTCAAAGGCGATCCTGACTCTCCACTGATTACTTTTCCTTATTGTCTGTAAATTGCCAAGTCTCTTCAGGACAAAGGCGATCATGACTCTCCACTGATTACTTTTCCTTATTGTCTGTGAATTGCCAAGTCTCTTCAAGTCAAAGGCGATCATGACTCTCCACTGATTACTTTTCCTTATTGTCTGTGAATTGCCAAGTCTCTTCAGGACAAAGGCGATCATGACTCTCCACTGATTACTTTTCCTTATTGTCTGTGAATTGCCAAGTCTCTTCAGGACAAAGGCGATCATGACTCTCCACTGATTACTTTTCCTTATTGTCTGTGAATTGCCAAGTTTCTTCAGGACAAAAACGATAATGACTCTCCACTGATTACGTTTCCTTATTGTCTGTGAATTGCCAAGTCTCTTCAGGTCAAAGGCGATCATGACTCTCCACTGATTACTTTTCCTTATTGTCTGTGAATTGCCAAGTCTCTTCAGGACAAAGGCGATCCTGACTCACCACTGATTACTTTTCCTTATTGTCTGTGAATTGCCAAGTCTCTTCAGGTCAAAGGCGATCATGACTCTCCACTGATTACTTTTCCTTATTGTCTGTGAATTGCCAAGTCTCTTCAGGTCAAAGGCGATCCTGACTCTCCACTGATTACTTTTCCTTATTGTCTGTGAATTGCTAGGTCCCATACGGACAAAGGCGATCATGACACTCCACAGATTCCTTTTCTTTATTGTCTGTGATTTGCCATGTTTCTTCTTGTCTTAGACGATCATGACACGCCACAGTTTCCTTTTCTGTACCATCTGTGAATTGCCAAGTCTCTTCAGGACAAAGGCGATCATGGCTCTCCACTGATTACTTTTCCTTATTGTCTGTGAATTGCCAAGTCTCTTCAGGACAGAGGCGATCATGGCTCTCCACTGATTACTTTTCCTTATTGTCTGTGAATTGCCAAGTCTCTTCAGGACAAATGTGATCATGACTCTCCACTGATTACTTTTCCTTATTATCTGTGAATTGCTATGTCCCATACGGACAAAGGCGATCATGACACTCCACAGATTCCCCTTCTTTATTGTCTGTGAGCTGCCATGTTTCTGCAGGACAACATCGATTATGACTCTCCACAGATTCCTTTTCTTTATTATCTGTGAGCTGCTATGTTTCTTCTGGACGTAGACGATCATGACACTCCACAGTTTCCTTTTCTGTATTGTCTGTGAATTGCCAAGTCTCTTCAGGTCAAATGCGATCATGACTCTCCACTGATTACTTTTCCTTATTGTCTGTGAATTGCCAAGTCTCTTCAGGTCAAAGGCGATCCTGACTCTCCACTGATTACGTTTCCTTATTGTCTGTGAATTGCCAAGTCTATTCAGGACAGAGACGATCATGACACTCCACAGATTCCTTTTCTTTATTGTCTGTGATTTGCCATGTTTCTTCTTGGCGTAGACGATCATGACACTCCACAGTTTCCTTTTCTGTACTATCTGTGAATTGCCAAGTCTCTTCAGGACAAAGGCGATCATGGCTCTTTACTGATTATTTTTCCTTATTGTCTGTGAATTGCCAATCTCTTCAGGACAAAGGCGATCATGGCTCTCCACTGATTACTTTTCCTTATTGTCTGTGAATTGCCAAGTCTCTTCAGGACAAAGGCGATCACGACTCTCCACTGATTACTTTTCCTTATTGTCTGTGAATTGCCAAGTCTCTTCATGACAAAGGCGATCATGACTCTCCACTGATTACTTTTCCTTATTCTCTGTGAATTGCTATGTCCCATACGGACAAAGGCGATCATGACACTCCACAGATTCCCTTTCTTTATTGTCTGTGAGCTGCCATGTTTCTGCAGGACAACATCGATCATGACACTCCACAGTTTCCTTTTCTGTATTGTCTGTGCATTGCTATGTCACTACAGGACAAAGGAGATCATGATTCTCCACAGATTCCTTTTCTTTATTATCTGTGATTCCCCATGTTACTTCTGGGCGTAGACGATCATGACACTCCACAGTTTCCTTTTCGGTATTATCTGTGAATTGCTATGTCCCTACAGGACAAAGGAGATCATGACACAGATTCCTTTTCTTTATTATCTGTGATTTGCCATGTTTCTTCTGGGCGTAGGCGATCATGACTCTCCACATGTCTTTATCAACTGTGAATTGGCATACATCCTTGGGGAATGTAGTGGAATGTATTTCTGTTGCCTTCTCATTAGTTTGGAATTTAGAGAATTTTTTATTTTGTTGTCACCAAGACTGGACAGCCCAGTCTTCCCTACTTTTTAATCCATGATCTTGGGTGGAAGAGATTGATTGAGGCATTTCCCCAAGGCCTTTGTGCCGCCCACGCCGATAACCATTAAACTACCCTCGAACCATTTGCTACTAATACTACTACTACCACTATTATTATTATTATTATTACATGAAAACAATCATATTTACACATCATTGAACACAACATGTATTTATGTATCAATAATTCAGGTATACATTGAAAAAATATTGTTTTTCTCAACCTCTTGTAGGTTATTTAAGCCGGAAAATATTTTTAGATTGTAAATCCAAAGAAGAATCAGCTATATTATTGGTCCTTACCAGGCGTCTCTTTTTCAGTCACTTTCCAACCGACGTAATGTAGCTTCTCCGTGCCTTTTTTTAAAATAAATACCTTCATAGTAATTATTCGGGCCAACACTTCGCTGTGTTACATGTTGTATAGCAGCTAGCACCCCTTCCGCGTTCTACGAGATGGCCTGGCTCATAGACTAAAAGAGTCTACGATTAAGGACTTGATATTAAGCTGATTAATATTCGAACTTATCTTTTGGCTATACAGCATTTGACCCTCCTCTATTCCTTCTAAGGTGTCTTGTTAATTGTTTTACAACTTATTGTTCTGTGATTTTTTGATTTATCCGTTAACACCGGATACTGGTGCGTAATAAATATATTAAACACTCATTCTTCTCTATGTCTCATTCACCTCGGCGATACAACATTTCCTAAGATTTATGAATTTAAATGCAATACTAGATTGGCGGCAATTAACAGCTGAATTAGCTAGATACAATCGTAAGTTCTATGCTAAGAGTTTCTTCTCTCACACTTCTCGCTTGTGGGACCGGTTCCATGCTTTCCGACCATCTTTGATCTTCAAAAATGTAAATGCAATGTTAAACATATATCTACTGTCTTTTTGATAACACCTCTATTGTCCTAGTTCCTTAATAATGTTTCTCTTTTTACTTATTCTTTCCCACTCAGTAACCCGTTGTGTCGTAGTGGATTTATTGCCTTACATGAGATGAAATGATTAAAGATAAAATATATTTGGCGATAATAAGGGTTTTTATTGATGCAAGTTCTACTATTTTCCCCATGCCTTCGGGCAGAAGAGAAGTTGTTTGATACTTTTCCCAATGATATTTGCACGTAAGAGAATATGTCAAACCCAGCGAGAATTGGAACTCGGCTCTCCGATTAACAACCCATTAAATCACCCGCACACCCCAGCTTACAACACCTTGTAATTCCAAGCCTCTAGGAAATAATCAAGCTTAACTTGAGTGATCATACGAGAACCGGTGTTTTAACGTGCTAGGGCCGGAAGCTTGGATTCGAACTTGGATGTCTAGCTGTGGAGAAGAAGTTTAAAAAATGTACAATGTAACTGCTGTATGAAATATTAAGCTACAAAAAAATCTTTTAAAAACCGTTCGTCTTAAGTAAAAATACCAGCGCAATATAGAAAAAGCACTCCAATATCAAGATTTTTGAGTACTTTAATATAAAGAAAACATTTACTTTAGACTTTTGGCCCCAGAAAATGCAAGGGCGTTTCCAAAACATTCGTTGTAACAGGTTAATTTTGCGAAAATGCAAACACATATTTCAATATGTTTATAATTAAATATAGCGAAGAATAATATTTTTTCCTTGTGGGTAAACAAAGCTCACGGCTCAGCAAATAGATTCTCCTGGGTATGTGCGTAATGCTAGAAATAAAGAAAAAAAAAGCAAAAGAGATAACTTGTGTATTTAACTTTTTTTCAAGTCGAACGGTCGTGAAAGATTTCAACATAAAAAAATGAAAATTATCAACCCAGATTAATTTTATTTTTTTTTTCATTTCACCCCAAGTAAGGCAATAAAACCACTAAGACGCACGGGGTTACTGAGTATGAATGAATATGAGAAAAGGAAAAAGATTATTAAGACAAAATAACAAAAGAAGAATAGGAATTAAGAAGACAGATGATAACGAGTGACATTGAAATAAAACTTCTGAAGATCAAAGTGGAAGGCAAGACGCCCAACATAAGTTCCACAAGCGCGAAGTACGAGATAAGAAACAGACAGCATAGAACTTACGGTTATAGAAAGTAATTTCAACTCTAATGAGACCGACCTGGCAATCTAGTACTGCGCTTAAATTCGTTGAGGTACCAGAGGAATGCTCATCAGAACAATTACAATGGAAATGTTTATAGAAAAGGTACGGGGAAGCTAAGTTATAGCGGTAGGAATAGTTGAAGATACCCGGTCACGACCAATAATATTTTTCTTTGTATGTTATCAAGAATCTCTAAATATGTAACAGAAGCAGCAGGCTGGATGTAACAGCAATATTCAATACAAGGACGAATGGTAGACTTATAACCGTGTAACACAGATTCTGGCGAGAAAAAAGTGTCCAGTACGACACTGTCAAGAATGTACTCCTCGTCAGAATACGGACCTGTGCCGCATTTGTAAGAGAAATCGTCGTTTAAACCTACGTGCTTCAGACTGCTCAGCTAGAGGGGGAGTAACAATAATGCAATGTTTTATTTACCTGTTTTAGGAATACACATTCAATCATTTCTAGAAAGTTCATATTTGCTCGATTTATCTTATCTGAAACATAGATTAGTTTCTAAATATTTAATAGATTCATTTTTAACCTTTTAAGTTATTAAGATGCAAGGGGGTTACGGAATATGAAGAAATAGGAGAAAAACAAAAACATTATTATGGATAAAGTACAATAAAAGAACAGGAATTAAGGAAACAAGATAAATATTGACAATGCTTTAAATTTTTGAAGAACAAATTTGACTGGAAAGCAGGAAGCCAGAAGATCCATAAACCGGAAGTTACAAAAGAAACTTAGCATAGAACTTTATATCATCTAACCATAGAACAGTTATATATATAAATTTCAACTTTAAAAACTAGTATCGCGCTTAAATTTGTAATATCGAGGTACCAAAGATGAAAGCTCGCAAGAAAAATTCAAATTAACATATTTGAAAAAAAAAAGCACAGTTAGCTATGTTATCGCAGTGGGGAAGTGACTGAACCTGAGATGCCAGATCAGGACGGATAATATTGTAGATTTTGCTTTAAATTTTTATCAAGAATCTCTAAATACGTAAAAGAAGCACCAAACCAGATGTGACAGCAATATCTAATAGATTCATTCTTAACCCTTTGCCCGTCCTGCGCATCATATATAATAATTTCGCCCCAAGGAAGGCAATGGCATCACTAAGACGCAAGGAGTTACTGAGTATTAAGAAATAGGAGAAAAAGAAAAGCAAGAAACTGGAAGATCCATAAACGGGAAGTTACAGAAGAAACTTAGCATAGAACTTTATATCATCCAACCATAGAATAGTTATATCTATCAATTTCAACTTTAAAAACTAGTACCGCGCTTAAATTATGAAAAATAAAAATTTTATTAGTTATTATCGCAGTTATTAAATTAAAAATATAATAATTTAATATTAATAATTAATAAATTAGTTATCATTATCTTAGCTATTAAATAATGAAAGAGATACAAGCAACTCAATAATAAAAGTTTTTATAGTATTTCCTTTATGAAAAATACATTTATACCTTAGGTATACCGAATTGTTGGAGGTACCTAACATTGAGGTTGATATGCCGTAAAACAAAATAAATCAAACCAATCTAAACCAAAGAATACATATTTTATTCATACGAATCTATCCTAAAAATGTTGTCGGCATTAAATAACCAACACATTGAGGTTGATATGCCGTAAAGCAAAATAAACCAAATCAATCTAAACCAAAGAATACATACTCTATTCATACGAATCTATCCTAAAAATGTCGGCATTAAATAACCCATTGAGGTTGATTTGCCGTAAAACAAAATAAACCAAACCAATCTAAACCGAAGAATACATATTCTATTCATACGAATCTATCCTAAAACTGTTGTCGTCATTAAATAACCCGTTGAGGTTGATATGCTGTAAAACAAAATAAACCAAGCCAATCTAAACCAAAGAATACATATTCTATTCATACGAATCTATCCTAAAAATGTTGTCGGCATTAAATAACCTATTGAGGTTGATATGCCGTAAAACAAAACAAACCAAACCAATCTAAACCGAAGAATACATATTCTATTCATACGAATCTATCCTAAAACTGTTGTCATTAAATAACCCGTTGAGGTTGATATGCCGTAAAACAAAATAAACCAAGCCAATCTAAACCAAAGAATAGATATTCTATTCATACGAATCTATCCTAAAACTGTTGTCGTCATTAAATAACCCGTTGAGGTTGATATGCCGTAAAACAAAATAAACCAAGCCAATCTAAACCAAAGAATAGATATTCTATTCATACGAATCTATCCTAAAAATGTTGTCGGCATTAAATAACCTATTGAGGTTGATATGCCGTAAAACAAAACAAACCAAACCAATCTAAACCGAAGAATACATATTCTATTCATACGAATCTATCCTAAAACTGTTGTCGTCATTAAATAACCCGTTGAGGTTGATATGCCGTAAAACAAAATAAACCAAGCCAATCTAAACCAAAGAATACATATTCTATTCATACGAATCTATCCTAAAAATGTTGTCGGCATTAAATAACCTATTGAGGTTGATATGCCGTAAAACAAAACAAACCAAACCAAAACAAACCAGAAAGATTCCAATGAACATATTTGGAAAAAAAAGCACAGTAGCTATGTTACCGTGGTGGGGAAGTGAGTGAACCTGAACCAGGACGGATAATATTGTAGATTCTTCTTTAAATTTTATCAAGAACTTCTAAATACATAGAAGAAGCACCGGACCAGATGTGACATCAATATTGAATGCATGCACGAATAGTAGACTTATAAATGTGAACGATAGATTCTGGCATGAAACATTGTCTCGAACGGCACAGTGAAGCAACCTTCTTAGCAGGCAGACATAGCAATTGATTCAATATAATCTTTCCACTTAATGCCAGCGGAAAATATTAACTCGAGAAGAATATTTTAGTATTATATGTAATCCATGAATTTTCTTTCAAGTAATAATAATAAATCTACCATTTGTCCTTGTTTTGAATATTGCTGCCACATCTGGTCTGGTCCTCCTGCTATATATTTAGCGATTATTGGTAAAATCCAAAGAAAAAACTGCAATGTTATTGATCTTGACCTGGCATCTCGGTTTCAGTCTTTTTCCCACCCCCGTAACGTAGCTTCCCTGAGCCTATTCCCTACAAACTTTCATAGTAATTGTTCTGACGAACTTTCCTCTAAGCTACCTAGACTCTATGAATCAAAGCGATTTGGAGTTAGGTCTCACCATTGTACAGATGAAATGGTTAGATATCACCTTTAGTTCTATTTTAACTATTTCTTCGATCGTACTTTTTACTTTTGAAACACACTTCTGGTTTCTTGCTTTCCAGTTAACTTCGCTCTTCAAAAATTTAAATGCAATGTCAATCGCTATATACTGTCTTAATTCTTATTCTTTTATTGCATCTCTCCTTAATTTTATCATATCCTTTCACATTCAGTAAACCTTTGCGTCTTAGTGGCTTTATTGCTTTGCTTGGGCTGAAATGATTAAAAAATTACAATAATTGTTAAGTTTTCGCTGATGTTGAGTGAATTTTTCGTCTGATCCAAGCCCCACAATAAAACAAACCTCCGAGTATCCTTGAAACGAATACTCTTTGATTTTATATCAATGCTACTCTGACATCTGGCCAGGTTCAAATGAATGACTTAGATCAACATCTGGCTAAAGACATATAACATCAGATAATGAATCAAATTGAGAACATTTATTATTGGCAGACGAATTTCCAGACTACGGAGAGAGAAAAGTCAGTTGTAACTGAAATCAACTCACCTCTATAACATTTCTGTGTAAACGACATATTCTATCATATAGTGCTTTTCTGAAGTTCCTTTTGTCATTATGCTAACTGCATTTGAATTTCCTACTTTGTTGCATAGAGCTGACCATAATAGAGACATTTGAATAATTTACTAATATTTCTATTATAATAACAATATAAAATAATTCAGCAAACGTAGTATTTTTACTTGTTTATATAATTTGATAATGTTTTAATATTATCGTTAAACAGATTATTTAAACATATTTAGATAATTCCGTACTTTTTTCGGTTCTGTTCGATTCATTCATAGTAATGTGGAATGTCAGACTATAAAAATGGTTATTAAGAAGGCTGCAGGAAATAAGATCGTAACTAAGTTGCAAGGCCTACAATAATTGTCATTACTCATGGAATCAGTCTGCTATTAGACAATAAATGCATAACAATAACAATCGCATGAGATATATCGAAGTCCTTTGACAAGGTGTGGCATAGGGTTTGCTATCGAATCACTGGAAGCTTGTTTTTCAGTTATTAAGTATTTCCTGACAGGTAATTCCAGAAAGGTAATTGTTAATGACCAGGCGTCTAAGGCGCATTACCGCACACCAAAGCAAATGACCTAATCTGAGGAAAAATAGAAATCAATTACACACTGCCACTCCAGTGGGTCTAAAACTGACCGTATGTTGAAAGAAAGGAAACAAAAGCGGTTGTTTTAATTTGTTAGAGTTTTTGGGTACTGTATGTACTTGTGCGAAGACTGGATTGCCCACCGACCATCTATAGCTGCAGTACTCCCTTTTCGGCCTGATCTAGCTCTTGTAAAGCTAGAGGATGGCAGTGGGAGTGAGCTACTTGCTGGAGAGGTACAGCGAACTGACCATTTTGCCATCATCATTAGCGTTGGATCGCATGGAGAAATTTCTACTTGAGGTCTGAGTTGAGTTTAAGTCTTAATAGTGCTTTTCAAGGCACGGAGTCTGCTTGGGGGAACATCCGTTCATCCCAATCGGCGATGGTGGAAGGTCACTGGTCTGGTGTTTGAGGCACTGAATGTGACTTGCCAATTTTTCCCTCACAATACTGTTAGAGCTAGGTCAGGGGAGAGATCAGCTGCCAAGCGCTTGTCGTCGAGGGTTTTGGAGGGGTACCCATGAAGGTGTTCGGTAGCCGTCGATAGCAAGGCTAGCATGAAGTTCCAAGATGTCGTGATGAAGTGTCTGTGTGAGCTAATCTTGTTCAATTATTGATAAACAGTAAATTGGCTGTGTGTTACTGAAGAAACACAAATGAGCCTTCAATGGGGATTAGCTAGCCAACCGGGCGGACTCTATAGTCACTAAGACTTGCCGATGCCTACATATATCTTGTACAGGTGGCACCTTGAGGCGGTGTAATGGTTAACAAGCTTGTCTCGCTAAAACAATTACAACTACGTAGTGAAGTCGATCCTCATTTGGTGCTCCCTACTTTCGGCCTTGCGCCACATCTAAGCTACGCTTGGAAAATCACAAGGGCACCTCGAGGCGCGGTAATGGTTAGCAATCTTGTCTTGCTAGAACAATTACAACTGAGTAGTGAGTTCGATCCTCACTGGTTGTCCCATACTTTCGGCCTTGTGTCATATCTAAGCTACGCTTGGAAAATCTCTATATCTTGTACGGGCAGATTTTATACAAAGTCCTGGCTTATATTTCCTCAAGACAAGCGATCAATAAATGAACGATTGTTAGATATGACAGAGGTCATCCATTTTGTCAGCCAAAAAGATTGGTAATTCTCTCATTGAAGTCATCAATGTCCGCTGAATGTGACAACGTGGTTGAAAAAAACAAAGAAACACACATACACACACACACACACACACACACACACGCGCACACACACACACACACACACACACACACACACACACACACACACAGAGAACAAGACTAAACAAAACTAGTCAATAAGAAATATATAGGAAGGGTAAAGAAGGAGTAGAAATTTCATAATACCTTAAAAACTTTAGCGTAATCCCACATGTCAACTAAATAAAAAAATATGAGATAAAAAATACCTTGGCCATCACTTTTATATAAGGAACATGTGTAGATACTGATTATCTATCTATCTATCTATCTATCTATCTATCTATCTATCTATCTATCTATCTATCTATCTATCTAGCTCAATCTGTTCATATCTATCAATCTATCTATCCGTCTCAGTCTGTTAATATCTATCTATCTATCTATCCATCTATCTATCTATATATGTAGCAGCATATCTTCATTCAAACATGTTTCATTGAATATATATAGATATTGCGTTTACTTATTTTGTACTGTGTTTATATTGTACTTACTTTTTATATCGATCCGTTATACTTATTTATTTTTAGACTGAGCCTTTCCAGTTGTTTAATCAGATACTTGATGTTAAAATTAAATTCAGTAAGGGAGGCTCCATAGTTTATTTTTATAACCCAAGTCCTTTCGACTTGTTCTAAGATTTTATTGCAGTTACAATAAGTTTGTCTTTGCCCCTGAAGATG
The DNA here is from genome assembly GCA_964036315.1 of Acanthosepion esculentum. NCBI lineage: Eukaryota > Metazoa > Mollusca > Cephalopoda > Sepiida > Sepiidae > Acanthosepion > Acanthosepion esculentum. The sequence goes on along the minus strand of OZ038508.1, from coordinate 15,256,403 downwards.
AAGATGAGTATATACTGAAAAGTGATAAAATGTTTAAAGTGATAAAATATATAGAGGATATAGATGAATATATATATATATATATATATATATATATATATATATATATATATATATATATATATATATAAATGAACATTGAAGTCAACAGTTAGAGGCGACAGGCAGTTTCATGCTAAGCGCAATCGTCAGGCGGCCTGACCATTGCGCCTAGCATGAAACAGCCTGTCGCCTCTGAGTGTTGACTTCAATGTTCACTTTTATATTTATATTTACATACGCTGTATCTCTGATATTGAGCACTTTATCCCATAAATATAGCACATCTTAAAACTATATTTCTTCATATATATATATATATATATATATATATATATATATATGTATATATATATATATATATATATATATGTGTGTGTGTGTGTGTGTGTGTGTGTGTGTGTGTGTGTGTGTGTTTGTGTAAATATATTACTAGCCAAATCCCCGTCTTATGAAAATTACTCTTAATAATCATTTGAGAAATAATTCATCAGTCGATGTGATTTTATTGATAGAAACTGGATTTTTGGCGATTACCTTACTCGGTTTTCGGCGTTCGATGCTGTGCGTCTGAGAAATATCGCTTTAATCGTGGTCGCCATCGTTTCTCGGCTTTTTCGCTGGGATCAAAGCATAGTATCTGTCCTCGAACGGACAAACCACATTTCATCTCTTAGTTGTGTCTCTGTCTGCGCTCCCCTCATTAAATTGTTATGTTTTTCCCCTGCCCCCACAGACAATGAATTGTAAATATGGGAACTAGTTAGTATTTACATAGAGACAGTGAGGCATTATGGTGTTTGGAGTAAGAAAGGCACGTATGAATGTGTTGTTTTGGTGTATGGAATATTGTTCGTACGATTGGGTCAGTGATTCCGGCTAGCTAAGTTATAGTTAAGACAGAAGAAGACCATCCTTTCCCCAACCCCCATTAGGCCTCGTGCCACATTTCTGTATAGTACAGAATAAATATTGCTCCCCTCATTAAACTAATCTTGTGCCATATCCTGCCAACGTTGGGCGGCAAGACAATTTCTTCCCGACCTTTTAGCTAAAATCAAAGCGTAGTATCTGTTCATATTTTAATCTGATTCTCTTTCCCCATTTCCATTTTCCCTTCTTTCTTTCTTTCTTTCTTTCTTTCTTTCTTTCTTTCTTTCTTTCTTTTATTTTATCATTGAAACCAAGTAGTGTCTTTTTCACGCGATCAAAACGGAATAGTTTATTATTGATTAGGTATTGGCGGGGCGTAACGGTCGCGCGAAATAACGAACGGTGTGTCAAGCACAATGATAATAGGATAGAAATAATGAAATTGAATGTGTGAGAGAGTTATAGGAGGAGAAAGAAGCAGAGGTTGAGTTGACCATCTCTCCCTTTTACTTCACACTTTCCTTCCCATACGACCTTATTCCCCTTACCCCTAAAGGCATGAATTTGATGGTGTTAGGTTGATGAAAGGCACCTACATCCAAATCTATATGCCTTCCTTACCGTATCAGCAAACAAGATGATCCCGTTCAACAAAGATATTTTGAACAAGCGTCAGGGCAGAAATACGTCCGTGTAAGGTTGCGTGAGGGCAGGGATCTGGTAGTCCTGCAGTCCCACCGTCTGTAACTCGTTAGAGATGGTGGGTAGAGCCGTAGATGGTCGATGTGAAGAGAAGTCAATCTTTTTATTTTATTTGTTTATTTATTCCTCAAGCTGAGTATGAAAATAAAACAAAAATACCACCCCGAGAATAGGTCTACAAGGAACCAAGCATTTAATGAAAAACACGTGTTTGATATATCAAAAACAGATTTGGAAAGTGAAAAATAAAGAAAAGAAAAGGAAAACTAGGGAATCTACCACAGTTTCCAAAATATTCCCCGAACTCTAACAACCACCAAGGTCCCACGCCATTATTTTATTATTCTTTCCCCCTCTGCATTAGAGATGTAAATGTTTATTTTTTAGAAAAATATTGGTATAAACTTCTGGCAGGTTATATTCTTTAGAAGAATTGTATTTGCTATGTTATATTACTCACCTTGTTAGGTGTTTTTATCGTCATTCAAACTGAACATATCCCCGCCCGGCGGGCCATCGGACCAAGTACTTGTCGCACCACACACGATAAATATCGACATGTCTTTCGTGTTTCAGGCCATCTGCCGACAATTCAGCAACTGAAAAAAAGATTGTTAGATTTTTTATGCAATGGAAGCTACACCTTGCCTACAAGAGAAACTGATACATAATAGAAGTATTATTCTAATGCCGTTCAAACATACATCTATCTATCTATCTATCTATCTATCTATCTATCTATCTATCTATCTATCTATCTATCTATCTATCTATCTATCTATCTATCTTAGCATGCTCATTATCTATCTACCTTAGCCTGTTCATATCTATCTATCTATCTATCTATCTATCTATCTATCTATCTATCTATCTATCTATCTATCTTAGCATGCTCATTATCTATCTACCTTAGCCTGTTCATATCTATCTATCTATCTATCTATCTATCTATCTATCTATCTATCTATCTATCTATCTATCTATCTATCTATCTTAGCATGCTCATTATCTATCTACCTTAGCCTGTTCATATCTATCTATCTATCTATCTATCTATCTATCTATCTATCTATCTATCTATCTATCTATCTATCTATCTATCTCCTGCGTATAATACATACTCATCTATATGTGGTGCGTATTATGTTCAGTTGTTGTATAATTTTCCATCACATTTGACAATTCATTTTATTTATATACATGCTTAGCACCGATATTCGGCCATTACGCGATCTAGCCCAGTTTTCTAATGTCATCACTCTTATCTTTCAGGTAATAACTCAGGTTTTGAATCTTTGACTTCTTCTCCCCTATGTGACTTGTCCCTTCAGGACGTGTCTACTCATGCCTATCCACAACATTCTATCCGTTGTATTTCTAGGTAAGGTTTGCCTTTTTCTTTGTCTGACATCCATTTACGCAAGCTTGTTAGGTAGGTTGATCTCTGTTTCCCTCTATTCCTCTTGTCTTTGTATGCCCTGTGAGTGTCAATTTCTCCAAGCCCTCTTTCTTCCTTATGCGTTCAACTGGAAGTTTTTGTGTCTCTGAATTTACTGAAATCGCAGGCTTACGGATAGATCTATTAATCTGGAAAAGTATTTCGCACGTCGTAGAATTTTCCGTGTGAGTTTAAAGATTGTCAGATCGCATTTGCAACACGAGGACATTGGCCGTTGTCATGTTGTAAAACCAAAAGTTGACTTAACTTTCCTACAAAAAAAGGTTTTTTTCTCTTTCAATTTCTCATTTGACGGGATCATTTTTGCAAGGACAACTTGTCCATGTTTCAACATTGGCAAGGAATTTCACCGAACAACACAAACAAGGAATTATCAGGTTCCATTTTGGTTTTAGTGTTGAAAGATTCAACAAACTACATAAGTAGCAGTTTATAAGAGTAACGGCTTATTCATTCATCTCTATATTGTACAATAACACAACGACAGAGCAGTTATCAATGAGAAGCAAATTCACTATACCGTTAATGTTCTACAGGAACAGCTTACCAACGAATACTCAATAAGCAGGCGTTCTAACAAGACTAATAATACAAAAATGAATGCCACCATAAAACCGACAAACATCATAGGCGCACAAGTACACACACACACCTATCTATCTATCTATCTATCTATCTATCTATCTATCTATCTATCTATCTATCTATCTATCTATGTCTCTCCACATCTATCTATCTATCTATCTATCTATCTATCTATCTATCTATCTATCTATCTCAGTCTCTTCATTATCTATCTATCTATCTATCTATCTATCTATCTATCTATCTATCTATCTATCTAAATAGATAGATAGATAGATAGATGAGTAGATAGATAGCTATGTTAATCGCTTATCCATGGATTAACGTGCAGAATAATAATCCGCCCATAGGAGTACACCTCCTACAATCTTAGATTCGACATTAAATTACCCAACATGATATGGCGTGTCTTTAATATAACCCACATAAACTATTTGAGACTGTTCACATCTATCTATCTATCTATCTATCTATCTATCTATCTATCTATCTATCTATCTATCTATCTCTCTCTCTCTCTCTCTCTCTCTATATATATATATATATATATATATATAGACACACAAGTTGTTCATAAAGTTCGTGTGCACTTTAAAAAAATTATAACTTTATTTGTATTTGCGATAGAAATAATTTGTAAGATTTGATTTCGACCGTGTATCTAAGCAGCCATGCTAACGGTGGATTGAGTGAATAGGTGTAAAGAAAAGAAGGATTTTCATGATTTTTTGGTGCCAATTTGATTTCAAATAACGTTTTTCTTTCATGATTTATCAGTCTTTTTCTAAATTACTGCAAATGTTATAAAATCAGAAGAACGTCACACACACACACACACACACACATATATATATATATATATATTATTTTAAAGAAAAAAAAACAGACAATATTAAGGCTCCATTAGTAATAATTTACTTCACCAGAGAATTTTATTTTTCTCTGGATCTTCAGACTTGACTTTCAAAGGTGAAAAAATGAATGTAAAATTTAAACTTTTGAAGGGGATATTACGCTTATGTAAGTTGACATAGAAGGTGGTGAGGAATAGTATGAGAGACATGGTCGAGTTTAAGGAGGGAAGGGCGAGTTTTAAAATTTATTTTTATTTTTATTTAATATTGAGGAGGAGGGGGTAAGTATCAGACATTGACCTATTTAATCGGTCAACTCACCGGAAAAAAATAGAAATATATATATATATATATATATATATATATATATATATATATATATATATATATATATATATATAATCTTGTCTTAATAGTAAGTTTGATCTGTTCGATAAGGTCAAATTGGCAGCCGATCTAAAAATTGACATAGATCTGTTGTTAACTAGGGCAACGAATGGCTTGTTAATTTTACCGCCCCAAAAACGAAACTTAGCTCTATTAAGCATCTGAGAGAACCCTTGCCGCCTTCCATCGCCATGGCTGATGCTAACCCACAGAAGAGAGACTCGTTGCGCCTTTTCGGGCTAATATTCTCGGCTGAAATGAAATGGAAAGATTACATTTAATCAATTGGTTGATCTGCTGCTAGGAAAATCAGTTCACTTTGCTAGACAGTTTTTTCTCAGCAGAAGTCTACCATTCGTCCTTGCTTGGATTGTTGCTGCCACGTATGGTCTGGTGATCCTCCTATGTATCTAGCGATTCTTGATAAAATCTGCAGTGTTATTGGTTCTGAGCTGGCAACTCGGCTTCAGTCACTTTTCCACTGCGGTAATGTAACTTCCTTTTTCTTTAATCACTATAATAGACATTGTTCTGATGAACTTGCCTCTATGGTACCCAGACTTTATGAATTTAAATGCAGTACTAGATTGGCAACAATGTCGAATCATTTTAGAGTTGAAAAAAATGTGAGATACGTATAGAAGAATTATCAGTTGAATTCATTTAATTCTTGTTTTGTCTTTGCTAACTTACAAGTACAGCGCATATAATTAAAAATACTGTAATTACTTTACGAAGAGGTTTGTATAAATGACTGGTCACACTGTCATTAAATTTCAAATAATACGTAAAAAAGTGTTAACATTTTTGTATTACTTTCTATAATTGAATAGCATATTTCGCCATATTTGTTTTTAACTTTCTTACATTGACACACAATACCCTAAAATACAATTATGAACACAAACGACTGAAGCATTTCTGCAATCACAAAAAATCGGCAAACAAACGTCTAATTTTTATGTCTTTCAATATAGAATAGGTTTATTTATTTATATTTTTAATTATTGTCTTTATAAGCAAACACGAAGAAGTTGTTAGAAACAAGTTTCAGCATTGTTATGTCCGACTTCCGGCTCTGCTTTCCAACAGGAAATTTTTAACAGTATTTATACGTATCTCCTGAAACCGACCGCTTCCGTTCAGGATCTGTTTTTCTCTTCAGCTATCTTTTATGCCTGCTCCTTTTATTTTTACAGTCTTTCGACCAGCAAATAACTGATGGCGACACTAGGCTCCTCTAAAATCCTTGCCTATGATATAATTCCATTTTTATGGTCGTCTGGCACATCGTTCAGAGGCGAAACTTATGATAAGCAGTAAATATACGTTTTATTTATATCGTTTGGTTGGTGAGCGTCGTCGCAAAGGAAATCTGGTTGGTACTGTTTACCAACATTTATACCGAGTGGTTATTTTATGGCATTCTTTTACCGTTCAAATTGGGAAGCAGGTATTCATTTGTAAGTATGCTTACTTTTTCATTGATATCTGTCGACCTTTATAACAGGCTTATGAAAAACCTTGCGGACCATGACTGGCAATGGGCTGGGGACAAAAGAGCGATTTGTGATGTTAAGTTGGGAGCAGTTCTAGAATAAAATATCTTTTTCATTCATATTCTTTTCACAAGTATCATCATTTCTTAGAGAAAATAAGAAATTAGAATATCAGGACCTTGCTCGAGATGTGAGTAAGATATACACCATGAAAGTAAAAGTCGTAACCATAGTAGTGGGTGCATTAGGAACCGTCTAGAAAACACTGAAGTTAAGATGGAATGAATTGGTAATCCAAGACAGAGTTGAGACTATCAATAGCACGGCGCTTTGCGGATTTATGAGGTAAAAGTTGAAAAGTCAAGCTGTCACCCAGTCTTCAGGAATAACCAGCAGATATAATCAAATACAAAGCCGAAACGTTGTAATAAATATGGTGACAAAGATGAGGACAATCGTCCGAATAATGTAAATAGTGTACATAATACCTCATCTCAGAAATATAGAAAGATACTGAAAGACCGAAACGTTGTAATAAATATGGCGACAAAGATGTGGACAATAGTCCGAATAATGTAAATCATGTACATAATATCACATCTTAGAAATATAGACAGATACTGAAAGGCCGAAACGTTTTAATAAATATGGCGATAAAGATGAGGACAATAGCCCGAATAATGTAAATAGTGTACATAATACCTCATCTTAGAAATATAGACAGATACTGAAAGGCCGAAACGTTGAAATAAATATAGCGACAAAGATGAGGACAATAGTCCGAATAATGTAAATAATGTACATAATACCTCATCTCAGAAATATAGACAGATACTGAAAGGCTGAAACGTTGTAATAAATATGGCGACAAAGATGAGGACAATAGTCCGAATAATGTAAATAATGTACATAATACCTCATCTCAGAAATATAGACAGATACTGAAGGAAACAATAATAGGAAGAACACACAAAAAGACGCGAAGAATTAAAAATCAAGAAAAAATGACAACTATTTAGCTGGAAAACAGCGAGAACAGCGAGGAAAGTACCAGTGTATTTTGGAGACGTCCTATCAATTTGAGCATCGTGGAAACTAATTGTCACCATTTTTTAACAAAAACAAAGACACCAAACTACAACGAAAACAACAATATAACTATTACAAGCTACATTGAATATCTCGTTTGATACCATAGATTTGCCAGTCACTTGCCTGTTGGTCCTGTTCTCTAAGAGTTAACACATTGCGCACATCTGTTCATGAGCGGGCGTAGTAGTCGATTATAATGAATGGGTGTCGAAAGAGTTTCTTTTTTTTAACTTTGAAGGATGAGTGGGTAAAGGCGACACAACGACTTTCTGAGCAGACTGCTTTACTCCATCTGATTTCTAATTGGCCCCCACCTGTAAGGTTATGTTCTTCTTTAATGAAATCCTGTCACTATATCGCTCTCATTTCAATGCTTGTAGCATTATTAGACAAGATATCATAATCACTTCGTCTGTTTGTACGTTGGCGTCATATTGTTAATGTGTAGGTCTCTCAATCAAAAACGATATCAATATCACCAACAGAAATAGCAACTGCAATAGAAAAAATGTGGCACTTAATAACTAAAACTGGTTGGAGCTTTGGGTCTGCTTAAGAAAGGAGCTCAACAACGAATCAGCAATCTCTCTGCGCCATCTCTCCAGGAATTAAGAAAATATACATACATATATATATATATATATATATATATATATATATATATATATATATATATATATATATATATATATATGCGTAGTTATGACAGCAGTGATGCGAAAACTAAATACACACACACATATTTATGTAGACATGCATATACATATTTTTACATGAATACAAAAAAGTACACATATATATTTTTCGGGGAAAAGAAATAGAGAGCTGCATAGTTGTGTATAAATATTTATTCTTCAAATCGTATATCCTAATATATATATCTTTCTGTCTGTCTGTCTGTCTGTCTGTCTCTGTCTCTCTCTATATATATATATATAGGAGGCACTGTCGAGTAGTGGATAGCAGCTCGGATTGAGGAATCGGAAGCCGTTGGAATTACAGTCGAATCCATTACATTCACTTACGTGTTAATACCCCTGGGAAAGGTAGGAATCCTCTTCTCTCCCCAGCTATGTTTAAATAGCAGGACAGGTTCGATAGATTGGATGACAACTGGTCTAGGAGAAAGACAACTCAGATTTCAAAACCTGCGGAGGGTCGTTTGGGGACCTTGTGTTACGTAGTGCACCAGGTCTCTGTATTCAAAAAGTGTGGTTGGTTCTGCACAAAGCCATCACCACTATAATCAAATCATATGTTTGGCTTCCGGTTCCTCGGAAGGAACTGATCTGCTTGACCCTCATACGTCGAATACGAAGGCAGAGTCCACTATATATATATATATATATATATATATATATATATATATATATATATATATATATATATATATATTACATGAATCATACATACAAAAAGTAGATTAGTAAAGTTAATGATATAAATGGCGAAAAACATCTTCGCAAACAAATTTATTAAAGTTACATAAACCCACGAACCACTCGATGAATGTTATGATCCTTGTTTTTAATAACTTCAAGTTGTATGAGGTCTTTTTTTTATTCTACAAGTACTTTCGGCTGTACATTCTGCCATCCTCAGGCATGGAAATTATTTTGTTTTTTAGTAAATCCAGGCAGTAGCGAGACACGAAAGATTAAATGCGAATCGAAATATGTTTTTTTAGAAATGTGTTATTGTTAATTGATAAGAAATTTTGGAGCGTGCAGTCGCAACGCTAAGGTTGAATTTTTTTTTAAATTTAAGAGGGTGCGTTTTTTATTAATATAGTAATAACCTAATATATGTATCTTCCTGTGTGTCTAACCCGATCTATCTATCTATCTATCTATCTATCTATCTATCTATCTATCTATCTATCTCATTCCTATCTATCTATCTATCTATCTATCTATCTATCTATCTATCTATCTATCTATCTATTGAACTGCACCACATATTTGATATATATATATATATATATATATATATATATATATATATATATATATATATATATATATATATAAGCGTTATTGCCATTGGATATTTATAGTAGTAAGAAATAATGTCTATTAAAATATTACGACGTAGTTATTTATTTAATCATCCGTCTATCTATATACTTATCTATCATAAAACTATATCTATCTATTTAATTCTCTTCTATCTATCTATCTATCTATCTATCTATCTATCTATCTATCTATCATGCAACTATATATGCACTAACATGCACATCCCATATCCTGGGAAGATCTTTCTACATTTAAATTTTTCTTGTCTTTTGTTTAATTAATTGGAAACGACAAAACAATCGCATCTTTCGTTTGCCTTAGACCGTTGGTTATAACCCAACAAATGCCAATCGAAAAGAATTTAATAATAATAATAATAATAATAATAATAAGTTCATGAGAGATCCGACCATCCTGTCAAGTGTTTAGGGAGGAATCGCTCTGATTTGGAAATTATGTTAAAGAGCAGCCATGAATGGATCCTGATAGACGTTGCGATACTTTGTGATAAGAACGCCGTGAAAATGGAGCAGGTGACAAATACAGAGGTACCGAGAATTTTACCAAACAGCAGTGCGAGTTACCCTATTTTTTGAGTTGGGACAATCGGGCTTGGTCCATGTCACTTTCTGTCTTACAGGATGTCTTGGAAAAATACCTGACTTTGGGAGTGCACAGATGCCAACATTGATTTGTCGAGATCATGTGCTGACGAAAGTATTGCGTTACTAAGTGACGAGTGGCCTTTGAATAATGACGTACATCAACTGGGTCGAAACATCTAAGAGTCGGAGAGGATATCAAATCAAGTAATAATAATAATAATAATGGCTTGAAAAAATAGAAACTATGATTCTCAGAGGCTTCAGAAAAGATCACAGCAGCTAGAATTCGAGGGGAATTTTAGCGATGGAGAGAGAACAAACGAATACAACTAATAGACGTTTATGACAAGCTCTTGGCCATTAAATTACGGAATCAGGTATAATAATAATAATAATAATAATAATATTAATAATAATAATAATAATATTAATAATAATAATAATAATAATAATAATAATAATAATTGATCATCTTTTATCAGGTTGCACGATATTGGCACCCACTGAATATAAAAATCGGCATGACAGAGTGCGCCAAGATCTGCACTGGAAAATTTGCAACTTCTACGGGAAGGAAACTGAAAGAAACTGGTACGAACACCGCCCAGACCCGGTTACGGAGATAGGACCTGTTACAATTCTATTGGACTACACAATACACACTGACAGAACAATCAAATCCAACCACCCAGACATTGTTATTAAAGATCACAAACAAAAAAAATGCTTCCTTATTGATATGGCAGTCCCTGCAGACTGCAATGTATCTTTGAAGATATTCGAAAAGCTGTCAAAATACAAGGATCTTGAAATAGAAATCTCAAAAATGTGGCACATGGGAACATCAACAATCCCTGTTGTAGTTGGAGTCGTAGGATTGGCTGGAAAAGATTCCAGGAGACTAATTGAAGGGATCCCTGGAAGTCCATGCCTCAAAGAGATACAAAAAATTATTCTGACAAGTACAGCCCACACTTTACGAAGGGCTTTATCTATGTAATATTTTTTTTGCAGTGGAAAGTGTCATGATACCATTTCTAACCTTAGGTCCTTGGGCGGGACCCGGAAAGAAATGTGTAAACGCCAGATATCAAAGAAAATAAAAACAATAATAATAATAATATCTTCAAAAAAGTATCAAGACATAAAGATCTTGAAGTGGAAATCTAAAAAGAAATGTGGAACATGAGAGTATTATTAATTCCAGTAATAGTTGACTGGAAAAGGTTCCGATAGATTCATTGAAGATATTCCTGGTAGACGATATCTTAAAGAAATGCATAAAATTCTACTCACAACTACAGCACATACATTACGAAGGGCTTTATCTAGGTATATTGTGTGTGATCTTCGTTTTTTTTACAAATTTACCAATGTAATGTAATGTAATTTCTGATATTAGTTGAGAACCGGAAGGAAATGTGTATATAACAGAAACCCAAGATGATGATGATAATAATAATAATAATAATAATAATAATAATAATAATAATAATAATAAACAAACAAAATAAGTGCCTCCTTATTGATATGGCAGTCCCTGTAGACTGCAATGTGTCTTTGAAGATATTCGAAAAACTGTCAAAATACAAGGACCTTGAAATCGAAATCTCAAAAATGTGGCACATGGGAACATCAACAATTCCTGTTGTAGTTGGAGCCCTTGGACTGGTTGGAAAAGATTCCAGTAGGCTGATTGAAGGGATCCCTGGAAGTCCATGCCTCAAAGAGATACAAAAAATTGTTCTGACAAGTACAGCCCACACTTTACGAAGGGCTTTATCTATGTAATTTTTTTTTTTTTCAGTGGAAAGTGTCATGATGCCATTTCTAACCTTAGGTCCCTGGGCGGGACCCGGAAAGAAATGTGTAAACGCCAGATATCAAAGGGAATAATAATAATAATAATAATACAGTAATGCCTTCAGATCCGAGTTTAATTCGTTACAAGACCGAAATCGCAACTCAAAAGTCTGATTAATGCTTTTGTGATAGGGGAGTGGTTGGGTATGATAAAGATGGCTATCGAAAATCAAGTGAGTAAAATTCCTGGATATATCAGAATCTTTGAGCGACAAAAGATTACTTTGTCTGGAACTGCACATATCCGCCAAAGCCTATCCATCTAAAAGAAACGTCGCAAATGTGCATAGATAACTTCACCTACGGTGCCCCTTTTACTTATAGACCCCAGGGGGCACCTAGTAATTAGGCACTTAAAATTACTCTCTGGCAAGATGATACAACACAATAATAATATTCATTATGGTTAAGTTTGGTTTGGTTTGTTTTACGGCATATCAACCACAATGGATTATTTAATATCGACAAGATTTTTATTTCTGCTAATCATTTTTCTTCAAAAATGTATAGATGGTAATATTTTTCTTCAAGAATGTATTGCTGGTAATATTTCTTTCAGAAATTTATTGTTGGTAATATTTTTTTCAAAAATTATTACTTGTAATAATATATTTCTGGTAATATATTTTTCTTCAAAAATTAATCGTTGGTTAATATTTTTCCCCAAAAATATACTGCTGGTAGTATTTTTTTCTTCTAAAGTGTATTGTTGGTAATTTTTTTTTCCCCAAAATATATTGCTGGTAAAATTTCAGAATTCAGAAGCAGACATGACTGAGTAGGATCTGTCAATCAGTGGAAATAGTGCAAACAGATTGATGGTATATGTACAAAGCAGAAGCTGTCAGAATGGGAAAAAAATGAAAATCGATAACTTAATTCAAGATGGAAGACCGAATCATGTCATCAAACAAGAAAAGGAAATGTCTTTGATATTTTTGTTATCTTAAAGTTCACCCAATACAAGGCTTGAGAGACATCCAAGGTGGAGGATTAGTGTTAACATTTCTACGATAAATAAGGTGTGAAATGAGTGAAAGAGGATGTAGGAAGTGAAGATTATGAAGATGAAGAGGACAGATAGCAACTGACTCTTGATTTGAAAGGATTAAGTGTGTATTAGCCAGGGAAGCATCCATACAAGAGTTTGCTCTATAAAGTAGCAGTTCTTTGGAAAAGAGGACTTTTTCTTTAGATTGGGAATACAGGGGAAATGAAAATGATTCAAGTATGTAGACGTAGCATGAGGTTGTCTTTTCGTTAGAAACGTGTGAACTGTTGGGACTAAAGAATGAAGTGCTCATCGAAACATTTGCAATGAAAGTTGTGACAGTGAAGTACAAGAAATAGCCTAGTTCAGGAGTCAGTAACCTATGCCACATGTGTCACACATGGCACGCAGCCGCAAATGACATCACAAAGACTGAACCAACAACTACTACAACACAAAGAAGACATTTAGATGTTTCAATTTTAATGTATACTAAAGTATATATATATATATATATATATATATATATATATATATATAGTAAAAAATATTAAAAATTCCTACGATAAATAAGGTGTGAAATGAGTGAAAGAGGAGGTAGTAAGCAGTGAAGATTATGAAGATAAAGAGGAGAGATTGCAGCTGACCCCTGATTTTAAAGGGTTAAGTGTGTAGTAACCAGGGAAGCATCCATACAGGAGGTCGGTCGCCATGCAAGAAGACCAGATATCATTTGAAACATGAAATAATAGGCTTGTGGAGGCTTAAGAAAGTAGAAATCATTTGTGTTCTTATGAGTGCCCTTAAATACTAACCTGTGAGACTTCCTAAGCAGGCAGTTGGGATGCAGTGTAACCTAACAGTTCAGACAGACACTTCTATCTGCTGACTAATAACACTCTTATTTTGTATATATGTTCTGTTATTTCAATACACTTGTTCACCCTACCTTCTTTCTGGCCCCTAACAGGCCACAATAGTAACCTATAGAACACGTGTCACACATGGCATGCAGCCGCAAATGACATCACAAAGACTGAACCAATAACTACTCCAACACAAAGAAGATATTTAGCTGTTTCAATTTTAATGTATACTAAAGTATATATATATATATATATATATAGTAAAAAATATAAAAAATTCCTACGATAAATAAGGGGTGAAATGAGTGAAAGCAAAGGTAGTAAGCAGTGAAGATTATGAAGATAAAGAGGAGAGATTGCAGCTGACCCTTGATTTGAAAGGGTTAAGTGTGTAGTAACCAGGGAAGCATCCATACAGGAGGTCGGTCACCATGCAAGAAGACCAGATATCATTTGAAACATGAAATAATAGGCTTGTGGAGGCTTAAGAAAGTAGAAATAGTTCGTGTTGTTTGCTGTTCGAACAGTGGCTGACAAAATTTTTAAAAATGGCTGCGTAAAATGTGAACAATGAGTCGAACTGCGACGCTTCAGGCAACATCAGCGTTTGGGATTGCCAGAGAAAGGTTTTGCCGATATAGATCTTTGAAGAATTGATACGACCCGTGGTTATTTGTTATGATGATTTGAATCTTAAATACGCTAGAATCCCTGACAACCAGACTAAGAAGGCCTTCTGGATATGAGGAATTGGTTACAAAGTCCGGATATGAGGGGTTATATTTAGATTAAAATAAAAGAACTGAAATCAGGTTGAACTTTTATTTTCAATGTTTTATAGTAAACAAAATAAGCTAATGGTGAGTGAAACATAACGGAATTGATTTTAATGAAAAAGAAATAAATTATGTAATGTTAATGAAAATTCATTAAATTAAGTATGGCACGCATGCAAAACAAATAATGTAACGAGGATTTTTTAATCGCTGTTGCATGATGATTCTTTCTTTTCTAATGTCATTCTCAACTTTTTCAGCATTTCGTTTTGCTTGTGTTCTTGAAATTTTTTAAACGAAAGACACTTAAAAAAAAAAAACTCTGCGTGCGTTATTGCAATCGTCATAGCTGAATGCTGGCTTTCTTTCCATAAAACTGACAACCTTTTCAATTGCTTTTTCAATTTCAGTCCAGATTTCATCACAATCATGTTTTTATTACTTCCTTGTTCACTGTGACACTGCGAACGCTGGAGAATAGTATCTTTGGAAGATTTTATATCATACAATGTTGACTTTCCTGTTTAAAATTTCCACTTTTTGCGATAGCTCCAAAGTTGTCCTTTCTTCTTATTCCTATCATCTTTTGCATCAATACAAGGCAACAGAGTGAAATAAGCATAAGCAATTATCCAAAGTAAATTGCCTGAAAAACAGAAATTTCAAATCAGTTACATATCATCCAAATAGTTCAAATATACACATCAAAATCAGGTCCGGATATGAGGCACTCCGGATAAGAGGGATTCCAAAAACGAGGAATTCAGGATATGAGGGATTCCGAATACGAGGGATTCCGGATATAAGAGATTCCGGATACGAAGGATTCCGGATATAAGGGATTCCGGATATAAGGGATTCCGGATATAAGGGATTCCGGATACGAGGGATTCCGGATATAAGAGATTCCGAATACGAGGGATTCCGGATATAAGGGATTCCGGATACGAAGGATTCCGGATATAAGGGATTCCGGATATGAAGGATTCTACTGTAATGGCATCAATTATGATTGAGATGACGGAGACCATGATAACAAATGTAACCAAACTCATCATCATTTTCCTCATAAATACATAAGAGATTATTTTTTTACAACTACTGTATAGACACCTTTATAATGATTTTCTTTTACATCAGTATGGCTGATGCTAACCACCAGGCTAGTGACCCATTGCGCATTCTTCGACTAACGTTTTTCGTTGCCATGAGGTGGAAAGGCTACAATGAAGCAATTCCTAGGTCTGCAGCTAAGGAGGTCGGTTCCTTGTGTCGTGCTAAACAATTATTCTTGCCAGAATCTATTTACCACTCGTCCTTACTTTCAATGCTGCCACCATATTTGCTAGATATTTAGAGATCCTTGATAAAGAATCTAAAGAAGAATCGGCAATGTTATTAGTCCTGACCTGGCATCTCGGCTTCAGTCACTTTCCCCATCGCCGTGACGTAGCTTCCATCTCCCTTTCATGGTAATTGTTTTGATGAACTTACTTTACGATACCTAGATTTTATGAATTTAATCGCAGTACTAGATTGGCGGTAAGGTCTCATCGTTTTACATTTGTAATAGATAGATCTAACCTTAAGTTCTATGCTGTTTCTTTACTCGCACTTCTCGCTTGTGGGCCATTCGTCCGGCTTCTTACTTCCCAACCAATATTTAAAAAAAAATTAAATGCAATGTCAATCGTTATTTACTGTCTTCTTAATTCTTGATTTTCTCTCTGCTTAATATTAATTTTATTTGTCGTATTCTCTAACACCCGTTAACCCCTTGCGTCTGAGTTGGTTTATTGTCTTGGTTGGAGTGAAATGATTTAAAAAGAATAAATGGTTATAGCATCAGAACACTAGTTATCGGTCCTGTCCTGGTATCTCGGCTTAAGTCACTTTCCCACCGCCATAACACAGCTTCTCTGTGTCTTCACTATAAAGACTTCCATGGTAATTGTTCTGGTGAGCTTTCCACATTGGAACATCAGTTGAAACTCAGTACTAGATTGGCGGTAAGGTCTCATCAATTTATAGTTAAAATAGCAACATGTAACCGTAAGTTCTATGCTAACAGTTTCTTCTCTCACACTTTTTCCTTACAGAACTCTCTTCCAGTCTCTTGCTTTTTAGTCAACTTTGATCATCAAAATTTAAATGCAATGCAGATCGTTATCTTTTCAGTAATTTTGTTGTTCTCTTTCCTTAATTATGTCATTCATTTGCAGTTATTCTTTCACACACAGTAACTCCTTCTATCATAGCGACTCTATTGCCTTGATTATGGGGAGATGATAAAAAAGACACATGTACAAAATTCTAAATGTTATGGTCCAGGTTCCTTGTACCACGGTGATGGTCCAAGGTAGAACCAATGAAGAATAACTCGAACATAGGTATGGAATAACACAGATATATTACAAACAGAATATGTACAAAAGAAGTAGAAGTGTTAGTAATAACAATCAGGTTAGGTTAGAGAGAACTATGTTGTCCCGACCAGTATCACTATTCCAATGTCTTACAGTAATCGTCTGATGCGACTCTGTCTCTGGCTGACTTACGCACTCTGTGACGATGTTTGAAACCCCCCCACAATGCCGGTTTAATGTGGGCTTACCGAGCCTGTAGGCTCGGCCAAAAATATGCCCATTAGATCCCGTATACACGGGTTCAGGGACTGTCTACCTCTCCGGACGGTATTTTGCCCTGCGGCAAAGCCTCGTCCGAGTACCTCTCCGTCGAGGCAGAGAGTTCGACAGCAAAGAACAGTTTATACAACTGTTCCAGACACTAGGTGACTCACTCTGTGACGATGTTTAACAACCCCCCACACGCGGCGAATGTGGCACAAGGCCGGTTTAATGTGGGCTTAACGAGCCCGTAGGCTCAGCAAAAAAATGCACATTAGAACCCGTATACACGGGTTCAGGGACTGTCTACCTCCCCGGACGAAACATTGCCCTGCGGCAAAGCCACACCCGAGTCCCACCCCGCCGAGACGGAGAGTTCGACAGCAAAGAACAGTCTTAACAACAGTTCCAGTCACTGGGTGACACACACTGTGTAGATATTTAACAACCCCCCACACGGGTCGAATGTGGCACCAGGCCGGTTTAACGTGGGTTTACCGATCCCGTAGCCTCGGCCAAACTTTTGCCCATTAGAACCCGTATAAACGGGTTCAGGGACTGTCTAACTCCCCGGATGAAACTTTGCCCTGCGGCAAAGCCCCGTCCGAGTCCCTCTCAGTCTAGACGGAGAGTTCGACAGCAAAGAACAGTTTATACAACTGTTCCAGTCACAGGGTGACTCACTCTGTGACGATGTTCATTAACACGCCCACGTGTGTCAAATGTGGCACAAGGCCGGTTTAATGTGGACTTTTCCGAGCCCGTAGAACCCGTATAAACGGGATCGGGTTGGCCAAAAAGGACTGGCTCGGACTGTGAAGTATTTAGTGTCCTCCCCACGAGGGACAGATGTGGCACAAGGCCGGGTTTAA
Organism: Acanthosepion esculentum; assembly: GCA_964036315.1. Lineage (NCBI taxonomy): Eukaryota > Metazoa > Mollusca > Cephalopoda > Sepiida > Sepiidae > Acanthosepion > Acanthosepion esculentum. Next base: position 15,238,295 of record OZ038508.1, on the reverse strand, counting down.
AGTGGGGTACCCGAGCCCGTAGGCTCGGCCAAAAATAGCCCGTAGATCCCGTATAAACGGGATCGGGGTGGTCAACCACCTCGAACGAGGCTCTGCCCTTCGGCGGAGCCTCGTCCGAGTTCCTCTCTGACCAGAGGCAGAGAGTTCCCCTCTGCCTCAGAGGCAGAGAGTTCGACCGTCTAGCCGAGTTGTCCAAAAAGGACTGGCTCGAACTGTGACGATGTTTATTAACACGCCCACGTGTGTTAAATGTGGCACAAGGCCGGTTTAATGTGGGCTTCCGAGCCCGTAGGCTCGGGCAAAAATTGCCCGTAGAACCCGTATAAACGGGATCGGGGCGGTCAACCACCCCGAACGAGGTTCTGCCCTTCGGCGGAACCTCGTCCGGGTTCCTCTCCGCCCAAAGGCAGAGAGTTCCCCTCTGCCTCAGAGGCAGAGAGTTCGACCGTCTAGCCGAGTCGTCCAAAAAGGACTGGCTCGGACTGTGACAGTATTTAATGTCCTCCCCACGAGGGACAGATGTGGCACAAGGCCGGGTTTAAAGTGGGGTACCCGAGCCCGTAGGCTCGGCCAAAAATAGCCCGTAGATCCCGTATAAACGGGATCGGGGTGGTCAACCACCTCGAACGAGGCTCTGCCGTTCGGCGGAGCCTCGACCGAGTTCCTCTCTGCCCAAAGGCAGAGAGTTCCCCTCTGCCTCAGAGGCAGAGAGTTCGACCGTCTAGCCGAGTCGTCCAAAAAGGACTGGCTCGGACTGTGACAGTATTTAGTGTCCTCCCCACGAGGGACAGATGTGGCACAAGGCCGGGTTTAAAGTGGGGTACCCGAGCCCGTAGGCTCGGCCAAAAATAGCCCGTAGATCCCGTATAAACGGGATCGGGGTGGCCAACCACCTCGAACGAGGCTCTGCCCTTCGGCGGAGCCTCGTCCGAGTTCCTCTCTGCCCAAAGGCAGAGAGTTCCCCTCTGCCTCAGAGGCAGAGAGTTCGACCGTCTAGCCGAGTCGTCCAAAAAGGACTGGCTCGGACTGCGACAGTATTTAGTGTCCTCCCCACGAGGGACAGATGTGGCACAAGGCCGGGTTTAAAGTGGGGTCCCCGAGCCCGTAGGCTCGGCCAAAAATAGCCCGTAGATCCCGTATAAACGGGATCGGGGTGGTCAACCACCTCGAACGAGGCTCTGCCCTTCGGCGGAGCCTCGTCCGAGTTCCTCTCTGCCCAAAGGCAGAGAGTTCCCCTCTGCCTCAGAGGCAGAGAGTTCGACCGTCCAGCCGAGTCGTCCAAAAAGGACTGGCTCGGACTGTGACTGCTGCTTCCTCTTGAGGAGCAGTATTTATGGTGTACGGGTTAGTCCATTACTATTATGGGTAAGTTCCCATAACACTAAAGATTGCAAAAAATCTGCAATGTTCGGTTCAGTCCTTTTCCAACTTCTGTAACATAGCTTCCTTGTAACTTTTCTATAAATATTTTCATTTCTATAAATATTTTCTAATGAATATTCCTCTTTGGTACCTAGAATTTATGAATTTAAGTTCAGTACTAGATTGGCGGCAAGGTCTCATCATTTTACAATTGAAATAGCAACATGTAACCATAAGTTCTATGCTAACAGTTTCTTCTCTTACACTTTTTCCTTACAGAACTCTCTTCAAGTCACTTGCTTTTTAATCAACTTTGATCATCAAAATTTAAATGCAATGCAAATCGTTATCTTTTCAGTAATTTTGTTGTTCTCTTTCCTTAATTATGTCTTTCATTTGCAGTTATTCTTTCACACACAGTAACTCCTTCTATCTTAGCGACTCTATTGCCTTGATTATGGGGAGATGATAAAAAAGACACACGTACAAATTTCTAAATGTTATGGTCCAGGTTTCTTGTACCACGGTGATGGTCCAAGGTAGAACCAATGAAGAATAACTCGAACACACAGTAACTCCTTGTATCTTAGCGGCCTTACTTGTTGGAAATGATAAAAAATTACACCTATAAAATACTAAAGAACGGAAAAATCAAATCTATCAGAATACTGGCTTTTGCGAAATTCTTGAAAATAAATCTAATTTTTATTCGTCAGTCACTGTAAATAAAAAACTGAGGACTAGTACTTAAATACGGCAATACGAAAATTTCATCCTTTGTTTTACGTTCTATTTCAAAATTGTAAAAACACCAAGAAATTTGGATGCATCTTAATAGTGAGAAATAACACATGCACACAATTATAATTGAATAAACACACCCCTTGACATAATCTTTCATACACTGACACACGCCTCTAACCCTGAACATTCATAATTTTGTCTCTAAGTGCTTGACTCTATAGAGTTGTATCCCTTGTTTAACTCTCCTCGGTCGGGAGATTTATGTGGGACTAAATGTATTTTAACGATAATTTTCACCAATTTTACGGCTTCACACTTCTTGAATCCATCAATATGACGAATTTGAGCGAGAGATTAAGATGCAGTATCTATTCGCAACCTGTACGGAATAATGATATTTAATATGCCAGCTGCAGTTGAATAATCACTGATAAAAAATAAAATATAAAAAAAGTATAAATCATAGAAATATATAAAAAAAATTATAAAAAAAACAAAACAAAACATTCATGAATTAATTTAGAGAACAATGTTAAAATATGGCCGCGCGTCTAAGCCCGGCTTGCACTGTAATTACTGTCCGAAATGGGCCCACGAAAGACATTAATTACATTGGCAAGATAATGCATGCTGGGAAGGCGCGATAAAGTGAAGTTGAGATAGAGTGAAAAGGATGGGGGTGGCACGAAGAGAAAAAGGAAAAGAAGCAGAGAGATGATTAGAGAGAAAGAGAGAGGAGGAAAGAAAAGATAGACAGAAAGAAAGAAAGAAAGAAAGAAGAGAGAAGTGATTCAAGAGAAAGGGTAAGAGAGAGAAAAGATAGATAGATAGATTGAATGGGGAAGAGAAAGGTGGTAAGAGAGAAAGAGAAGGAGAAAGAAGAGGTACATGGATAGAAAGAAAGGAGAGAGAGAGGAGGGTAGTTAAAAAGAAAGGGAAAAATGCAGAATAGATGGATAGATAGATAGTGAGAGAGAATGAGGAAGAGAAACGTAGTTAGAGGGAAGGAGAAAGAGACAGAAGATATAAATAGAAATAAAGAAAAGAGAGAGAGAGATATATAGTTAAAGACAAAGGGGAAAAGAAAGAATAGATAGATAGATAGATAGATAGTGGGAGAGAATGTGGAAGCGAGCGGTGGTTAGAGAGAAAGAGAAAGAGACAGAAGAGATAAATAGAAATAAAGAAAGAGAGAGAGAGGTATTTAGAGAGAAAGGAGAAAACGCAGAATGTATGGATAGATAGTGAGAGAGAATGAAGAGGAGAGACGTGGTTAAAGAAAGAGAAAGAGACAGATGAGATAGAAATAAAGAAAAAGAGAGAGAGGTGGTTAAAGAGGGAAGGTAGAATAGATGGATAGATAGATAGTGAGAGAGAATGAAGAGGAGAGACGTGGTTAGAGAGAATGAGGAAAAGACAGAAGAGATAGATAGATACATACATATAGTGAGATAAAGGAGAGAGATGATTAAAGAGAAAGAGAAAGAGGCATAAAAAATAGGCAGAGAGAAAGAAAGAAAGAAAAAAAGGAGAAGTTGATAAAGAGAAAGGGGAAGAGGCAGAAAAGATAGATAGATAGAAAGATAGATAGTGGGTGGAAGTGAGAAAGGGAGTGGCGGTTAGAGAGAATCAGGGCGAGGCAGAATAGATAGATAGAAGAGAAAAGCGAAAAACAGAGAGAGAGAGAAAGAGGAGGAGGAGAAGGAGGAGGAAGAAAGAAAGGCCGAGAGATAGCAATAAGAAAGGACAAAATAGAGAGTGATAGAGAGACGAAGAAGATTTAATGTAAAAAAGACGGAGAAAGGAAGAGGGAGTAATAGAGAGAATTAAATAACATGGATATCTATGATAAAAGAGAAGGGGGCATGAGTGATAGATAGGGTGGGGAAGAAAAAGAGGAGGAAAAGAACAAGAAAGACAAAGACAAATAAGGAAGAGAAAGAAAGAGCAAACACAGAGAGAGAGTGAGTGAGGGAGAGAGAGAAATAAATGTAGAATGTGAAGAAATGAGAAATAAGGAGAAAAAGAAAAAAAAACACAAGAAAGAAGAGAAAAAAAAGAACAGTGAAAGAGAGAGAGAGAGGAAGTAAAGAAAGAGAAAGAAAAAAGTGTGAGTGAGTCAAAGAGAAAGAGAATGAGATGAAGAGGAAAAAGGAAATTGACAGAGAAGCGAAAAAGAAGAGAGAGAAAAAGAAAGAAAGGGGAGAGTGAGAGAAAAAGGGAAAGAAAAGAGAAGAGAAAAAGAAAAAGGGAAAGTGAGAGGAAAAGGGAAATAAAAGAGAAGGGAAAGAAAAAGAAAGAAAGGGAGAGTGAGAGAAAAAGGGAAAGAAAAGAGAAGAGAAAAAGAAAAAAGGGAAAGTGAGAGGAAAAGGGAAATAAAAGAGAAGGGAAAGAAAAAGAAAGAAAAGGGAGAGTGAGAGAAAAAGGGAAAGAAAAGAGAAGAGAAAAAGAAAAAAGGGAAAGTGAGAGGAAAAGGGAAAGAAAAGAGAAGGGAAAGAAAAAGAAAGAAAGGGAGAGTGAGAGAAAAAGGGAAAGAAAAGAGAAGAGAAAAAGAAAAAAAGGGAAAGTGAGAGGAAAAGGGAAAGAAAAAGAAAGAAAGGGAGAGTGAGAGAAAAAGGGAAAGAAAAGAGAAGAGAAAAAGAAAAAAAGGGAAAGTGAAAGGAAAAGGGAAAGAAAAGAGAAGGGAAAGAAAAAGAAAGAAAGGGAGAGTGAGAGAAAAAGGGAAAGAAAAGAGAAGGGAAAGAAAAAGAAAGAAAGGGAGAGTGAGAGAAAAAGGGAAAGAAAAGAGAAGAGAAAAAGAAAAAAGGGAAAGTGAGAGGAAAAGGGAAAGAAAAGAGAAGGGAAAGAAAAAGAAAGAAAGGGAGAGTGAGAGAAACAGGGAAAGAAAAGAGAAGAGAAAGAAAAAGAAAGAAAGGGAGAGTGAGAGAAAAAGGGAAAGAAAAGAGAAAAGAAAAAGAAAAAAGGGAAAGTGAGAGGAAAAGGGAAAGAAAAGAGAAGAGAAAGAAAAAGAAAGAAAAGGGAGAGTGAGAGAAAAAGAGAAAGAAAAGCGAAGAGAAAAGAAAATGTGGAAGAATGTGAAATAAAGAGAAAGAGAGAAAAAGAAGAGAGAGAAAGAGATTTAGAGAGAAAAAATTAAGAGATAATGAACGATGAAGAAAAATGAAGACAGAGAGAGAGATGGAAATGAAAAAAGAAGAATGGGTGAGAAAAGAGAAAGAGGTGAAGTGAAAGAGCATGGTAGAAAAAGATAAGATGGAGAAGGAAAAAGAAGAGAGAGAAAAAGATAAAAAGAAAAACGAGGCGAGGGAGAAGGGAACATCGATTTTGAGGAAAAGGGAGTAAGAGAGAAATAGAAAACAAAATAAATAGTGAGAGATAGAGAAAGAAAAATTAAGAGAAGGAAAGAGAGAGAGAGAGAGAGAGAAAGAAAGAGAGAATCAGAAAGGAAGAGAAAGAAACCAGACGAATGAGATCAAAGAAATGAAAGAAAAGAACAAGAGAGATAAAGAAAGAGAAAAGAGTACGAAAATGGAAAAGAAAGAAAAAGAAAAGAAAGAGAATGGAAGAGAAAAAAAAGAGAGATAAATGAAGAGAAAAGACACGAGAGAGAGAGAGAGAGAGAGAGAGAGAGATTCATTAATTAAATGGTGGGACAATTGAGCGTCTCCACGTGATGCATGGTTCAGCAATCTGGATTTGGAAATTAGTACCGGTGAGTGCCATACACTCACAATGAGTGACCCATATTCGTGGCCTTGTGCCAAAACTAAGATTAGTGTTGTAAATAAGAAGAGTGTAACAAAATAGGGAAATCAGTTCAGAATCTGGTCACGTAGAAAAGGAAGATGTGCAAAGATGGAGATATTAAAGAGAGAGAAAGAAAAGAGAGAGAGAGAGAGGGGGGAAATATGGGAGGAAAAGAGCGTGAGTGAAAGAGGGATAAGGCACCAACAAAGAAAAGGAGAGAGTGTGATGAGAGGAAAGCGAAAGAAAAAATAATTGATTCACGAAGAAAGAAAGAACAAGAAAAGCGTTCAGCAAAAGACGAGAAAGAAATAAAGAAAGAAAGAAAGAAAGAAAGAAAGAAAGAAGTGTTTGGAGACAAGACAGAGTTTGGCGGGAAAGAAGGAAAAAAGAGTGTAAGAAAGAAAGTAAAAAGCTTTGGAAAAATGAAGAGAAAACTTGTCTGGAAAAGAAAGAAAGAAAGAAAGAAAGAAAGAAAGAAATAGTTTGAACAAAAGAAAGGTAAACCTTGTCTATAAATAAATAAGTAAGTAAGTAAGAAGGGTTTAGAAAAAGGAAGACGGAGCTTGTCTGGAAAAGAAAAAAAAGAAAGAAAGCGTTTGGACAAAAGAAAGGTAAACCTTGTATGGAAAGAAAGAAAGAAAGAAAAAAGAAAGAAAGAAAGAAAGGGTTTGGACAAAAGAAAGGTAAACCTTGTATGGAAAGAAAGAAAGAAAGAAAAAAGAAAGAAAGAAAGAAAGGGTTTGGACAAAAGAAAGGTAAACCTTGTATGGAAAGAAAGAAAGAAAGAAAAAAGAAAGAAAGAAAGAAAGGGTTTGGACAAAAGAAAGGTAAACCTTGTATGGAAAGAAAGAAAGAAAGAAAAAAGAAAGAAAGAAAGAAAGGGTTTGGACAAAAGAAAGGTAAACCTTGTATGGAAAGAAAGAAAGAAAGAAAAAAGAAAGAAAGAAAGAAAGGGTTTGGACAAAAGAAAGGTAAACCTTGTATGGAAAGAAAGAAAGAAAGAAAAAAGAAAGAAAGAAAGAAAGGGTTTGGACAAAAGAAAGGTAAACCTTGTATGGAAAGAAAGAAAGAAAGAAAGAAAGAAAGCCGTGGTGAGACATAGAAATAACAATGTAACAGTGAAAGAATAAAAGAGAAATAAAATAAAATAGAAGGAAAGAAAACAGTTGGAAGTTGAGAAATGGAACGCTGAGTGATCGAGAGAGGATAGAGTGTGTGTGTGTGTGTGTGTGAGAGAGAGGATAGTGTGTGTGTGAGAGAGAGAGCGAGAGAGAGAGAGAGAAAAGTTGTGAGAAAAAATAAATAAATTACATTAATTAAGGGAGAAACGGAAAGGAAAAGACGTTCGTAGTCAACAGACTTGGAGATCTACACCGAGGAGGGGGCAGGCTGTCATAAAGCAAATTTAAGCATAAACCAGGTTATCTCGATATAAAACTAGAGGCGATTTATTTTTTTGTCATCGTATTCTCTCCACCCACCTTCATCTCACAGCAGGAAGAACAACTAACAAAGATTAGACATCATCAACAAATAATGTATTATCAAAAATGAAGGCAAACCAAATCCGAGGAAGAAAGAGAATTGACAACATACAAGGAAACAATGCACGTTTGCTCCCGAAACCATACAATTAAAGACAAAACAGTAATAAAGAAAAAAATTATAATAAAATTCTTCAAATTGAAAGCGTAAAAAGGAATAAAAAGCAGTAATTAAATTCAAATATAAAAATATGTGAACAATCATGGCAGTAGGCATGCGCGTGGTGCTCTGGTCAAAATTCAGTCCTTGTGTAGCGATACAGGCATGACTGTTCGTAGGTCTGTGCGATTGTAGATGGAGGCCGTATGCAGCCCATACAAGATGCGTCCCACGTCTCAGTCGTACCGACAACATTTGGGTCCAGCTTGATTGCAAAAGCTGCCGAAATTTTGTCAGTGTTAACAGACAATCGCCTTCAGAGCACTACTCCGGATTTTCTGCCTGGATTTACTTCTGTGTGTGGACATGGCCACAAACCAGCTGAGGTTTAAAAATCAGGGTTTTTCCATTGCCCTGGCTACTCTTAACTGGTCTTGAGGCGCCAGTGATCAGCCTTCGACCTTTCTCTGGCTTAAGTTGGACTTTGTTGCCAGAGGCTATTTCAGACATCTTGTTAGTATTTTAACGTTTGTCCACACCGGCGATGACAACGTACAGTGCTGTTCGATAAAAGTGACTCACCTGATTTTTTTTACTAAATGTTCTCTTCTCCGTTGAAATGAAAGTTGAGTTAATTCAAAGAATAAGCGATCTAAAATCCGAAGAAGACGCTTTGAAAGCTCTTTGAATTTAGCAGTAAGTACTGTCAAGCATCCATTCAGTATAATGTTCTGGGGATGCTTTTCTTTTCATGGAACTGGTTTCTTAAAACCTATTGAAACGACCCTCAGGAGCGAGCAATACAAGAGAATCTTAAAGTCTTGTCTGCTCCCTTCTGCTGAAGGGGTGCAAATCGATCCCACCAAGTTCATTTTTATGCAGGATAAGGCTCCCTGTCACAAATCAAAATTGATGAAGGAATACTTTGATGAGAAGCAGGTGAGTGTTATGACATGGCCGCTCCAATCTTCTGACCTCAACCCCATAGAAAACTTATGGAGCATTATAAAGTACAGGCTCTCAAGAAAGCAACTGAGCAACAAAGAGGATTTGATTGTGAATTTTATATCCGAATGGAATTCAATGCTTGGAGATGAGATTTGCCAGAACCTAATCAAGTCAATGCCAAAAAGGGTTGAAAAGGTTATTCAAAATAAAGGAGGACCCATAGATTATTAAATATTTCGAACTATGTTACCTATTATAAATAAATTATACCTCTATTATTCTTTATTTCAAGCTGTTCAGTTTCTATTGATTACTAGTTGAAGGAAATAAGTGAGTCACTTCTTTTGCACAGAGTGTTTTCCCTAAATCTCATTTATATCCAAAATTATAATTATGAATAGAATACCTTAGGGTGAGTAAACTTTTTTACTAGGTGGTCGGGAAGGTGTCTTTATATTAGTAAGATGAAAAATAAGTTTGACCCCCAAAACAATAGGCGAAAAAATTTTTAAGTAAAAAAATCAGGTGAACATGAACAGCAGTGTACTTGACGTAATATTTTGGTAGATGAACATTTCGGCCATATCATTATGATGTTAACGAAAACAGCCAAGATAATTGTTTTTCTGAAGTCTTGAAATTTTTGCTGCACTTCATTTTCTTATTTTCAGTATTCTCTTTCAGACAGTATATTCTTCGGCTTACCTGATTGTCTGAAGGAATTTCATTATTCCATTTTATTTAGTATAGGATTCTACCAATAGAAAGCAACGATCCTGCTTCCCTGACGTCAAATACATTTACGTGGGCAATGCTGAAGACATAAATATTCATAGTTGGGATAATAATTTTGAACAGGAAATTAATATTCTTTACCAGGTGCTCCAAAATTGTGCACTTGTACCAGTAAATAATAATAATTTATGATTAGAGCACCAGATTTTAGGATTCATGCATGTCAATATCAAAACGCTATACCTGCATGAAAGCTTATATATATATATATATATATATATATATATATATATATATATATATATATATATATATATATATATATATATATCCGATGAGATGAGAACGAAAGTAATATATAAATTCCAAGGTTCAGAGTATTACTCCAAAAGAGGGCTCGATACCGATAGTAGAGCAATAATTATTTATTTATTATAATTTTATAACATAGACAAAACCATTTTACTCACTACAAAGATGCAAATTCGTTTCAGTGCATTTCAATTGCACTTCCACGGTTGAGAATCGAAAACATTTTCGATTCTCACCAGTCGAAGTGCAGTTGAAATGCACTCAGACGAAGTAAAAAATTTATAATTTCACAGTACGTCGTATCATATATATATATATATATATATATATATATATATATATATATATATATATATATGTCATATGATAGGATACTTCGTATCATATATCATATCATCTTATACTTCGTATCATATATCATATCATCTGATACTTTGTCTCATATATCATATCATCTGATACTTCGTATCATATATCATATTATCTGATACTTCGTATCATATATAATATCATCTGATACTTCGTATCATATATAATATCATCTGATACTTCATATCATATATCATATAATCTGATACTTCGTATCATATATCATATCATCTGATACTTCGTCTCATATCTCATATCATCTGATACTTCGTATCATATATCATATCATCTTATACTTCGTATCATATATCATATCATCTGATACTTTGTCTCATATATCATATCATCTGATACTTCGTATCATATATCATATTATCTGATACTTCGTATCATATATAATATCATCTGATACTTCGTATCATATATAATATCATCTGATACTTCATATCATATATCATATAATCTGATACTTCGTATCATATATCATATCATCTGATACTTCGTCTCATATCTCATATCATCTGATACTTCGTATCATATATCATATCATCTTATACTTCGTATCATATATCATATCATCTGATACTTTGTCTCATATATCATATCATCTGATACTTCGTATCATATATCATATTATCTGATACTTCGTATCATATATAATATCATCTGATACTTCGTATCATATATAATATCATCTGATACTTCATATCATATATCATATAATCTGATACTTCGTATCATATATCATATCATCTGATACTTCGTCTCATATCTCATAATATCTGATACTTCGTATCATATATAATATCATCTGATACTTCGTCTCATATCTCATATCATTTGATACTTCGTCTCATATCTCATATCATCGTATACTTCGTATCATATATAATATCATCTGATACTTCGTATCATATATCATATCATCTGATACTTCGTATTATAAAGAATAATTAAACATTAAAAAAATATGCTTAAAAACAAACAAACTTTTTTCTGTAATCCGAAATAGAGAGTTACTTTGGAATAAAAAAGTAAGTTGAAAAAACTCAATCACATTTAATTTGATTACAGAACAAAAAAGGAGTCAGAAGGGTTGGAATAAACGGATATTTCTTCGTATAAAAACGAGTTGGAAGTAATTGGAAATGAAATAAACTGGAGGTGTGGAATAACAGTGGGTAGGTTGAAAGAAATAGTTGGTCGGACTAGTCTAATTCCGACACAAGAGTATACAATTAGTTTGATATCCATTCAAAATGAATTTATTTTCAGAACAAAAATAAGGTGGAGTAGAATAAACAGGCAGGTTAGAAAAGATGGAAGATGAAATAAAACGAAATAATAGCGGGTAGTTTTAAAAAAGTATGATTGAAATCGCCAGGGAGGCTGATCTATTCTGTGTGAGAGCAGAGACGGTGCCTTGTGGGCCCCACCTTTTTTATGATAAAGTGTCCCCACTCTACTAGATTTCAATTTTCGTAATGTAGTATTCATATAATATAAAAAATTTATTGTAAAATAATTATGTACAATAATGTATCATATGCAATATAGCTGAACTATCCAACTCGAAAAATCGAAAATAAATACAATATATCTAAATACAAATTAGAGACATGTCATAATAGATCTTTCCATCTTAAATAAATTAATAATGTTTTGTGGCAGTTTTTAATATCAACTTGAGATTTTTCTTGCTAAAAAGTTGAATCCATTATGTATAACAAAAAATGTATAATCAACATCGTCTTCTAGGGTGTTGCAATTTCATATGACGGCAGTGTATATTCATGACCAGGGCCCATTCAAGTGTCTTGTACCCACCCGCCGAATCTATGATACGGGGCTCCCTACTCTACTACATTTTAATTTTCATAAAGTAGTATTCATATGAAATACAAATTTTATTGTAAAATAATTATGTGTAATAATAGATCATATGAAATATAAGTGAACAATTGAACTAGAAAAATTGAAAATAAATTCAATCTATCTAAAAATTAGAAATTAGAGACATGTCATAATAGATCATTCCATATTAAATCAACAATGTTTAACGGCAATTTTTAACATCAACTTGAGATTTTTCTTGTTTTTTAACAAGAATTCTAACACATTCAACATTATGGACAAAGAAATAATGAATTATCAAGTGTCTTTTTAACACTTAGCATGAACAAAACAACCTTCAGGATTTGGACGACAAAAATGACAAAAGATCACAGAATATATATGTATATATGTATGTATATATGTATATATATATATATGTATATATGTATATATGTATATATATATATGTATATATATATATATATGTATATATATATGAAGAAATATAGTCTTAAAGTGTGCTATATTTATGGGATAAAGTGCTCAATATCAGAGATAGAGCGTGTGTAAATATAAAAGTGAACATAGAAGTCAACACTTAGAGCCTCTAAGTGTTGACTTCTATGTTCACTTGTATATATATATATATATATATATATATATATATATATGTAGACAGAAAAAGGCAAATGTTGATAAGGTCGCGAGGGTTACAAAGCACTGCTTGATAATAACCGTCCTAGGTAAGACGATAAACTACACCAGCGTCTTAGGTAAGACGATAAACTACATCCAGCAGCAACGCCTCTTATCGGGAAGTTTTGAGGAGTGCGGAACCACCTCTTAATTGCTGGTGTTCCCAGGTCCACCCTGACCCGGGGTAGTATCACCTGTTAGGTTCCCAGCTATGGGCAAATAGTTCACCCTCAAACTGGGGTTGAAACACTATGAAAATGTAAAAACAGGTTTTAATACCAGCAATGAATTTTTAAAGAAAAATATTATTACCAGCAATACATTTTTGAAAAAAAAATATTACCAGCAATAAATATCTTGCTGGCATTAAATAACCCATTGAGGTATATACAATAGCGAGCATAAAGATCATAACGATTTTAAGAAAAAGTTTAAATATGAAATAACTTTTTATTTTAAAGCGTCAAAGAACACTTTATCAAAGAAAAATAAGGATATAATGGTGAATTATATAATTCCAAAATATAAAGCTCAATAAACTTATTTTGATAAACCTTATAAGAATAATTATATAACATTTGAAAAAAAAAATAGATGATCAAAAACATCAGAACGATTAAATAAATCCATAAAATTTAATAATTATTTTGCATTATTGAAAATATTTTAGGGTAAGAATATAAAATCGGGTAATTTGCTAAATTACACCGGCTCTTTACTAACTCTTGCATTGTAAACATGGCGAAAAAAATCTGTGACGTCATTGGAACTTAGAAAATTGATAGTCAAGTAACTTAATGAAGATAAACTCTCAATTGGGGATATTTCAAAGAGTGTGGGGAAATCTAATGTGTTATTCATAGTATTTTAAGAAAACTTGAGGAAACTGGGTCATGTGAAGCCAAGAAACCACCTGGCAGGCTTAGGAAAACTACTGCAAAGGAAGACAAATGGATTGGTAATGAATCAAAAATGATCGATTTGCGACAGCAACCGCTATCTCTAAAAGAGCTAATGCTAACCTTGGCATTAAAATATCAAGGCACACTATTTCCCGAAGACTTAATGAAACAAATTCGAACAGTCGAGTAGCCTCTACGAAGCCTTACATTTCTAAAAAGAATGAAATGAGCCAATTGAGATTTGCCACTGAACACGTCATATGGACAGAAGAACAGTGGGATTGTATTCATTTCAGCGATGAGTCAATGTTTAACCTGTTCGGTTGTGACGGGAGAAGGTTCGTTCGACGCAGTCCTAAGGAACGATATTCGCCTCAGTGCACTAGAAATAGCATTGAATTTGGAGGAGGAAGTGTGATGGCGTTTGGCATGATTTCACCTGCTGGTACGGGACCTCTTGTTAGGCTACACGGTAAAATTAACGCAACTGTATACAAAGAGATATTGAAGAAACATGTTGTACCTAATTTGATAACTGCAATAAATCAGTCAGCTGTATTTATGCAAGATAACGCGGCATGTCACACAGCGAAGTCTGTTAAGACATTTCTTTCTGGGCAGGATGTTACTGTTACGGAGTGGCCTGCTCAAAGCCCAGACAGGAATCCTATTGAGAATGTTTGGTAGTTACTAAATGAAAGAGCTAAAGAAAAGAATCCAACAAACGCCGAAGAACTATGGACTAATTTAAAGGGAGAATGGGAGAAAATATCCGTTAATGAATGCAAGACATTAATTCGCTCATGTAGCAAAAGATGTCAAGCTGTTATTGAAAGTAAAGGTTTACACATCAAGTACTAATGAATTATAAACGCTATTTTCATTTGTTTTAATCTTTATCCTCGCTACTGTATGCTGTCAACTAAACCAAACCAAACCTAACCGGTGGTAATACGCATTGACCTGCGTGCGAGTGGATACAATTATACTGAAATATATATATATATATATATATATATATATATATATATATATATATATATATACCAGAGATAAAACCAGACATAAAATGCAGGATTGGTTATTAAATATGATAGCAATAAAATAAATTTATAGGGAGAAACTTGATCAATGTATAACAGTTTAACTGGGCTTCGAAACACCATGAAAATGTAAAAATAGGTTTTAATACCAGCAATGAATTTTTAAGAAAAATATTATTACTAGCAATATAACTCTTGTCGGCATTAAATAACCCATTGAGGTTGATATGCCGTAAACCAAACCAAACCTAACCAGTGGTAATACGCATTGACCTGCGTGCAAGTGGATACAATTATACTGAAATGTATATATATATATGTATATTAAAACCAGATATAAAATGATTGATTAGTTATTAATTACGATAGTAATAACATAAATTTGTAGGGAGAAACTTGACCAATATATAACAGTTTATGTGCAAAAAATTGCATATTTCAGCTGCTGTTCGTTTGAAAGCGTTTCTTCGTTCCTGAAGCTGTTAATTTCATTTTCTCGTTTTGCCTTGTACTTTTCATTCTTTCTATCGCCGTCTTTTTCCTGCCAAATATTCTTCTTAAAGAAACCTTTAGCAACTAATGAGCATGAAAAATTTCCACCTTTGTAATCGATTAAATTCAGCTGTAATATGTCACCGAGTTCAGGAAGTGTTGGGTGGGTTAAGATAGGAGAAAGATATCAGTCGAGAGTAAGAGAGAGAGAGAGAGAGAGAGAGAGAGAGAGAGAGAGAGAGAGAGAGAGAGGAAGAGCGAGAGGGGGAGGGGGAGAGGGGAAGAGGGAGAGAGAAATTAAATCAAATAAGGAGAAACAGGGAGAGATAGAGAGAGAAATGTGAGAGAAAAATTAAATCGAATAATCAAATAAGGAGAAACAGAGAGAGATATAGAGATAGAAAGAGAGAGATAGAGATAGAAAGAGAAATGAGAGAGAAAAATTAAATCGAATAATCAAATAATGAGAAACAGAGAGAGAGAGAGAGAGAGGGGGAGAGATAGAGAGAGAGATGTGAGAGAAAAATTAAAGCGAATAATCAAATAATAATGAGAAAAAGAGAGAGAGATAGATAGAGAGAGACATGAGTGAGAAAAATTAAATCGAATAATCAAATAATAATGAGAAAAAGAGAGAGAGATAGATAGAGAGAGAAATGAGTGAGAAAAATTAAATCGAATGATCAAATAATAAGGAGAGATACAGAGAGTGAGAGAGAGGAAAGAGAGAGACGGCAAATGAAGAGATTTCTAGGTAAGAATGAGTACACTATAGTGAGTATGAAAAAGAGAGAAAAATAATGAAAGAAAGGAATAGAGATAAAAAAGGTATATAGATATAGAGAGTATAAGAAACATATAGAGAGTGGCAGAAATAGAAAAAAGAGAGAAAGAACTAGAGAAAGGAGGCACAAGAGAGAAGAACCAACACAAAAAGGAAAAGAAGACACAAAGGGACGAAAGGCGGGGAGGGGCGAAAAGAGAGAATAGAGAGAATGGGTAAAGAGGGAAAAACCGTAAAGACACATGCAGATGAATAAAGACAAGGAAAGAGGGAGAGACTGCGAGATAGAGGGAGAGGATTAGAGAGAGAATTTGGATTTTAGCAGGTTTGCTGGATAATGGATTTACAAAGTTTGGGAGCAAAAATATTTTCCGACAACAGAAAATATCGATTACTGTTTTGAAAGTCATCTCACAACATTTAAAAGCAAAATAACATATATATATAACAAATCTTTAAAGAGGTTTATAAAAAATTGAATAAAATAAATGAACAATAGTCAAAAATCGATAAAAGGGAAAAAAATATGCAAAGACAAGCAAAAGGAAATACGTTGTCTCAATTCCATAAGTAACAAGCAATATGGCCGACTTGTGTCGCTAACGCAGAAAGCGCGCGCGGCTTAAACTCGAAGAGCAGTCAAAATGGCGGGGTAGAGATGTTGTATATATATAAAGCGTAATTACAATTTGACTGATTTTGTTTTAAAAAATTAAAGCAAAAACAGAAGAAAATAAATTAAAGGTTTTGAGATCGCGGATGACACTTAAGTGACTGATGCCTGTTCGTTTTTTGTATTTTTTTCGATTGTCTAATATAAGATACAATTATTCGAAATCAGAAAATTAAGATGAGTTTTTTGGAT
Source organism: Acanthosepion esculentum (assembly GCA_964036315.1). NCBI lineage: Eukaryota > Metazoa > Mollusca > Cephalopoda > Sepiida > Sepiidae > Acanthosepion > Acanthosepion esculentum. The sequence goes on along the minus strand of OZ038508.1, from coordinate 15,221,816 downwards.
GGAAGAATTTTTGTACAAAATATAAGCGAAGATGAAATAATAAGATGTTCGATGACAATACTTCATAGTTTTTCATACATATAATCTTAGTACAACGTATCAGATCTATCTATCTATCTATCTATCTATCTATCTATCTATCTATCTATCTATCTATCTCAGTCTGTTCATTATCTATCTATCTATCTATCTATCTATCTATCTATCTATCTATCTCAGTCTGTTCATTATCTATCTATCTATCTATCTATCTATCTATCTATCTCAGTCTGTTCATTATCTATCTATCTATCTATCTATCTATCTATCTATCTATCTATCTATCTATCTATCTATCTATCTCAGTCTGTTCATTATCTATCTATCTATCTATCTATCTATCTATCTATCTATTTATCTATCTATCTATTTCAGTCTGTTCATGATCTATTATCTATCTATCTATCTATCTATCTATCTATCTATCTATCTATCTATCTATTTCAGTCTGTTCATTATCTATCTATCTATCTATCTATCTATCTCAGTCTGTTCATTGTCTATCTATCTATCTATCTATCTATCTATCTATCTATCTATCTATCTATCTCAGTCTGTTCATTATCTATCTATCTATCTATCTATCTATCTATCTATCTATCTATCTATCTATCTATCTATCTATCTATCCCAGTCTGTTCGTTATCTATCTATCTATCTATCTATCTATCTATCTATCTATCTATCTATCTATCTAAATGCGTGTCTGTGTTTTATCAGAGTGATATACAAATATACATATACATGCCTATCCAGACGCCTTCCGTTACATCTGAGCACAGCTCTATTAGAATCGATTTAAACACACAAACCTACCAGATTCCATCTGAAACATACTAGTAGTAAATACAAACATAATAATTAAAAATAATGAAAGCTTTAATAATAATAAAAAAGCCAATACTTAATAATATTAACTATGAACATGGTCACAATGTGCTAACTGTGTTCGGAAAATAAAACGTTTCTATAACACTAAAAAGATACACACACTCAATTAAACTGAAAAAAAATAAAATCATCCTTGACATTAGCTAGGAGCATAGACGAAAGCACTCGGAATTATAGAACATTTCGACACACACACACACACACACACACACACACACACACACACACACACACACACACACATATATATATATATATTATAATAAAAAGAACAGTAAGCGAAGCAACCATATTTAAAATAAGTTAATTTATAATATATATATATATTATTCTACATTCAACATCATATATATATATATATATATATATATATATATATATATATATATATATATATATATATATATATTATTCTACATACAACATAATCACTTGATAAGACACCAGAGGTGTTGAAACAAAATGGCTATTTTTGTAGTGATTTTATAACATATTTATGTTATAATTTATATATATATATATATATATATATATATATATATATATACATATATATATATATATATATATATATATATATATATATATATATATATATATAAATAAAATTAAATAAAAACAGACCACTTTATGGTTCCATGTAATAAATTATTTCACCACAGCCCTTTTAAAGGACTACAGATCATCAGACTTTACTTCCAAAGTTTGAAACGAAAAATTATGAGAAATTTATACATTTTTGACGGGCAGTATTAAGCATATGTAAATTAACGAAGTGGGGAAGTGAGGGGGAGAGACATGATTGAGTTAGATGTAATTTAATATTTCAATTCTTTCATATTTAATATTATTTGAGGAAGTCCAGACATTGACACATTTAATCGGTTAACTTAACGGAAGTTATATATTGATATAGAAGGGGGAGAAGAGAAAAAACCTAAAAAGAAAAAGAGAGAAGGAAGTCATGAGAGAAAGTGTCACTGACATTCTTTGGAATGAACGAAATAGACGCTGCCGTTTTGCTTTACTTTGAAGGTGTTATTTGGGGCGTTTATAAATATAATAATGATTGATATGAATTTGAATGTTTAAACAGTCTACAAGGAATCTAATTTGATGTTTGTTAGCGATTTAAGTTTTTTTTCAACTTTATTACAAAAATGTTGGGGATATAATATGAAATAGTCGATTAGAAAAAATATTCATAGAATGTACATTAAAAGAATAAAATTTTAAAATATAAGTTTACTTCTAGTTGTAATTGATTATTAAGGTGACATCTCTATCAGTTTGAATTTTATTCATGAATTTAATTCGTGACTGTTTTTAGATTGGTAATTTCTTTTACTTAAAGTTTAGTTTTTAAGTTAATATGGAGTGATATTTGAAGGTAATATTAGAGATCTTGCTCTGTCATATATTGTATACACACCCATGCAAGTTTCACATATACATACGTTCCTTTACATGTGCAGTCACTCATACAGGTACACATGTACAGATATACCCGGGTAATTTCATGTATTAATACCTACATATATATATGTATGTATATATAATTATTTATTCGAAAATTATAACATAAACATGTAATAAAATCACTACAAAAATAGCCATTTTGTTTCAACACTTCTGGTGTCTTATTAAGTGATGGGTTCAACATCATCACTTGATAAGACAGACACCAGAATTGTTGAAACAAAATGGCTACTTTTGTAGTGATTTTATAACATGTTTATGTGATGATTTTCAAATAAATAATATTTGCTCTATCCTGTATTGAACACTCTTTTAGGAATAGTATTTGTCGGTTATTGGAATTTATTCCGTATACACCAATCCGATACTTGGGTATATATATATATATATATATATATATATATATATATATATAGAGAGAGAGAGAGAGAGAGAGAGCGAGAGAGAGAATTTATATATATATAAATGGTTATGGATAAAAAGATCTGTTCCTTGGAGCTCTACGACGGGGATTGGTGGGCGTTGAGGGGCAGTTGGGGAGGAAGAAAAAGAGATACGTAGAGGGATGACCTAAGACGCTATTTGGGGGAGGGTCCGTTTATTTTATTTTTTTTTTTCTCTTTTAAAGTTTTTTCCCCCCCTTTTTCAACAATGTTATCTTGGTAGTCCTAACTGTGTTTTTATTTATCTGCATTCCTAGTTGGGAGGGGAGAGAGGAGGGGCAAGGAGGGAAGGAAGAGATGGGAGTGATGGGAAAAGAAAGCAAGTAGCGTTTCTGATCATAATTCCTAAGAGCTACGAACGTGGACAATTTTTTTTTTTTTGGTTAAGTAACACTTCATATGAAAGGAAACTTTTCTTGTCATTATTTACCTGTTATGTCAAACTGTTCGTTGAAGATGAGTGGCGATCCGCGTGGTCAACCTAGGATGAAGGAAAAAGACGAGCTCGCCGTCGAGTCTTTTTTTGTATCGTCTTAGCTGAGGAGGAAGTGACGTAAGCCGGTGGTGATTGGTCAGCAGTGGCATTTATTAGAGGAGTCCATTTGTTGCGTGCTTCTCGTTTTTTTTTTGTTTCAGGATCGCCTGCCGGAATAGTACTGTTTCGGTAGGGTCTCTTGGGCGAGCAAGTATGATGTTGGAAGACCCGAAACTTGCCATGACCCCCATCACTGACGAGGCGATCCTGAGCACTCATGGGAGTGTTTTCATAACAGATAGATAAATATATTTTTCGGGCCGAGCCATCACTTTAACACCTCAACAACCCTTCACCAAACTGCTACCAACAAGCACTATTGTTTCCTTCTGTAACCTTTTTGTCTTTCCTATCTTTTATTTATTCTTACACTTCCCTTCTTAAAATTTACCATTTATTCAAACAAATAAAAAACGAAGTGATGTTCTACGTGCGACCTGCTTGCAATCAGAATTGTTCATAACCATTTTGCTTCTCACCAGTCGAGGTATATCTAAATGCAACGAAACCGAATTGCATTGACCCCTCCGGGCCATTGGCGTATTTCGCATAGAAAACGGAAAAAATTCGCTTCTTTATCTACCGTGCGACGATAGCCTAGGGGTAGAATGTCTGATTGATGACGAAACGGTCGAGTTTCGTTCCTCTGCTTAAAGCAATCGAAATTCTACTCACAATGAAGGGCTGTGATACAGCGGAACAGCTTGACTGCGGATGACAGTATATTTTTAGTGGATACTTATATTTGATTAGACGCTCGGTTTATTTATTTAATTTATTAAACGAGTATATTTTATTTATTAAGGAGTATATATATATATATATATATATATATATATATATATATATATATATATATATATATTAATGTATGTTTCATTAAATAATATAGACAAGTTTTGACTATTTATTTTAAATTCCTTTCATATTGTCTAACAAGCTTAATAACATTATCATTGAAAGACGAAAGAAAATCACCATATTGATACATGTTTAAATCCAATGAAAGCTTTCGGCTTACATAAGCCATTATCAAAGATGACAATTACATTTCAATATATCAAACAACACACGGACGAAAAAAATGCCTATAATGGTTAACGGAAGCCACTGTTTTATACCAACGGCTTCCCATACTTAATACTTCTCGTTTTCACTCTCGCGTGGCCATGTGTGACGTCACGAGGTGCGACGTGATTTTCGCTTCCGCGTCTCGTATACACGAGTTTGTCGTTGCTTTGAAATTTTTCATGCAACAAAAACAGACTATCATTATTGTTTCGTCCGTGTATTGGTTGATATATTGAAATGTAATTGTCATTTTTGATAATGGCTTATGTAAGCTGACTGCTTAGATTGGATTTAAACGTGTATCAATATGGTGATTTCAATATATTCAAATCCTCCTAATTTCTTGTATATTCTAGGCTTGAACCAGCTTTTGATGTTCCAGTTGGAGCGGCTTGGTGATAGTAGTCGAGGGGGCACAGTCCTATGGGTAAAAAAGGAAACTCAGTTGAGTTCCATCAAGAAATATGTGATCGAGCCTTGTGCCTGATTCGTTACCTCTTCGTCACCGAGGCCCGTTGGAACAGTTTGTATGGCGTTTGCCTGGCAACGTAACTGTCCGGGTTTCAATTCTCGGTAGTGGATGCGCACTGCTGATGAGACCCAAATATAGGACGAAACGGCCGTCCAGTGCTTTCTGTATTCTGTCGAGGTTTCTATACTCGATGAATTACTTAATTATAATTCTCAAATTAATTACTTATATATATATATATATATATATATATATATATATATATATATATATATATATGTTTCGTCTACCTACCTGAATATTCGAGAAATCTTATTAATGAAAATATACGATCTCCGGCAGGATTGGAAACTGCGTCCTCCGGTGCCGAGGGAAAGTGTCGTTAGATCCGAAGTCTTAACCGATGAGGCTTTGCCGTTAAAAACAGGTCTGAACAGGGCCTATAATCGAAATTCTTCTCGTATAATATATACCTATTTAAATATATAGGTAGAAATGACACTTTACTCCAAAATTGTACGGACAGATAGATAGAGACTTATAGAGGATGCGATGGATAAAATGCCATCTAAATTAGGCAAAAATGAAAATAACACTGGCATTTCATTTAGCAGATATATTAAAAAAAAATACAAAAAAATATTTTGAAATACTAAAGAGCAGATTTATTCAATATAATCCCCATTGGCTTCAACTCTGGCCTTGAGACAACTTCGGAATCTCCTGCATCTCTTCTGGACGGTCTCCTTGTTTAAGCTGGTAAATGCTGCCATAATCCTTGCTTCAATTCATCTTCGGTGTTACAAGGAGTTTTGTTGGCCTCTCGCTTAACTGCGTCCCTGACATAATAATCGCGGGAGTTGCTGTCTTGGAAGTTAAGTGGCTAGATGTAAGGGGTGATATGATTTGACATCCATGTCTGTGTTCTCCTGCTTGTGTAGCATGGTGCATAGTCCTGTTGGCAGACATAGGATCTTCCAGTATCCCTCCTCTTTACCCAGGGCAACACTATACCTTCAAGGCACCTGATGTGGGATTCCGTGTTGAATCTGGTGCCCTGTGGGAAGATGAATGAGGGCATAACGTCGCTATCATTATTGATCACTCCAAACACCTTTATAATCACCCTTAGACTCATCCAACTCTTTCCTAATCCTTTGAACTGTCCTCAGATTGACACCCAAACACAGTGCTGCTAGTGTATATATACGCGGATGTTCTTTATATGATCCATAATAAATATATTAAACTCTCTTTTGTGCATTAATATTTTATATTATTAGGATCTACTTGGATTACTTACACACGAATTTTTACATATATATATATATATATATATATATATATATATATATATATATTTATATAACATTGTTACTACATAAAAATATTGTTATTAAATAAACCTCTCAGTATATTGATTTTGTTGCATTATTATTATTATTATTACTATTATCTTTATTATTATTGTTAGACCTATGTTTATTTTATATTTTAAGCTTCGTAGCTTTTATTCTAAATTTTTGTGAGTATATATATTTATATAGAGAGAGATTGATAAATCGATCGATATATAGTTAACAACATAGACATACAAACATGATCTGAACGACATATATATATATATATATATATATATATATATGTATATATATATAGAGAGAGAGATAGATAGATAGATAGATAGATAGAATGGTCTGACACAGATATGAAAAACAAGTATAACCGAATGAACAGACCGAGAAAGAAGAAATATACACACACACTCATATATATATATATATATATATATATATATATATATATATATATATCTGTGTGTGTAGATAGAAATCTAAATTTACCTTATTCGAATATATATATATATATATATATTAAAAAGAAGAGATGTACCGCAAACTTTTTTGGTTGTAATGTGGATTTTTAAAAAAAATATTATCCTTTATTTTTCATAATTTTACAACACGGGTTTCTGGTCTCGCGACCTTCTTCAGGTGGAGATTTTTTCTTTGTTTTTCAATGTTAAATATTCTCGATCCGAGACATTCTCTGTTTTTGTGTTAGTAATCCGAATGTCTTTCTTGAAATATATATATATATATATATATTCATATGACTATATATCTATATATATATATCTATATATATATATCTATCTCTCTCTCTCTCTCTCTCTCTCTCTCTCTCTCTCTCTCTCTCCTATATATATATATATATATATATATATATATATTCATATGGCTGGATTTGAGTGATCTAATTAAAGAAAAAGACACCGATAAATAACAAAATAGACATGAAAAAAGGGCATACATATGAATAAGGGTAACATAGATAGATAAATAGTTAGATAGATATGTAGTTAGATAGATAGATAGATAGATAGATAGATAGATAAAAGATAGATGGGTGAAAGAAAGATAGGTAGATATGAACAGATTAAGAGAGATAGATATGAATGAACTGAGATTGAAAGAGAAAGTAATTGTATGAGATATCCATATTGAATGACACTGACACTGATGAATGAAAGGGAAGTGAAAAGATGAGGAGAGAGGACATAAGACAGAGAGAAAGTTTTGCTTCCGAACAAGCGTCTCATTTTCCGAATTCCCATTCATCTACTCATGTGATAGGCACGATAGAATTTGATCCGCTATTAAGAACCGTACAACCATGAAAGTCTTTCATTCCAACCAAAATGTCTGCTTAAAATTAAAATCGAACAATGGAGATGTTTTTGCATTTCATAATTATAGTCAAAACAAAAAGACCAAATTTTAAATTGGAATAAAATCGCTTTTTAAAAACCTCGTTTCGCAAATTTCGGTAAATATCTGAAATTCTAAGATAAAACATTTTCATTAAACCGCAAATACTGTTAGATGTAGACGTCTCTTCTACTCCAATAGCTTCATGTCTCGCACATCTCGCCTGTGGAACTCCCTTCCTTATTCCTGTTTCCCTCACAAATATAATCTCCAACTATTTAAGTGTAACGTCAATCGACATCTCCAGTTGCCTTGATCTGTCCACTTCCCTTCTCCACGTCCTTTCCCCTTTCATTCCTATCTGCTCTCGCTCCAAATCTTCTGTAACCCCCTTGCGTTGATCGATCCACTATCTTTCCCCACATCCTCTCCTTTACCACTCCTATCTGCTCTTCCTCCAAACCTTCTGTAACCCCTTGCGTGCTCGTGGCCTCCAGCCTTGCTTGGGGTGTTAAGCTTAAAAAAAAATATATATTATGTGTAATATACACATTTTTTAAAAAAATTACGGAGAGCCTACTCTCTTATGCAGATGTTAATACCTTCGAACCATATATGGTGATTTATTAAACGTAACTTAGGTGTGGCACAGGGCCGCAAGTAGTGAGCAACGAACTCAATATTCAATTACAATTTATTTCGTTAGACAAGGCTGCTAAACATTACACTACGTCAAAGTAATACTAACTACACCCTTGTGCGAATGAATTGAATCAACCGCTTTAGTTTCCTTTCTTTCACCATACGGTCAGTTTTAGACCCACTGGAGTGACACGGTGTAATCGGTTCCTATTTTTTCCTCATATTAGGTCATTTTCAGTGGTATGCAGTAATATGAATTTATTTTCTGGGTGTTGTTTGGCATTTAAAAATATTGCGTCATCCGGGATTGCATCAGATTTTATCACACCAAGACACTATTGTCTCGACTGTTGATTAGTTGTTCTATGACCATTGTCTGCAATGGACGTTACTCTAAGGAAGCGTACGAAAATTGTAACACTGCACGAACACACTGGCAAACCTTAACAGTGAGCAAATCAAAGTACTATAGACTTGACCGGAAACTCTCTTGGTTTAAATCCAGTTGAGAATCTGTGGTCAATCTGCAAGGTAAGACTTCGTGGAATGGACATACGAAGTACTAATATGTACACTGGGTCATGTTTCATTGGAAAAAATACGAAAAGAATGTAAATAATAACGGAATTATTCGTTAGGTTTCAGTTAATTTGCACAGAGTTGTATATCTACATAAATTTCGTAATTTCGAAAAAAAAACAACAAAAAACAGGTGATTTTAATATAAACAAAAATAAATAAAATATATAGTGACAATGGTTCATTATTCTGATATAAATCACTCCGCTTAGGAGCTTACCCATGAATTTACAGAGAGTCCCGTTTCGAATTACTTTTGGATGTCTTGCCGATTTCTCTTTGATTTTGTCTACAAATGTCTGCCTGAATTTCTGTGATTGGGGCTTATTATTCGCACTTTTTAAAATCATTCCACCCAAGCAAAGCAATAAATCCACTATGACGCAAAGAATTCGTGACTGGGAAACAATATGAGAAGAAGAAAAACGTTTTTAAGGAGAGAGAACAATGAAAGGACAGGAACTAATAAGACAGAAAATAATGATTGATATTACATTTAAATTTTTGAAGGTGAAACTTGATTGGAAAGGCTAGGAAAGACAGTTCCACGAGCGAGATGTGCGAAAGAAGAAAATGGCAGCATAGAAATTACGGTAACATCTTGCCATTTAAGCAGTAAAGTAATGAGACCTAGCTGCCAATCTAGTACTGCACTTAAATTCCTAAAGTCTAGGTACGATAGAGGAAAGTTCAGCAGAACAATTACGATGGAAGTATTTATAGAAAACGTATAAGGAAGCTACATTATGGCGGTGGGAAAGTGACTGAAGCTAAGATGCCAGGCCAGAACCAATAATATTGCAAATTATTCTTTAGATTTTGTTAAGAATATCTCAATAGATAACAGGAGCACCAGATCAGATGTGACAGCAATATTCAAAGCAAGGACGAATGGTAGATTTATAAATACGTAAGATAAATTGTGACGAATAAAAACGTTTAGAACAGTAAACCAACTTTTCTAGAAGGATAATCTTTCGACTTTGTGAAAAAACTTTAATCCGACAAGGTGCAACGGCTCACTCTCCTGGTGGTTAGCATCAGCCATGTTGAGAATGGTACAAAGGGTTCTCTCAGATGATTAAAAAGAACAATATCCCTTTGGAGGCGTTAAAATTAAAAAGTCATTTATTGTCCCAGTTAACAACACACTGTAGGTCATTTTTACATCAGCTGACCATATCCAACCGATCCGACTATTGCCCTAATCTTTTTTGTTAGCACAACGAATCAGCCGTTGTGCTTTCCGGCTTTCCTCATGTGTTTGTCAATCCTGGTAACCTTCGGGAAATGTTGAAATAAATCCTTCATTTACTCTGTGGATGTAATTTGTTCTCGTTGCGCTGACCATGTCTAGGAAATATAAATCTCTTCGTTCTTATTTATAGTTATTGCTCGCACACTTTCCACTGAATCTAAGTCTGCATTAACCCGGGATTGAACTCGTAATTATTAATTTCAAAACTTGATCGTCGGAACAAAAACACTCTACATATGTAGGGTTCAATTACTCGAATCGGCAAGAACCTGTTGAAGGTCAGGTGCACATCGGTTCGTCTGTGAATTTTAATAGCAGTTTTAGATTTAGTAAAAGTAAATAAATAAAAGGGAATATCATTTCAACTCTCATGAGAACGGCGTGTTGGCTCGTGCGATAAATTTACTAAAGGAAACTACACGAGGTATAATAAATTGTCTAATTGTCACAGACTATACAGCCTCATTCACTAGCAATTGAATAACCCCGAGGGCTAGTGTCTGCTCCTGCCTGCTCAGTAAGGTTCTTTCTGATGATTTTCAAAAATGCAACAAGACTGTAAATGTTTCTCAAAATATTCGAAATGATTGGATATGTTCTCGTTTAACATCTCTCTCTCTCTCCCTCTCTCTCTCTCTCTCTCTTTATCTATCTATCTCATACACACACGGACACACGGACGCACAACAAACGTATAGGAAAAATAAAATTGAATGTCCTTTACTTTTCTATACTCTTAATTTCGCTCAAATGGATTTCATTTTTCAAGGGTTAGATAGAACATGTTTGCCATCATTTTATTTGACAAATGGATACGTCCCTGGAATCACAGTCAACCAAGTAAGGCAATAAAGCCACTAAGATGTTAGGAGTTCCTCAGTGTGAGAAAGTATGTGAAAAAAATGAAGAAAATACTATTAAGGAGAAAGAACAGTAAAAGAACAAGAATTAAGGAGACAGGAGTTAGCAATGATATTACATTTAAAATTGTAAATTCAAAACCCGTTATATTTTGTCTTAATTCTTGTTATTTTATTGTACTCTTTCCTTTTTACAGTCAGCAACCATTTGCGTCTTATTTGATTTATTGCCTTACCTGGGGTGAAATGATTAAAAAAATAACAGAAGCAATATAACTGAAGTACTTTCAACTATAGCAATAACTAAAATAGACCACATATGTAACTAGACCGGAGAATAATGACATAATGAAGATATTGACGTTCCACACTACTTCAAACAAAAGGTTAGGAAGGAAACTCTCATCAAAACTGGAAACAGCCATACTGAATTTGAGAGAACTATTTTCCTGAAAAACTGTTTTAAGAAGAAGATTTTCTAAATTTCAACCGATTGTAGCACTGGCTGCTCGGTAAGTAAAAGCCGAATGTTTCCTTATAAGGAAACGGTTACTATTACCATTATCATTTGATTAGTTTTTTTTTTAAAGAATTTTTAGTGTTGCAGGGTTTTTATTTTGTCGATGTCTTTAAATGACATTGACACCTCAGACAATAATCAAAAAGAGAATGAATATATTTGCAGAGTCTCACCAGAAATGTGTTGGATGATGAATTGAGATTTCAAGGGAGTGCCTTCAAAAATCTAGTGGGAAATACCATCTTTACCATAGTGAAACATAAAAGAGAAATCCGTGGCGTGAGGAGTAATTTCATTTGTTAGTTCCGGTGATCTGATTCACTGTGAAATGCCAATGCTTTGGAATACGATGTAATATTGCCGAAAGGTTCGGTTCCCGAAATTGTATAGTTCTTTTCTTCAGAAGTATGATCAGATGTGATGTTTTTAACACGACACTGTTCTTGTCCTTATGGCTTGAGTGGCTTCAGAACAAATACATTAAACTTATGTTTTGCCCTCGCCAGAGTCCAAGGGTATTATGGGTAAAGGGCCGGAATGAAAAAAACCAGACAGCTGAGCTTGAATTCGGGTTTGTTTCATTCAATTACGCGCAAAAACCCTTGCGAATGGTATGAACCCACCACCATCTCCCAGCTACGGGTCAAATAATAGAAATTGCATCTGAAAAAAAAAATCATTTTAATTTTCAAAAAAATTGTTAATGCAATATGTGTTCGGAAAAAAAGAACTGTTTTTAAAATGCAAAATATATTTCAGCTCTAAATAAACCACAACAGGTTGGTAAGTCGTAAAAATCAAATCAATCAACCAACGTATCCAGAGTCCAAATTCGAATCCATCGAGGATATTTCTTCTCATGTTAAACACAAATTAACCGGGAAATATTTATCAACTGTTTGAAGGGATCAACAGTAAATTTTCTTTCTGTAAAAAGTTATACGCATTTAAAGAAACAAAGAAAAATAAAAACGAAAGAAAAAGGCAAGCCCATCACATACTAAATAATTTTATCGATTTTTTATTTGTTTTTTTTTTTCATTTCTTGACCAATGATGTGATGTTAAATCAATCAAAATATTTTTTCCCATTTAGGTCATAACCTATTTTTCCGGCAATGCGCGAATATGGGCGCATGCGCGCGCGCATACACACAAGAAAATATATCTAATATCTAATAAATGTATGAAAACACCCATCTCTGTAATCCACACGTGTGTATATATATATATATATATATATATATATATATATATATATATATATATCAAGTATGTGGTGCAGTTCAATTTACATTAAATGAATCATTCATATAAAAAACAGATATTGATGTTAATGATATAAATGGCGAGAATACATTTTTAGCAAACAAATTTAATAAATGACATTAACCCCGAACCTGTAGGCGAATGTTATGATCCCTGTTTATAAATTCCAGTCTTCCAGGTCTTTTTTTATTTTTTTACAAGCTTTCGTCTGTGCATACAGACATCATCAGGTATGAAAATATATTTGTTTTTTACATCCAGGTAATAACAGGTTAATGAAAGAATAGATGTAATCCGAAATATGTTTTTTTAGAAATGTGTTATTGTTAATTGTAAGAAATTTTGGAGCGTGCGGTCGCAACGTTGAGGTTGAATTTTTAAATTTTAAGATTGTGCGTTTTTGTACTAATATGGTAATAGGAGAATTCTTTTGTACTGGTAGGTTTTTCAGTCGATGAGGCATGAACTAAATTGTACAATAAATAGAAGAATGTCTCAGGTATTATCCGAAAGTTGCACATCGGATCAGTTATTTTAATATCAAGTATGTGACATAAATTATTCATGTAATATATATATATATATATATATATATATATATATATATATATATATATATGTGTGTGTGTGTGTGTGTGTATGTGTGTGTGTGGGTGTGTGGGTGTGTGGGTGTAATCTCATGTATCTCCTGTAAATTTTTAATCTTACACTAACGTCTCTCGTCTCTCGGCAATGTCATTGATTTTTGTCACACTGCAGTAAAATGTTAAAATATTTATGGACTATTTTCTATATTGCCACACGATATTTGGTGATTATTTTTCATTAAAAAGATGATGATTTCAAATTAATTTCCTCTCTACTCGATTTGAAATTTGATATAATTCTAGTTACCTTGAATTCTTCCTTAAGACCCCTTCCAACTACACTCAAAATTCCTGACAGCCGACATTATCTATCTTCATAAAGATTTGTCATAGGAAGTATATATTGCGCCTGCGTACTCCAATTTTTTTCTCTTCATGATTTAAATTTCGTATTCAATAAATCAAATCTGTTTATCACTACTGTTCTGCCTGCTGTCGTCAAATCAAATATGTTTTAATAAATTTCTTAAATGAAGAAATTAAATTACGACGACTTGATAGAAATAATTCATACATGGAAAATAATAAATTATCTTTCGCTAGCAAAAGTTATTTTTTATATAAATTGTGTAATTATCGTTTGAACAAAAACAATTCGTGTATTGATAGAAAGACAAAAAACATTTTAATGTTTGAATCTCTTCATACGTGAGAAGTCAGCAGAAATGCAGATACATCCTTTTTCAACCGCTTTAGTTTCCTTTCTTTCACTATACGGTCAATTTTAGACCCACAGGAATGACAGGGTGTAATGGATTTCTATTTTTTTACCTCAGATTAGGTCATTTACAGTAGTGTGCAGTAATATGAATCTGTTTTGGCGGGTGTATGATGACATGTTTGGCCTGGAAAAATATTGCGTCGTCCGTGATTGCATCAGATTTTTATCACGCCCAGACACTATAGTCTCGATTGTCGATTAGTTGTCCTACGGCCATTGTCTGCGATGGACGTTAATCCAAGGAAGCGTACGAAAATTGTAACGCTGCACGAACACACTGGCAAGCCTTACCAGTGAACAAATCAAAGTACAATAGATTGGCTCGGAAACTCTCCTGATTTAAATCCAGTCGAGAATCTGTAGTCAATCTGCAAGGAACGACTTCGTGGAATGGAAGCACTAACATGTGTACTGACTCATATTTCATTTAATTTGCACAAGGGTGTAGTACAAAAATTACAAATTTCAGTTTTACATTTTTGGCAAAATGTTTTGACTTTTCGAGTGGTGTCTTATCACGCTATAAAAGATTATTAGTCAAAATAGTAGGACATAAGAAAGTTTGCCTTTCATAGCGATTTCAGTGCGAAATGAACGTAAGACATCTGAGTCCAAAATCCGAAATCTACAGGGTGCGCCCCTAAAGTCTGGACATATAGAAAATCTCATTAACAATATATTTTGTTTACCTCCACAAATTAAACATGGTTTTATCGAAAGAAAAAAAAACTGACTTCGTTTTCTGGAGTATGCTAAAGTTTAAAGTGTACTCAATGAAAATCACACACGTGATTGAACGCATAAAGAGGGAATGAGTTAAAATTGACGGTAATTTGAAGTTATGGCAACGAGTTCACGTGAATCTTTCAAAGCAGCGCATCAAACTTTGCATCAGAAATTATGTAAATTATATTAAAGATGTTATTTGTTAATATTCCAATTCAATAAAATATTGTTGAACATATAATTTCTTTAAAAAATGCATTTTTGCCTCTGTGTTCAGATTTCAGGGACGCCCAATATAATCAATCCTGATCAGATTTCTCCTGCAAATGGGGACTTTGGTTTGAAACCTAACGGAGAGAACATTTTATTTATCAAGATTGTGCAAGCCGGTAGACTTAATGCACACATTTAAAAAGACCGTGCATCCACTCCAACGTGTGTATCCACATAATAACGTATAGTAGAAAATAATGACAGTTAAATAAATGCATTTATTAATTTATGTTTCGCATATATATATATATATATATATATATATATATATATATATATATATATATATATATATATATATATATATATATATCCAAGTATAGGATTGGTGTATACGGAATAAATGCCAATAACCAAAAATTACTATTCTTAAAAGAGTGCTCGATGCAGAGTAGAGCAGATATAATTATTTATTTAAAAATTAAAACATAAATATGTTATAAAATCACTAAAAAATAGCCATTTTCTTTCAGCACCTCCGGTGTCTGATCGAGTGATGATGTTGAATATATTCAACATCATCACTTGATAAGACGCCGGTGGTGTTGAAACAAATGCGTATTTTTTAGGGATTTTATAACATATTTATGTTTTAATTTTTAAATAAATAATTATATATATATATATATATATATATATATATATATATATATATATATATATATATATATATATATATATACAAAAACAAGTAAAAATAACATTAAGTTTTCAATATCTTTAAATTTACCCCTTTGAGCTCCTACGTTCCTGAACAATTTTAACCCATCTTTTTTATAATTTTAGTATTATATTTTTTTTTATATTTCAATTTTTTTTTTATATTTTTCAGTGTTTTATATTTCAACATTTATTATATATTTTATATTTATTTATTTTTATATTTATTTATATTTTATATTTTTAATATTTTTATTTTAATATTTTATTTCCTTATTTGTTTATATGTATTTAACGATTTTCTTTTTTCTTTATCAATGTTATTTAAATTTATTAGTTCATTTTAATTTGATAAATTATTTATGTATTTATTTATTTATCTTAAATAATGTTTCGATTCAAGGATTTTCTTTTAAATTTAAAAAAAATTGATTGGACGAGATTATCAAATTAAAATGGATTGAGACGACATTATTAAATTAAAATGAACTAATAAATAAAAATACCATTAATAAAGAAAAAAGAAAATCGATAAATACATATAAACAAATAAGGAAATAAATTATTAAAATAAAGATATAAAAAATATAAAAATATATAACACTAAAAATATAAAAAATATAAAATATAAAAA
Organism: Acanthosepion esculentum; assembly: GCA_964036315.1. Classification (NCBI taxonomy): domain Eukaryota; kingdom Metazoa; phylum Mollusca; class Cephalopoda; order Sepiida; family Sepiidae; genus Acanthosepion; species Acanthosepion esculentum. Next base: position 15,205,387 of record OZ038508.1, on the reverse strand, counting down.
ATATAATATATTTTATATTTTTTATATTTTTATATAAAATATAAAAATGTGTTAAAATATAAAGCACTAAAAATGTTGAAATATAAAACACTAAAATATAAAAAGTATAAAATATAACAAATATAAAATATAAAAAATATAAAATATAAAAAATATAAAATATAAAATTATAAAACACTAAATATATAAAAAATATAAAATATATAAAATATAAAAAAATATAAAATTATAAAACACTAAAAATATAAAAAATATAACATATAAAAAAAACAAAATATAAAAAATATAAAATGTGTTAAAATATAAAGCACTAAAAATGTTGAAATATAAAACGCTAAAAAATATTAAAAAAATATAAAAAATATATAAAACACTAAAAATATGAAAAAGGAGGGTTAAAATTGTTCAGTAACGTAGGGGCTCAAAGGGTTAAATTTAAAGATTTTAAAAACCTAGTGTTATTTTTTTCTTTTTTTAGATTTTATAAATGCACATTGGCAAATTAAATCTTTAAAATTGCCTTGATAGAGTCCATCAGATGACGAAAGGCATTGGTAAAGAAAAGCTTTCCTTATGTCTTTATTCACACACACACACGCACACACACACACACACACACACGTACGGAACACACACATACACGTACAGAACACACACACACACATATATATAGGCTTAATACAAAATAAAAATACAAATAAAATATATATCACTTAACTAATTGATGTTATATTCGAGGGAAAGTCATAAATTATCCGCTCTCATAGCGATTTTTTGTTATGCCGAAAATGCGTATCATTTATCCTCGTATATATTATAAGGAGGCACGGTAGATTAATGGGTAGTGCCTCGGATTGAGGAATCGGAGAGCCATTACACTTCACTCACGTGCTAATACCCTTGGGGAAGGTATGAATCCTCTTCTTCTCAAGCTATGGGTAAATAGCAGGACAGACCGGGTTCTATAGCCTTGGATGGTAACTGACCTACCGCAGAAAGAAATGGCAGCCTACTGCGGGAAAATAATCTGCTTCGACAGTCATGTATCGAACGATACATGTTCGCCTAAGCGTGTATCACGCGTGACACATAACTAACTGATATATTTTTAAAGAGTCCAGATTCATTTTAATTTGCATTTAGAATGAATGAATCTGAAAATTCTGACTTCGAGCATTTTTCTCATCATGCTTTTTCATGTTGTTTAATGGCCGACTAATATACAATTATTATTATTATTATTGTTTTTATTTCCTTTGATATCTGGCGTTTACACATTTCTTTCCGGGTCCCGCCCAGGGACCTAAGGTTAGAAATGGCATCATGACACTTTCCACTGCAAAAGAAAAAAAAAAAATTACATAGATAAAGCCCTTCGTAAAGTGTGGGCTGTACTTGTCAGAACAATTTTTTGTATCTCTTTGAGGCATGGACTTCCAGGGATCCCTTCAATCAGCCTACTGGAATCTTTTCCAACCAGTCCAAGGGCTCCAACTACAACAGGAATTGTTGATGTTCCCATGTGCCACATTTTTGAGATTTCTATTTCAAGGTCCTTGTATTTTGACAGTTTTTCGAATATCTTCAAAGATACATTGCAGTCTGCAGGGACTGCCATATCAATAAGTAGGCACTTATTTTGTTTGTGGTCTTTAATAACAATGTCTGGGCGGTTGGCTTTGATTGTTCTGTCAGTGTGTATTGTGTAGTCCCATAGAATTGTAACAGGTTTTATCTCCGTAACCGGGTCTGGGTGGTGTTCGTACCAATTTCTTCCAGTTTCCTTCCCATAGGAGTTGCAAATTTTCCAGTGCAGATATTGGCCCACTCTTATTATTATTATTATTATTATTATTATTATTATTATTATTATTATTATATTTCGATTTCTTCTGTGACCACACTAGCTACCAAGTCTGCCGGGAGACCTAAGACAAGTAGTGGGATGTTGTTATGGCGCTTCATTTCAGGATTTGTTTTTGTAACTCCCATAACATCACTAGCGTTACGTGGACAAAGTTCTTTTAGTGTGTGGGCTGTACTTATCAAGACAATTTTTGTATGTCATTTAAACTGGGATTTCCAGGAATCTTTTCAAAGTGTTGTTGTGTTCCTTTTTCATCATTCCAAGCGCACCTACAATAACTAGGACTATTCATGTTTTCAATTTCCACATTATTATTTTTCTTATTATTATTGTGCCTTTCATGGAACGATTATACCTATTATACTATATATATATATATATATATATATATATATATATATATATATATATATATATAATTATTTATTTAAAAATTATAACATAATTATGTTATAAAATCACTACAAAATAAATAGAAAGAACAGTAAGATATATAATCCGGTGTTCTTATAGATATTTTTATTTTTACAAAATAGTGCTCAATGTAAATTTACAGAGCATTAATATTATAAATTAACTGACTTGAAATATGTTTTTTTTCACTTGACAGTAATAACCATGTTTCAAAAATGGAAACTAAAAGCTTCGAATTTAATTTTGTAATTAAATTAAAAACATTAGTTCCATTTCATTCTCAAGCGAATTTTGGAGTAACTTATTTTTAAACTTACTGAGTTTTAAACGTACCGAGTTTTAAATTTACTGAGTTTTAAATTTAAAAATAAGTTACTCCAAAATTCGCTTGAGGATGAAATGGAACTAATTTTTTAAATTTAATTACAAAATAAAATTCGAAGCTTTTAGCTTCCATTTTTGAAACATGTTTATTACTGTGTAGCGAAAAAATATTTTAAATCAGTTAATATATATATATATTTATTTATTCATATATATATATATATATATATATATATATATATATATATATATATATATATATATATATATATATTAGGGTTGCTTGCGCTTAGTCTAGGTCGTCATCTTCAAACTTGCGGCCATTCACTGTCGTCGTTTGGCTTTGCAAGAGTTGGTTGGAGGTGAAAGAAACTCATAGTAAAATAAAGTGTCAATGGCGTGAATTTGTTTAAAGGGGGCCAGGAAGTGACCAACACGCTTGATTTTATAGCCTACCTTTGCAGAACATATGAAACGTGGCCAACAGAATGCAGCTATGAAATTGCTATAGACTATCTTCTGTAGGTTGTCTCATGCGTAGCCATCTTCATCCGTTCGTTCAACCTTTGAGATCGATATAATACTTATCCGCTTGTTCCACCGTTGGTATCTTTGATGGTCGCTCTTTGCCGTGGTGAAGGTGCTTGCGTGGCCCGATTACTCTGAAAACGTTGCTGTCGGGACTTCTAAACTCCTGAACCTTGGCCGTATGTGTCCATACTTTTATCAGATTGTAAGCCGGTTTCAATTCAGAGTTTTTCTTTTCTTAGACTGGTTGCCATGCAGTCTGACCTGGTGGGTGGGGAAGATATGGATTCATACCTTTCTCAAAGGTATTAGCAGGTAAGTCAATGTAATGAACTGAACTGGAATTCAAACATGGTCCTCCTATTCCTCAGTCTAAGGTGCTAACCATTACTCTACTCTGCCGTCGCATATACGGTTTTGAATTCAGAATTTTCTTTTTCCTAGTCTGGTTTCTAAGCAAGGCACATATCCCAGACTGACCTACTATTTAACCCATAGTTAGAATTTTAGTATTCAGAGGTGTCCTTCTAATAAACTGGTTGCCACACAAAGCTATATGACCTATTGTATCGTGCAACTTACCCATAGCTGGACAGATTTGGTCATATAGGAGAGGAGATAGATTCAATCCGTTCCCAAATGGTATTTGTACACAAGTGAACGATTCTAAGTATATGTGTTCTTTTTTGTTTCCATTTTCCTTAAAACTTTGTTGTTGATCTTATGTTTAGTTTTGGTATCCTCAACATCCTTCTGTTGGTTAGTTAGTTCCTCTCATTCTCTAAGGAATATTGACAGTTCCTCTTAACGCCGCACCCGAGAGAGTGCTAATAGTAGGAGTTTCACCGGAAAGTTTGGATTCACAAGCGATCCCCATCCGCAGGTATATACACTTTTTGGATAGTGCGACCCGGGAAGTTCTAGGCTGGTTTGAATTCAGAATATTCTTTCTTCTAAACTGTTTGCCAACCAAGGGTCCAATCTCTTCTACTATTTACCCATAGATAGAAGAGATGGATTCCTACATCTCACGTGGATATTAACACGTAAGTAAATGTAATAGAAATGACTGGAATTTGAACTCGGCTCTCCGATTCCCCAATTCGAGCCGCTATCCATTACTCTGTCGGCTTCCTGTGAGTTAAACTTGTTGTTGCTCTCACGTTTAGTCCATGGTATCCTCAGCATCCTTCTGTTGGTTACTTAATTCCTCTCGTTCCTCTTAACGCCGCCCCAGAGGGGGTGCGAATAGGAGGAGTTTCACTGGGAAGTTTGGATTCACTAGCAGACCCTATCCGCATGTATACACGCTTTTAGGATAAAGTGATCCGGTTTGAATTCAGAGTTTCCTTCTCCAAGGATTGGTTGCCACCCAAGGCTATAGGACCAAGTCAGTCCTGCTATTTTAACCATAACTGGGGTTAATATACCTCCCAGAAAATCCTTCTATTAGTTAGTTCCACTCATGTCTCCATGGAATATTGGCGGCTCTTCTTATCGCCGCACCCGAGTGAGGGCTAATAGTAGCAGTTTCACCGGAAAGTTTGGATTCACATGCGATCCTTATCCAAAGGTATACACACTTTTTGGATTGTACGATCCGGGAAGTCTTAGGCTGGTGTGAATTCAGAATTTTCTTTCTTCTAAACTGTTTGCCCACCAAGGGTCCAATCTCTCCTACTATTTACCCATAGATAGGAGAAGAGATGGATTCCTACATCTCACGAGGATATTAACACTTAAGCGAATATAATGGAAACGAGTGGAATTTAAACTCGGCTCTCCGATTCCCCAATCCGGCCTCCAGCGTAGTTTACATGTGGAAGTAACGAGCATTTCGATGTAGAGTAATTGTAAGCAAGTTTGTCTCGTTAGATCAATTACGTAGTGAGTTCAATATTGTCACCAAATAATCTTTCTCCAAAATTATCTCCAAACACATAATTTCTGCTTTTAAATATCCAACAAAAGGTTGATAGGCCGTAAAAAAAAAGTCAGTCAGTCAGACATGCTGCTCGTTCATTTAATTCATATATTTTTTCTTTTATTCTAACCATTCTTATTTCTTTATTTTCCCTTTCTGTCTTAACGCAGTACTTGTTTTTATATTCTAAACATTTTTTTCCAATTTCTCTTCTGTGTTGTCGACTGAGAAACAGTAAAACGGAAAGCAAGTCTTGGTAATATTATGTATCAGACGAGAGTCAGTCAGATGACGTTAATCGCCACTAAATGCGAACAGAGCTTGTCAGTCCAGGTGAGCAATGATTTAAGTCAAGGACGCATAAGTGAAACATTTCAAGCCATCCGTCAATGGTTGCAAATCTCAAGAGTGATTAGGACGAACATAGAGAAAAGAACACTGGCGTTCATTTGTCATGAATGGCATAATGGCGGACGGTGCAAATACTGAGCACAAAAGGGCGGGAAAAATGGAACAATTTGGCACGTTAGTTTTTATTTTATATTGTACTTGTTATCAATGAGACACATTCTCCATTCTTCATCGAATGGCAGGCTTCTTGTCATTTTGTATATATTGTAGATTTTAGGAAGGGAAGAACATACACCCAAGCATTTATATATGGGTAGATAACTGATTGCTACACAAGGTGCACTAGATCTATCTATCTATCTATCTATCTATCTATCTATCTATCTATCTATCTATCTATCTATCTGGCTCTGTCCCTATCTATGTATCTCTCTATATATCTATTTTTCTATCTAGCAGTGTTTACTCACAGCTAACAGTCTATGCACATAATATATAAGACCCTTGAGGTGCTTTGGAGAGGAATATTGTTTGTTATAATAATATAGATATATATGGACAGACTGAAATAGATAGATAGATAAATTTGAACAGAATGAGGTAGATCTGAATAGAGATAGATAGAAACCTAAAATAAAGTTAGACAAAGAGACTGAAAAAAATTAAAAGTATATACATAAATTACCTGATATGAGTAAGATATTTTTATGCACACACACACACACACACACACACACACACACACACACACACACATACATACATACCCACATTTGTGCAAAAGCAGTAGGAAACAATATGTCTATCTGAAATTACTTATATAAAATTTAATTCTGTTATTTTACATCGGACAGTGTTTTATTATCGCCAGTATTCCCTGTGCCATATATATATATATATATATATATATATATATATATATATATATATATATATATATATATATATATATATTATAATGTGTTACTAGATAATTTAACTATATTCTTCTTGTTTCAGTCTCTTTGTTCACCTATCTATCTATCTATCTATCTATCTATCTCAGTCTGCTCATATATTTATTTGCTATTTTACCAACTTTTATTCTTGTCCAAAGCACCGCAATGGTCTTATATACTATGTTCATATCATAGACTGATAGCTGTGAGTAAAGGCTGCTAGATAGATAGATAGATAGATAGATAGATATGAACAGACTGAGATAGACAGATAGATAGATAGATAGATAGATAGATAGATAGATAATGAACAGACTGAGATAGATAGATAGATAGATAGAGATAGATAGACAGATAGATCGATAGATAGATAGATAGATAGATATGAACAGACTGAGATAGATAGATAGATAGATAGATGGATAGATAGATATGAACAGACTGAAATAGGTAGATAGATGGATAGATAGATAGATAGATAGATAGATATGAACAGACTGATATAGATAGATAGACAGACAGATAGATAGATAGATAGATAATGAACAGACTGAGATAGATAGATAGATAGATATGAACAGAATGAGATAGATAGATAGATAGAGATAGATAGACAGATACATCGATATATAGATAGATAGATAGATAGACAGATAGATATGAACAGACTGAGATAGATAGATAGATAGATAGATAGATAGATATGAACAGAATGAGATAGATAGATAGATAGATATGAACAGAATGAGATAGATAGATAGATAGATAGATAGAGACAGATAGACAGATAGATAGACAGATAGATAGATAGATAGATAGAGAGATATGAACAGACTGAGATAGATAGATAGACAGATAGATAGATAGATAGATAGATAGATAGATAATGAACAGGCTGAGATAGATAGATAGATAGATAGATAGATATGAACAGAATGAGATAGATAGATAGATATGAACAGACTGAGATAGATAGATAGATGGATAAAGAGATATGAACAGACTGAAATAGGTAGATAGATGGATAGATAGATAGATAGATAGATATGAACAGACTGATATAGATAGATAGACAGATAGATAGATAGATAGATAGATAGATAGATAGATAATGAACAGACTGAGATAGATAGATAGATAGATAATGAACAGACTGAGATAGATAGATAGATAGATATGAACAGAATGAGATAGATATGAACAGAATGAGATAGATAGATAGATAGATAGAGATAGACAGATAGATCGATAGATAGATAGATAGACAGATAGATATGAACAGACTGAGATAGATAGATAGATAGATAGATAGATAGATATGAGCAGAATGAGATAGATAGATAGATAGATATGAACAGAATGAGATAGATAGATAGATAGAGATAGATAGACAGATAAATAGATAGATAGATAGATATGAACAGACTGAGATAGATAGATAGATAGATAGTGAGGAGACTTAGATAAAACAGTGCGCGAGTTAAAATAACAGAGCTAAAATTTAAATAACTAATATCATTTATATTTATAGATATGGTGGTTACGCAAACCCAAGGAAAACTTCATGAAATTGCAAGTAAATATGATGGATTTGAAATGTTATGATGTTTAACTGACTGCCATTTTAGCTTTCTTACAATGCAGCCATTTTTATTGACCTTTACTGTTGGCCCAATACACAGCCATTATCTTCTGAAGTGCCAACTGAGCATAAATAAATTTTTTGCTTTGAATTACGAGCAGTACTTCTCTTTTGTCTCCCACAATAAGAAGTGCACAGGTACATATATCATGTGCTGAGAACGCATATGATCTTTTCGTCGGCAAGAACACTTTCCCAGTCAACACATATACACGTATCTATGAAAACATAATGGCGGAAACACAGACTAAATTTTCCTTTGTATGGGGAAGAAAATTTAGTCTATATTTTCTCGTTCTCAAATGTTGATTAAACTACAATAAATCTACGAAATATATACCATAAAGATTGTCGAATAGGCCAGTGTGAAAAAGTCTGCGACCAGTATAACATACTTCTCACTTATCCGCAGCAGGTTACGATCAAAGCCTCACAATGGATACTTGAAACTATAGGCAATAAAAATATACTCCAAACTTTATAGCCTTGAATATGCCAGTGTTGAAAGGACTGCTACTATTATAAAGTAACTCTCGTTTATCTGCGCGAGGTTACGCTCAAAGAACTACGTTGGATGCCTAAAATTATAGGGAGTAGCAAATACTATACTATATATCAGGCATGAGCAAGCTTTTCAGCCATTTTCGTCACAGACGACTATACGCGTAAATATCTGCCATAAAAATTGTGAAGAAGTTGATTGATTTTGGAGAAAAGATTTCTCAACAATTAAAAAAAATGAAGTTTCGGTATAATAATACCACAGATGACAGTAGTTAGCATATAATGCTGCGCGTGATTTCTTTCTCGTTTATACAATCAAAAATATGAAAAACAATTTTTAAAATAAAAAATATATTTCTTCTCCAGACAAACAAAAAACAAAAAAATATTATGAATGTCCTGTTTCTAAACCAAATGATATTTACACGCGTGGCATTCCATAATGAAAATCGCTAATCGTTTAAAATGATGAAAACGTTACCTCCAACGAAAAGTTACAGAATTCAAGAAAAGTTATACTTTATTTATGCATGTGATTATGTAAGAGACAATGTGAGTGAACAAGTGAGGACAAATTTTTAATAAACGTTATTTTTTACATGAAATTCCGCGTACCATTCAGAAAACAAAACGTGCCGCATGGGGCGCGCAGTTTGCCCATAACTGCTATAAGTCGAAGTTTAGAGTGGGTTTACCGGCAATGCCTTAGAAAAATTGCTTAAGCCTCCTCGGCACTTCTGGGGACGCATCAGGCGGGGTTAGATGATAAACACAATAAAAATAAACCCTCTTGAGGGAGAGGTTCTGTCTGCGGGAAAGACCCCTGGGGCTAAATGATTTCCTAAGCGTAACTTAGTTGTGGCACAAGACCGAATGTATGGAGCAGTGTGTCGAACTCAGTACACAGTTTTAATTGACCTAGCAAGACAAGCTTGTTAACCATTACACAACGTCTTAGTACTCAACCATAACTGCTGTATATTTTCTGATAATCAAGAGAAATTTATAAATTAGGTACGGTATGAGATTGAGGACAAAGATGATTGATTTGTTTTTTACAACTTATCAACACTTTGTGAGTTATTTAAAGCCGAAATATTATTTTTAGAATATAAGAATAATTGTTTTTTGTTTTTGTCAAAGGTTCATTAACAATTATTAGAGATAACTCTTACTTTTCCAGTTACAAAGTTTACTATTTAGTCTATCTATCTATCTATCTATCTATCTATCTATCTATCTATCTATCTATCTCTCTCTCTCTCTCTCTCTCTCTCTCTCTCTCTATATATATATATATATATATATATACATATATACATATATATATATATATATATATATATATATATATATATATATATGAAGAAATATAGTTTTAAGGTGTGCTATATTTATGGGATAAAGTGCTCAAAATCAGAGATAGAGCGTATGTAAATCTAAATCTAAAAGTGAACAGTGAAGTCAACACTCAGAAGCGACAGGCTGTTTCATGCTAGACGCACTCAGGCGGCCTAACGATTACGCCCAGCATGAAACAGCCTGTCGCCTCTGAGTGTTGACTTCAATGTTCACTTATATATATATATATATATATATATATATATATATATATATATAGTCATCTACAGACAGACTGTTTCGCTGTATCACAGCTTCTCATTGTGGCTAGACGTCCGATTATTTCAAACCGGGATCGAAATCCAACAAATTTGAAATCAGTCAGATATCTTACCTTTAGGCCATCGTCGACAGAAAGGAAGGGAGTTTTAAAGTTTTTCTCTATACGAAATACACCAGCGGCTCGGAGAACTCAATTCAATTTACTTGAAGAGTAATTCTTAATATATATATATATATATATATATATATATATATATATATATATATATAATTGTGTATTCGTGCACCAATCCGTGTTTTATACAAGTTTCATTAAACAAACAAAGTACTTCTATTAATTGTTTATTTTTTTCTTTCTTGTGTTCCTAGAAGTGTTTTCTTTTCGGAACATAAAGTGTGTCAGAATTTTCCAAATCTTCGGCATATCCGAGCGCATTCGGCTATTCTTTCAGCCATTATTATTTTCTATTTTTAACCGAATGTATTTTTTTATGTATCTAGAGGTGTAGGATTTACGAACGCAAGAAAAATTAAATAAATATTCAATCGTGGTACCTTGCCAATTGTCTTTAAGGAAACTTTCAAAATTTTCGGAAGAATATTTTTGAAAGAGTAATTTTTACAATCTAACCAAATTCGTCTATATTCTTTTTCTTTTTCTCGCAATCAGCTTTGTTTCTAACTACCCCACATTGTGACAAGAGAAAAAGTATCAAGAATGGTTATTAATTGTAAAAGTCTGGACGCAAATTTACCGTCGCTGAACTCACGATCAAGGCAATTTCCAGACATTTTCGTCTCAGTGAATTATTTTCTCTTTTAATCAAAGTAGAATTCCCTATGTCAAAATTGTTGTCAATTTCATTACGGTGAACAACCAATGCGTTGTTATTATTACGCCGCCAGTTAACAAAATTGAGTTTTAAATAATTAAATACAGCATGCCTCATAAATATATATATATATATATATATATATATATATATATATATATATATATATATATATATATATATGCAAGTTTCGTTAAAAACGACAAACAAGTTACTACGGTTAAGTTTTTTTTTAATTTTTCTTGTGTACGAAAAAGAGCTTTCTTTGCTGGACAAAGGGTGTGTAAGAACTGCCCAAATGTTTTATTTTTCCGAGCGCTTTCGGCTATATCTTTAGCCATTATCAAGGATGATTTGATTTTTCTGCTTAATTGAGTGTGTGCATTATGTATATGTCTTAGTGTGTAGTAGTGGTGTTTTAATACCAAATACGGTTAGCACGTTGTGGCTTTGTTCGTAGTTAATATTGTTGAGTATTGGCTTTTTCTTTTTTACTATTAAATCCTCCATTATTTTTAACCTTTTTTTACAGGTGGAAGCAATTAATATATTTGTGTTTTCTACTAGTATATTTCTAATGGAGTCTGGTAAATTTTTGTGTGTGTTTAAATGGGTTCTAATGGAGCTTTGATATATATATATATATATATATATATATATATATATATATATATATATATTCAGGGAAGTGAGAATGGTGTAAGTGATAGCGTATCGGAATGAGAATCGAAGAACCAATTTCCAATTCCAATCGAGTTCGTTACATCCACTTCTATTCGTCTCCCCTAGGTAGCATATATATATATATATATATATATATATATATATATATATATATATATATATATATATATATATATATAGTTAAATGATAGAGCAGACTGGGATCTTTAGACTTGGTGGCAAACCAGTCTAGAAAGATAACTCTGATTTCAAAATCAGCGGGCGGTTGTTTTGAGGGCTTGTGGCAGACTATATTAATCAGTTTACCTCTGTTCAGTTCTCCCGAAAAGTGTGGACAGGCCTTCACCACTATAAACAATTTATATGCGCCGGTAGCCGGGCTGTTCGATTCAAAGTAGTGGGTTGCACGACCCTCTTACTTCGAAGACAACATATGCAACAATGAAAGACTATTAGTAAGATTTTGAATGTATGTACGTAGGTTTTTATATTCCATAAATGTACCTGAACTGTCGTCTACAACAGAGATTAACTAGATGCGGAGATAAGACCAAGTTATACACTGTTATATATAATCGGTCGATAGAAAGAAGCAACCCTTCTTGTAAGTTGGTATTATTTCACAATGAAGCCGTGTGAATTAAGAATGTCGATCGCGGTAGCTTTGATGCAACCACGGGGACTTTCGATGGAGTATTTTTATGTGAAGTTATAAGACACTTCCACATCAATGCAAATAGTTAATAAGAATATTGCACATGGTGCGATAGGTAAGTTGTCCCCATTTTATATTTTTAATTTCGCGATGTGCGTTATTTTTTATTTTGTCGACTGTGCAGTATAGGAGGGTCAGTTCGGCACAGTCTGTGAGAAAAAGAAGCACCATTATGCAATTCAATCCACCAAAACTTAGGAAAGAACATGGTGTACTGCTTGGCATTCGTTCTAGAAGCTCCAATATGAATATGAGTTTTGGGGCGAGAATCTGAGGACAGTGCAGAGCATTTTGATGGAATCGAATGAGTCTAACACTGATTACGAAGGAATTTGGAATGATCACTAGTAATGACGACATTATGCCCTCATTCATCTTCCCAGAGAGCCTCAGACTCAACACGGAGGCCTAGATCTTGTTGCTTGAGGAGGTAGTGCTGTCCTGGGTTAAAAGGGTGGCTAGTGGAAGACCCTATGTCTGGCAACAGGGCTCGGCATCATGCCATACAAGCAGGAGGACCCAGTCATGGCTCTTAGACAATTTCTGCGATAACATCACAAACATAATCATCTGGCCATGTAACTCCACAGACTGAAATCCCCCACCTTGATTATTATGTGTGGGGTGCAGTTGAGCAAGAGACCAACAAAATTCCTTGTAACACCAAAGATGAACCGAAGGAAAGGTTTATGGCAGCATTCACAAACTTAAACAAAGAAACCGTTCAGAAGCGTTGCAAAAGATTCCGAAGTCGTCTGGGGGCCGTTGCTGAAGCCAATGGTGATTTTATTGAATAAATTTACTCTTTAGTATTTCAAGATATTTTTGTGTAATTTTGGTAAATATATCTGTTAAAATGAGATTCCAGTGTTATTTTCATTTTTTTTTTTTTTTTTTTTTGTGTAATTTAGACGACAATTTATCCATCGCACCCTTTAGTTCTATATCAAAACGATGATCTAATGGCTCTGATGAGCTGTAATGGAAGAAGCATAGATAATATCAGAATGGAAATTATAAACTTTTTTATGGAGCTGGTTTTTGACATCGAAACTAAGACAATTTTGTAAAAGATTATCGTCCCGACTGTCACATTTGGCCCTGATAAAATAAAACATGGTTATTTTTAAATATGTCACCGAACCATTCACCGTCTATATTTAAACATACCCTGAAATCATTGTGATATTCTGTCCGAAAATTACAATAACTGGTGTTTTGACCATGCTAAGAAAAAACTGATAAGCAGCAACATCAAATTCCACGGCTGAAACTACAGAGATAGAGTAAATTACTCTCTGGATGTGGCGGCAAATTTTTAAGTGCATTTTATTTTAAAATACATTTTAACAAGTAACTATGAAGACTTGTGGTGGACTCGACAGGTTCTATATTTGTGGAAGTGAATACTTTCAGAAACTAGAATAACAAAACTTATTTTTTGAAAAGGCTAACAATACAATACTTCCTATTTTAAAATATTTTCTGTTTATACGATATTTTTATAGACACAAATATTTAAGAAAATGGCGTGTTTATAGTAAACAGTATTAACACATATTTACCGGCCTGAATGTCCGAGAAATTTTCATAGAAAAATATGTGACCTCCGACTGGAATCGAACCTGCATCCTAAACGGAAACGTCATATAACCTGACGTGCTATACCAATTTATCTACAGAGGAGTGTCTTGCTTGGTAATGTCAATTTTACTAATTTTAAACGTCAATTTCTACGATTTCCCTTGTACATTCATTTCTACTCGAAGCGTATCCAAACGTAAACGAATTACATTACACACTGAAATGGACAAAGTCCGACAATTATTTTAAGATATTTTCTGGTTATATGTTATTTTTATAGATACAAATATTTAAGAAAATGCCGTGTTTATAATAAACAATATTAACACATATTTAGCGGCCTGAATGTCCGATAAATTTTCATGAAATCATATATTATGAAATGAACAAAGTCAGACAATTATTTTACTATATTTTCTGTTTATACGTTATTTTTATATCAGGTCATCCCATCAGTTCTGTCCGAATTTTGAATAAAGAAAACAAGTGACCAAATGTTACATTTAATTACAGATTCAATGAACAATGTATTTTCTCTGATTATCTATGACTTCCTTCCATCTATTAACAAGCTTACTAATTCCATTACTGTAAAATTCTTTTGGCTTTCATTCGAAGAACTCACAAATGTCAGTTTTAACCTCTTCCTGTGTTACAAAAGCTGTTTCTTCCAAATGATTCTGTAAGCTATGAAACAAATGGTAGTCTGAAGGAGCAAGGTCGGGAGAATAAGGTGGATGAGGAATTTTCTCCCAACCAAGTTCTTCGATCTTTTGTGACGTGATTCTTGGTGTGTGTGGTCGCGCATTGTCCTGATGAAACATCACCCGTTTTCGATTCACTAGAGCAGGTCTTTTTTTCATCAAAGATTGCTTCAAACGCTCTAATTGCTGACAGTATATTTAAGCATTAATTGTTGCATTAGGTGGTAAGAATTCAAAGTGGATTATTCCTTGTCAATCCCACCAGATTGAAAGAAGAACCTTTTGCCCATGAAGTTCCCTTCTCGGCTGTGGCTGGGGTCCTTCCCCTTTACCAAGCCACTGTCTACGACGCTTAACATTTCGATAAAAGATCCATTTTTCGTCGCCAGTCACAAGTCTATTCAAAAAAGGTGAAACAAGTTGGCGAGAATGGAGAGAAGAGCAGATGTCAACTCGTGATTTGAGGTTGTTTTCAGACAATTCATGAGCCACCCATTTTCCAAGTTTAGGAACTTTTCCAAGTTGTTGAAGATGACGATGAACAGTTGTATGGTTTGAACTGAGAACCATTGCCAATTCCTCAACTGATAAAGCAGGATTTTCTTCAAGGGCTGCTTCAAGAAGCTTTTCATCAAACTCAACTGGACGTCCGGTTCGATCTTCAAGGGTGAAATCTCCACCTCTGAATTTTGCAAACCATCTTCTGCAAGTTCTTTCATTCACAAATTCCTCTCCAAAAACTGATGTTTCTAGCCGCTTCGGCTGCTGAGTTTCCTTTCTTGAACTCATAAAGCATTATGTGCCTCAAATGATTCTTGGGTACTTCCATGTTAGCAGGGTTTTAATCAAAAACGAAAAATTAATTTTATTGTTCTCTGAAATAAAATCTGATCAGTTTAAATGCATCTAAACATAAAAATAATGTTCAGCTCCATTAGATATTATAAAATACTCTTTATATTTCGTTCATTTTAACAAAAAGTTAAAATTCGAACAGAACTTATGGGATGACCTAATAGATACAAATATTTAAGTAAATACTCTGTTTATAATAATACTGTCTATAACCTACGAAGACGTTGAACCGACGAGAGCAACCTACCCACCCCCGTCTCACACGGTCTTGGCAGAGAGTCGGAACATCCTCTAGGGCCAGATTAATGCAGAGGGTGTTCGGCCGGTCTGTTCTCCGGTGGAGTTCCTTATTGGACATATCGGACCAGGGAGCCCGTTTGATGGTTATGAGAGCGCTGGACCCGAAGCCATGGATTCAGGAGGCGACGGTCTTGCTGAGAGGCCATGTCTCGACGCCGTATACTAGCTCAGAGAGGACGGTGGCGTTGTAAACCTGTAGCTTAGTGCGTTGGGGGATGTAGCGAGGCAGACATAGGGGTCTCCAGGGGTCTCTCGTAACACCCGCAGCCATGCCACGTCGCCGGTGTTCTAAAGCTCTGGGCCCAGGTATACGAAAGACGTGGCGAAAACGACGGGGTCGCTGCCAGTAATGATGGAGCCATCTCCCACCTGCATGAACTTGGTTTTTGTCCAATTGTTGCGCAGCCCAAACCTTCTTCCCTCCTCGTTGAACACGCGGAGGGTTCATTTAAAGCGAAGCATATTCATACAAAGTAGGATCTAAAATGTCTGGACAATCCACGAGAGAAAAGTTGTCCATTTTAAAATTCTACCAGAAGGAGATTCCATTCGATTGATTTGTTTTATTTCTTTTCACGGCTTATCAACCATTTGCAGGAAATTTAAAACCAGAAATTATTTTTAAATTGTAAG
>OZ038508.1:15178964-15183964 GCA_964036315.1 Acanthosepion esculentum | reverse complement strand
TTAGGAACTAATTATTTCAGTAGTAATGATCCGAGACATTAGCAAACTGTACTCTGTACAGCTTATTCTGGTACAAGGCGCCCATCGGAATCAAATTTACTAGAGGCTGTGTAAACATTTCGCTAACCACTACTCTTCGACAATGCACATTTATTTAACTTCGATATCTGGTAAAAGGCAACAATGTTGGAGCGCTTATTGAGGATTATTGACTCTTCTATGCGTCGTGTCTCTTCAGGGCGATACCGATCATGGCTCTTCACAATTTCCTGTTCTTTGCAGCTCTAAGTAAAAATTGCCATCTCTCCTGAACCCTGTTTTGTCAACCATATACACAAGTCCATTTGCTCAGTTATGTTTTTTACACTCTCCCTCTTACCTTCAGTTTGTCCCTCCGAGTGTCAAATTTTCTAAGCTCTCTTTTCTCATTATCTTCCCTAGAAAATTCACCTATATCTTAAGTATACGTGTCCTTTTTGTTTCTCTAAAATTCGTCATCGCTCTCTCGTTCAGTCCATGGTATCCTCAGCATCTTTCTGTAGAACCATAATCACTGTTGCTTCAAGTCTCTTCTTCAACTGTCATAGAAGAGGATTGATTTTGCAAAACAGTTAAGTCCTCTTTTCTTTGGTTCTAATGAAAATTTTCTGTTTCTTAATATTTTGCTTGGCTTTTGAAAAGCATCTTTCGCTAATCCAATGCATTTTCGGATTTCAGTGTCATACTATTTTTTACACTGGTCTCCACCCTTCCCTGGGTTTGGTTTGCTTTGCTTTACGGCATATCAACCTCAATGGGTTAATTACTGTCGACAATATTTTTATTGCTGGTAATATTTTTTTCAAAAAATGTATTGCTGGTAAAATTATTTTTTCAAAAATGTATTGCTGGTAATAATTTTCCAAGAAGTATTGCTGGTATTAAAATCTATTTTTATACTTTCATAGTGTTTTGACTCCTTTTGGGGAGGTTAACTATTTTCCCATAGCTGGGACCCTGACAGGTGATACTACCCTGGTCAGGGTGTAGCTGGGAACAACAGTAGTTAAGAGATGGTTCCATGCTCCTCAAACCTGATCAAAGGCTTTGCTGTCGGGTGTAGTTTATCGTCTTACCAAGGAATTCCCTATGTTAGGTTCGAGAGCCACTCGAAGTAGTAGGTTACAAAGTAAGAGGGACAGTTTATGCGGATATATGTGGAAGATAACCGTTACAATTGTAGTGATCGGGAAAGCAACCTCTTGGGAGTCGGTTCTGTAAGGCAATGGTTCGTGTGAAGAAGCTGCTTGGGTGAAACTTACATTTCACCAGGGGTGAAATACAATGGGCGTGGCATGGCGGGTCTTAGCCGTGAAGGTTATAACTGGTGGAAATAAGGAGGATAGTCCATCGAAACACTTACCGTTCGACCATGATTAATTTCTTATTCGTTTGTTTGGGGTGAAACTATTGGATTATTTTCTTTTAAATATTTGTTATGTTGCTTTTTCATAGTTTCTTTTCCTTTACATATTTCGTCCGTTTATTTTTAAAATTTTCTTTCTTCTTCTTCAAGATGTAGACAATCATGGCTTTCCACAACTTCCAGTCCTTTGTGGCCGTAAGTAAGTTTTTTTTTTGCTATCTATCCTAATCCCTGTTCTGGCAGTCACATGAGCAAACTCATGTTGTAGGTTATACACTGCGTTACTCTGTCTCTCTTAAAATAAATACGTGCTGGGAGTGTTAAATTCTCCATGCCCTCCTTTCTCATTTTGTTTTCCAGAAATGTCAAATGCCTCTTTCTCATTGTAAGTATAATTCGCTTTTTTGTTTCTAATTTCTTTATAACTTTCTCATTAGCCACATGTTAAGTCCATGATATTCTCAACATCCTTCTGTAGAACCACATTTTAGGTACCTCAATTTTGAGTTATGAGGAGATTGTCCTGTATTCACTGTCATGTAGACCGATGTTATATAACAGTTCAATACTCTTTTCTTAGTTTCTAATGAAAATTTCCTATTTCTTAATACTTCTTAGCTTTTAGAAGGCATCTTTCTCTATCCCAATGCGCCCTTGGATTTTGATTTTAACACTATTCATCCTGTTAAAATATTTCATAGATATTTAAATTTTTCTACTTGCATAATTTTGGTATCACCAAGTTGTAATTTGCATCTTGGGCTGTTCCTTTTACTAACAACTGATAGTTAGTCCTTTCTTCTTACTTTCCTTCAATACTTTCTGTAGGAGTCATGTAGTTTCCTTTCTCTGTCTGCTATCAACACTGTGTCGTTTAAAGTTCATGGTAATTAAATAAAGTCCAACGCCTCCAAAACAAAACTGCTCGCTGTTAATCATCTGAGAGACCCGATTCGGCTTTCCAATCAGTATGGCTGATGCTAACCTCCAGGAGAGTTACTCATTGCGCCTTCTCGAGCTAAAATTATCGGCTTACATGAAGTGAAAAGACTATGCCGAATCCATTGCTGGTTCAGATGATAAAAAATTTGGTTCACTGTGTCGTGCGAGACATTTTTTCTCTCCAGATTCTATCTTATATATCAATAAGACTACAATTCGCCAATATATGGAACTCTGTCATTGGGGTAGTGAGCATCTTTCCCCTCACATTCTCTTGAATTTCTTTGACATCTTGAAATATTGTTCCTTTCAAATGTGATTTGATGTTTAGAAAGAGGAAAAATCGTAAGGAGCTAGATCTGGATAATATCGTGGTTGTTTGACCTAGGGAATGTTATCATTGGCCCAAAACTGCTGCACAAGCCATTGTCACTGATGGAAACTTTGTAGTGTGGTGAGACGACCACACTCGACACACGTTCCTGTCAAGTACAGCTATAAGCAACAGAAGTGAGCAAAAACGTTAAAACTTAGTGCGCATGCGTGACAGAGATTAAAGTCAATCTATGCCAAGCAGCTTCACACTGTCTACTTTAGATCCGTTACGATAGCAACAGTCCTAATTCTTTTTATCAGACCTCTTATATACAGGGGTTGGACAAAATAAGTTGAACGCTTGTTAAATTCAAAGAAAATTTATTTAATATGGATTTGGTCCTCCTTTAGCCTCACATACAGCTTTAATACGTCTGGGAATGGAATCATACAGCTTCTTGACTTCATCCAGAGGGATTTTCAGTATTTCCTCCATTAACACCTTCACCAGCTTTTTACGACACAACGGTGGAGGATAGCGGCTCCTAACTTGTCGCTCCAAAATGCACCACAAATGTTCAATAATATTGATATCTGGATATTGGGGAGGCCACTCCATGTGTTCTAGCTCACTTTCATACACTTCATACCAATTCTTAACCAATCGAGTGGTATGTATTGGAGCATTATCGTCTTGGAAGATGCAGTCGCCATCAGGAAATAAAGTCTGAGCCATTGGATAACCATGATCTCCCAAAATGTTCAGGTAATCTTTGCTGTTGATTCTACCATGCAGGGCAACTATTGGACCGAGGGATTTCCATGATATGGCGACCCAAACTATCACTGATCCACCTCTATGCTTCACTGTTGGAAGAAGGCAGTCAGGGTTGTAAGATTCTTTGGGCTGCCTCCACACATAAAGTCGCCCTGAAGTTGGGAAAAAAGAAAAACTGGACTCGTCTGAGAATATGATTTGCTTCCATTGGTCTGTAGACCAGGCATTGGCATCTCTGCACCACTTCAACCTCTTTTGAATGTTGCGAGTGGAGAGAAGAGGTTTCCTTACGGCGGCTCTTCCATGATATGCAGCCTTATGGAGCTCACGGTGAACAGTTTTAGTAGAAACTGGACTATTCAGATGATTATTCAACTCAGCAGTCACTTTGGCCGCAGTAGTCCGATGATTTTTTGCCGCATTGAGTTTCAATGCACATTGGTCAGTGTCAGTAAGTTTGCAAGTCCGGCCTGAATTGCTACAGTTGCTAGAAGTTTTGCCCTGTTTCTCGAATTGCGTCATAATTCTTGATATGATAGCTCTTGAAAAACCAAACAGTTCAACAACCTTAGTGATCGAGGCTCCTGCCATCCGAGCTCCAACAATTTGCCCTTTTGTGAACTCAGAGAGGTCATGCATTTAGCTTAAATTTTACTAAATTCTAAAAATAAATAAGACAAAGACAAAGTAAATTAGATAAATAAAAGTATTTACAATCGATATAATTGGCAATTACGAAGTTTTAGTTAAAGTTTTTAATATAATAGGTCTTTCAAATATAGGAGTGGAATTTGCATTATTTCCAATTATTTTGTCCAACTCCTGTATTTAGAGATCCTTGATAAAATCCAATGAGGATTCAACAATATTATTCGTCCTGGCTTGTCGTCTCGGCTTCAGTCACTTTCCCACCACCGTAAAGTTGCCTCCTTGTGCCTTTTCTCTAAATACTTTCATGGCAATTGTTCGGATGTGTTCTTCACTATGGTACCCAGACTTCATGGATTTAAGCGCATTACGAAACTGACGTCAAGGTCGCATCAACCCAACTTACAGTCGAGTTGGCTAAATGTAACCGTGAATTCTATGCTAGCACTTTCTTTTCCGAACTACTCGCATGTGGAACTCACTTCCGACTCTATATACTCCAGTCAACTTTAATCTTGAACAATTTAAATGCAGTTACTCTCCTATTGTTCTTGCTACTTAGCAATGTTTCTGTTTTCCGTTTTTCCCATTAACCCGTTGTGTCTTAGTGGCTTTATTGCCTTGCTTGGGATGATCCCGATTAAAAAAAGTCTACGGCGAGATAAGGATAAGTGGGATTAAAGTAACACTCAATGAAGTGGAGTGTAAGGTGAAGATATAACGTGAATATATGAAGTGAGGCTCTTTTCGGAGCGACGAATTAGATCATCATCATCATCATCATCATCATCATCATCATCATCATCATCATCATCACCAGTATGGCCGTAGGGTCATTGCGCAGCTGGGCATCTGACCACTAAACTCTGCATATCTCTCGTTAGAAAACCGGAGGGATATTCATTTATGTGT
>OZ038508.1:15103964-15173964 GCA_964036315.1 Acanthosepion esculentum | reverse complement strand
TCACGACATGCAACGCGATGTTCGCTTCCGCGTCTCGTATTCACGAGTTTGTCATTGCTTTGAAATTTTTCATGCAACAAAAACAGACTGTCATTTTTGTTTTGTCCGTGTATTGTTTGACATATTGTAATGTAATTGTTATCTTTGATAATGGCTTATGTAAGCCGAAAGCTTAGATTGGATTTAAACATTTATCAATATGGTGATTTTCTTTCGTCTTTCAATGATAATGTTATTAAGCTTATCAGACAGTATGAAAGGAACTTACTTAAAATAAATAGACAAAACTTGTCTATATTATTTAATGAAACATGCATCAATATATATATATATATATATATATATATATATATATATATATATATATAATTGATTTCTCCAAACACATACACAATATACCTATCTCCCTACCTACTTACCTACCTACCTACCTACCAACTAATTATATGCAATAATATATATTGTATATTTGGGCAACAATCCTTCGTTTATACAAGCTTTATTGATTATGATGCAGAAGGAAAGTTTTTATTCAGTTATTTTAATATCTGTCCAGATCTGCTGAGGAGATAGCGGAGCGATTGCTGAAGGGTCCGTCTGCGAAACTCTGAAGTCGGAGTGCTGAATATAACATCAATCAGCTAAGTGACAAAATTATATTTTTATTAATTCTACACGCACGCATATACCCCCGCACCCCCGCAGACACACTTACACACACATACATATATATATATAAAAATGTTATATAAAAACTATATATATATATATGTGTGTGTGTATATATATTTGTGTATTTAGGCAGCATTCCATCTTTCATGCACATTTTATTCAATACGACAGACAAGGTGCTTTTATTTAGTTTTTTATACAATTTCTTATGCGATCTAATAATTTTTTTTCTTTCCGGATGATAAATTATATAAAAACTGTCCGAGCGCTTTCGGCTATACATTTAACCATTCTCAAGGATTAAATATTTTAACTTTTAAATAAGAAATAGTTTGTTGTATGTATGTTTTATAAAATATTTTCATTTTTCTAAACCCGGTAAAAATATTGTGTCTATGTTCAAAGTTAATATTAAGTGTTGTTTTTTTTTTGTTTTTATTAATAAGGCTTCCATTATTTTTAGTCTTTTTTTGCGTGTAGATGATGCTATTATATTAGTGTTGTCAACAAGTATGTTACGAATAGGGTCCTGTAGGTCTCCATGAATATTTAAATGAGATTTATTTGAGATATGGTCAGAAAGGTGTAGAAAAAGAAAAATATTATTAGATCGCATGAGAAATTGTATAAAAAACTAAATAAAAGGTCCTTGTCTCTCGTATTCAACGAAATGTGCGTGTATATACACACACACACACACACACACACACACACACACACACACACACACACACACATATATATATATAGGTATATATATATATATATATATAGGTATATATATATATAGGTATATATATATATATATAGGTATATATATATATATATAGGTATATATATATATATGTATATATATATATATATATATATATATATATATACATATATATTTGTGTGTGTGAGTGTATAAAAGTATATATATATATGTCTGCGTGTATATTTGTATTTGTGTATTTATGTCTCTGTATATGTTCGTGCTTTTATGTGTACTGTGTATTTGTGTGTGTGAGTTATTATCCGTATGTGTATGTTTGGTGTGTGTGCGTGCTTGTGGTTCTGTTTTTGCATATATCTGTGTTCGTGTCAGTCTGTGTGCGTGTCTGTTTGTCTGTTTGTCTGTGTGTGTGTGTGTGTGCGTGTGTGTGTGTGTGTGTGTGTGTGTGTGTGTTTGCCGTGTGGGTTTTTCGCTCTTAGGAGAGAAACTTTCATGGTCATCTGGCATTTGTCTGAAAGATAGATGTCGGCATTTTCTCCCAGAAATCTTCACTATCAAAGAAAAGAGCGGGCTTTTTAACTAAAACATTTAATATTCCTTGCCGGAGACTTTCTTTTCGTCTGCACCGTTTTTGTGGGTCTCTCTTTTTGTTTGTTTGTTGGAACAGGATGAGGAAAATCAGAATAAGGGGGCAGGAATTATAGCGAAATATCCTTCTCCCTTCACCGACATCTTTGCTAAAACCAAACGTCATAGCCACTATTTTTATTGATGCTTTTCATTTATTAACTCTCTTATTTTTCTTCTCAATGATTCCTTCTCGTTTGCTTGATCAAACAATCTTTACTCACCTATTTCTTGAGAAAAGCTGGCGTTCGTGTCTCGTCAAAACCTTATTCTTTCATTCTAGTCAGCCATGTTTATTATCGGGCAGAGAATAATGTTTTACATAGCAGTGATAGCAAGCAAGTAAAATAAAAATAAAAGAAATGAAGAATGGTTGGCAGTGCTTCATCTAATAATAATTCAAGAACATATTTACTAATACTAATGCTAATATTACTAACATTACTAGCAGGGTCAATACGTGGTAACATCAACCCCCCCACGACAAGAGTAGAGGCAAGCTTGATTAGGAGCACGAAATGTGCTTCGCTATCTCATCAACATTGTTTTTTTTTTTGTCTACCTAAATTGATATACATTACAAATTAAACTAAGCACAAAAAAAGGCTGAAAAATTTTCACGGATTTTGACGTAATTCTGGGGTCAGCTTTTCTCGTCCAAATCCGTAAGTTCCTTTGTTTATGCTAAGTCTCGAAAAAAAATATATAAAAATTAATTATTTTTTATTCATAATTTTGAATGTGTTAAAATTTTAACAAATAAAATCTCAAGTTGATCTCAAGTTATTACTGCAAAACGTTGTTAATGTATTTAAAATGAAATAATCTTGTGGAAATGTATCAAAAGGTAAATTTATGTAAGGCCAAGATTATGCGTGCTTATAATCCCACAACACGTTGATCAATTAAAGAATATAAGGATAATTTGCATTGCAAGAAATTACTAAAAACACAGTGATTACAGATCCAACAATAAAGAGATTTTTATATATACAATAGATATACATGCAAGGATAAACAGAATGTTTGTTGACTGTGGCAAATGAGACCAGGTTATGAAGAATGTTCATGCAGAAATGTGGTTAATAAAAGTTAATGGTTTTGATTTGTTAGAAAAATTAAAATAATTTGGTTTCTGCAAAGAAAGATCTCAAATGTGTTCGTTCAAATA
Source organism: Acanthosepion esculentum (assembly GCA_964036315.1). Classification (NCBI taxonomy): domain Eukaryota; kingdom Metazoa; phylum Mollusca; class Cephalopoda; order Sepiida; family Sepiidae; genus Acanthosepion; species Acanthosepion esculentum. The sequence continues at coordinate 15,170,779 of OZ038508.1, read as the reverse complement.
CTAGTGTGTATGCGTGTGTTACTTGTTATAATTTAAGCTGTTTGCCTTTAACTAATAGGCTATATTGATGAATTGGACAATTACTGTTTGTGTAGTGAAAACGTTCACTTTTTAAGTCAATTGTAAGCTGATTAGCACGCGGACAATGGGTGATTGAGTGCTGTGTCGAGTTTGTTGAGAATTTTGTAGTGATGTTGAGTCAGTGAATTGACATGCGTAGAGTTTGGTAGCAATCCATGAAATTCGATGACTGACTCACTTGAATTGAGTTGCTTTTTATAGACATTGGTGTTTCAAAACCGGCTCCAGGGAGCTTGGCGGGAAAAAAGATCTGTTTCGACTTTGCTACAGTTTAGTGTTTTTTAACCAATAGAAGATTGAGTTTACAGAAAGTGGTGATTGGTTAAGGCTTTTTTAGGGGAGAATACATCTTTCCGTAAGGGGTGGAAGGCTAATGTGGAAGATTCCACAATCTATTATGAAATGTCTCTAACTTTTATTTAGATACATTGTATTTATTTTCAATTTTTCTAATTGAATTGTTCGCCTATATTGCATATAATCCATTATTGTACATTATTAGGATATAATAAATTTTCTATTTAATATGAATACTACATTATGAAAATTGAAATGTAATAGAGTATCATAGATACAGGTAGATGGGTAAAAGACCCTTACACCAGCGCTGATTACTATGAAAGAAATCCCAGTCCATTATTAATAATGCTTACCAATGCTTTATATAATAACGATTTCCTATAATATCAACTATAATTTCCTATATTATAATTTCCTATAATATAAATTTCCTATAATATAATTTCCTATAATATAAATTTCCTATAATATAAATTTCCTATAATATCAATTTCTGGCTATTACTAAGATTATTAATTTATATAAAGCAAATGGAATTAAAATGAATGAAATGATCGTCTAAATTTAATTACATTTGCTTCCTGGAAGAAATTTGAAGAACTTAAGACGATAAGTATTCCATAAAAAAAGTAAGAAGATAAAAAGAAATACTGGTCAGATGCAGTTGCGTTGTAAAACAAGTGAAATAAAAGATGAAAGGAAAACTAGTCAATAATGAATAAGGAATAACAATGTTTCCTCAAAGAAATTCAAACAACTTAAGGCTGTTGCTAAATAAGATGAATTAAATAATTGAATTATAAAGGGAAATAACATAGAAAAATCATATTACTAAGAAAATTGGTTCACTCTATCACGTGAGACAATTTTTCTCGCCTGTATCTATCATAAGTCTACCATTCGTCTTTGCTTTGAATATTGCTGTCACATCTGGTATAGTGCTTCTACTACATATTTAAAAAAAAATATATTTTAAGCATTTCACCCCAAGCAAGACGGGATGCCACTAGCACGCAAGGGGTTACAGAGAGTGGGAGCGAGAGCAAATAGGAGTGATAGAGGAAAGGATGAAGAGAAGGATAGGGGGATAGATCAAGGCATCTGGAGATGTCGATTGACATTACATTTGAATAGCTGGATATTATAGCTATCAGGGAAACAAGTAATAGGAAGGGAATTCCACAGACAGGAGGTGCGAGACATGAAGCTATTGGAGTAAAAGAGACGGGTACATTTAACCGTTTCGACAGTGAAAGGGTAGGACCTTGATGCCAGCCTAGTAGCGCGCTTAAATTCATGCAGTCTGGGAACTAGCGAAAGTAGCTCGTCAGAGCAGTTACCGTGAAAATATTTGTAGAAAAGACAGCGGGAGGCGTCGGTACGTCTGTGAGAGAGCGACTGTAGGCGAGATGCCAGATCAGAGCCAACCACATTACTTATCCGTCTCTGGACCTTGTCGAGGACCTTAAGGCGAACAGCGGGGGCACAAGACCATATATGCCAGCAGTATTCCATGCATGGGCGAATGGTTGATTTATAGGTTTGAGTGATGGCATCTCAACTTCACTCCATTTCCCACCACCGTAAATTAATATTCTTGTGTCTTTTCTATAAAGACTCTCATGCTAATTGTTCTGATAAACTTTGTAGCTCCTAGACGTTATGTATATAAGCGCAGTACTAGATTGGCGGCTAGGTCTCATCATTTCACAGTTGAAATGCTTAGATGTAAACGTAATTGATTCAAACTTTATAAAATGGTAAATAATAATTATTTCCTTACAGCTACTTCACATATTTTAATAATTCAGTAAATGTTTATAAATTTATGAATAAAAAAATGTTTCATATCTGTTTCTTTACAAACTGGTAAAATATAAACATACCATTGCGTTAGTTTTAATTGATTTCGATTTTAAAATGTTGTGAATGCAAAATTAATTTTGTAAATAAACAACCTAATAAAAAAAATAGTGTTTAACATTTTTCTTGTCAGATCTCAAAAACAATGAAAATGTATGAATTTACTTTTGTCATATGTTTCTGTTTTATTAATATAATCATCACTTTTTAAAACAAAATCGTCGAGGAGCGAAGTTAGTTAAAATGATAGCGGCGTCAATGAAAAAACTGTCCTTTTGAAACTTTATTTTTTGGCGGGAAAGAAGGTTCAATTTCGGCCATTTTTCATTCATTTATTCATTCAGATACTCGTTCTTTTTTAATCATTTGATTACATTCAGTCCAGTTTTTCATTCATTAATTCTATACAACTGTTAGTTTATTCTTGTTCGTACATTTTATTTTTTTCAAATATTTCTTTGACTGTTTTTCATTAATTCTTGCATTTAGTTTTTTTTTTTTACTGTTTATTTTTTCTCTCTTTTTTTTTACTTATTTTTTATTTTTCTATCTCAAAAATCCATTCATTTTTCTTTCTTTTTGCCATTCATTCGTTTCCTATTCTACGTGTTTACTTTTGATTTTCGCTAATTTATTTTATTTTCGAAAGCCATTATTTGGTTGATTTTCATCTTCGGTTATTTTTTACATTTTTTATTCTTTTCAAATATTTTTCATTTTTGTTAAAGGTTTGTTCTACAGTATTTGGGGCTCAGAGTCTATAATCAAAAAAGGAAAGCGATAAAAGACACCGGAAGAAAGAAAGATCCGATGCCAAAGAGATGGACTGGTTGAAAAGCAAAGATAGATAGATATAAACAGACTTAGATAGATAGATAGATAGATAGATAGATATGGACAAACTGAGATAGATATTGACAGGCTGGGTAGATAGATAGATAGATAGAAACAGACTGAGATAGAAAGAAACTGACTGATAGATAGATATGAACGAATGAGATAGATAGATAGAAAGAAACAGACTGAGATAGATAGATAGATAGATAGATAGATAGATAGATAGACAGAATGATAGAAAGAAAGAGATTGAGATAGATAGATATGAACAGACTGAGATGGATAGAATGAACAGACTGAGATAGATAGATAGATATGGACAAACTGAGATAGATAGAAACAGGCTGAATAGATAGATAGATAGATAGATATGAAGACACTGAGATAGATATGAAGACACTGAGATAGATAGATAGATATGAACAGACTGAGATAGATAGATAGATAGATAGATAGATTTGAACAGATAGAAAATAACAGAAACATGCAATAAAGAGCCTCTTTCAACTTAAGTCCATATCACATTGTAACGTCAGTCGCCATACGATTACCAAAGTCAATCAACGTAGAGCCTGGTCAGCCCTTAGACAGATGACTGCTTATGATGACCAAGCACTGTAAGTTTGGATGTATAGTGGTCTAATGGTTAATAACTCAGAGCTGTTAATCGGAGAGCCGGGTTCCAATTCAAGTTGGTTTCGTTATATTCACTTACGAGTTGATAACTTGCGAAAGGTAAGAATCTACGGCCTCTCCCCCAGCTAAGGATTAATTAGTAAGACTTGTATCACTAAATCATTATTTCCGCTCGAGAAAATCCTTACAATCTAAAAATATTTTCTGGCTTCAGATGATCTGCAAAGAATTGATAAGCCGTAAAAAACGAATTAGTCCATCAATAATTTCATTAGTATCTTTCAGTTGTATATTTTATTTTGTATTGCATAACATTTTCTTTATTGTACGTTTGTTATTTTCTATCTGTTCAAATCTATCTATCTATCTATCTATCTATCTATCTATCTATCTATCTCAGTGTTTTCATATGTATATATCTATCTATCTATATATATATCTATTTTAGTCTGTTTCTTTCTTTCTTTCTTTCTATCTATCTGTCTATCTATATATCTATCTCAGTCTGTTTCTTTCTATCTATCTATCTATCTATCTATCTATTTCAGTCTATTTCTTTCTTCTTTCTTTCTTTCTATCTATCTGTCTATCTATCTATCTATCTATCTATCTATCTATCTATTTCAGTCTGTTTCTTTCTTTCTTTCTCTTTCTCTATCTATCTATCTATCTATTCAGCCTGTGTCTATCTCAGTTTGTCTCTATCTATCTATCTATCTATCTATCTATCTATCTATCTATCTATCTATCTATCTATCTATCTCAGTGTTTTCATATGTATATATCTATCTATCTATATATATATCTATTTTAGTCTGTTTATTTCTTTCTTTCTTTCTTTCTTTCTATCTATCTGTCTATCTATATATCTATCTCAGTCTGTTTCTTTCTATCTATCTATCTATCTATCTATCTATTTCAGTCTATTTCTTTCTTCTTTCTTTCTTTCTATCTATCTGTCTATCTATCTATCTATCTATCTATTTCAGTCTGTTTCTTTCTTTCTTTCTCTTTATCTATCTATCTATCTATCTATCTATTCAGCCTGTGTCTATCTCAGTTTGTATCTATCTATCTATCTATCTATCTATCTATCTATCTATCTATCTATCTATCTATCTATCTATCTATCTATGCTTTTCAGCCAGTCCATCTCCAATGCCGTCGGATCTTTCTTTCTTCCGGTGTCTTTTATTCCTCCCCCTTTTTGATTATAGACTCTAAGCCCCAAACACTGTAAAACAAACCTTTCCTCCTTCCGCAACTCCTATTCTCATTTTTCTCTCCGCCTTATTCTTATTCCACCACTATCCATGCAGCACCTCCTTCTCCCTCTAACACTCAGTCTTACTCGAGCACGCCCCTTTTTCTTTCCCAAAGCCACCTGACTTCAACACCAGGCCGTGCTCATTAGCAAAATATACAATTCCTTCTATTTCACTTTATCTTCTTTCATTCGGAATCTATGCCTCGACAGGCTTTTTGAGGACTCACTTGTTATTCTAGAAGGTCCATGCATTTACGCCTCTCCTTCGACTAAAATACACCCCACCAGATGTGTACGTGTTGGGTGAATATCTTTACAGTTTATATATATGCACGTGTGTAGGTGATGTGGGTGGTGATTTTATGTGCATGTACATAGGTATGTCTGTCCCTGTGTGTGTGTATTTACCTCGTCTCCCCACTGACACATGATGTGACAGAAGGTCGAATTTACTGTGGAGAACCCGAGCTCGTACACCGGGGCCAAGGACAAAAATTCCTCAAGCCCCTCAACCTTCGGTTGGGTTGCTCTTGGTGGCGAGAACCGATTCCTCTCTCTAGTACAATGTCGGGTGAGAGCCTCTGGAAGCTTTTTCCTGGGTCCGGGCACTTTGCAGTGTTCATTTTTTCTCAGATGACGGAGCGAAAACAGAGAAAAGAGATGTAACTGAGAGAAGATAAACCCTACCCGGCATGTGCCAGATATGTCCGTGTGTATGCGCGAGTAACTGTGCATCTGCATGGATGTATGTGGTGTGTTAGCAAGTGTTTCTAGCTAAATGAATAACGACTGGATAGTAAATTTACTCAGTTTGTTCATATCTATCTATCTATCTATCTATCTATCTATCTATCTATCTATCTATCTATCTATCTATCTATCTCAGTCTGTTCATATCTATGTTGAATTTTTTGAAAATTTAAGGGAGATTTAAATTTAAGAATTAAAAAAAACAAACAATTCAACCGTAGCGTTGCGACTGCACGGTCCAAAAATTTGCATCCGTTACCAATAACACATTTAAAAAACAAAAAAAAAACAAACATATTTCGATTCGCATTTAATTTTCTTGTCTCGGATGCTAGCTGAATTTTACCAAAAAAAAAAATGCCTGAAGATGACTGAATGTACAATTGAAAGTACTTGCGTATTAAAGGAATACATTATACAGCTTATATTTTAAAAAAAAATAAGGATCATAACATTCATCGAGTGATTTGTAGGTTAATTTCGCCATTTTATTTCATTAACTTTACAAATCTAATTTTTGTATGAATGATTCATTGTAACATAAATTGAACTTCACCACATATTTGACATATATATATATATATATATATATATATATATATATATATATATATATATATATATATATATATATATATATATATATATGATACAAAAATATCCAAAATTACTAAATATAGCGGGTGGAATAAATCTGTTTCTAATGACGACCATAAGTATATCAGTCTTATTCAACCCCGATGTATAGACTGTACTCGTGTCCGATCCAGAAACTTAACTGTGACATTTGGAATTTTTTGTATCATTTGTATGCGCTTTTATAATAAATAAATTGAGCTCTTATTGCCGATCAGTTTTATTACCTGTACTATATATATATATATATATATATATATATATATATATTATGAAATGGACAAAGTCCGACAATTATTTAAAGACATTTTTATGCTTAACATTCTTTTTTTATAGATACAAGTATTTAAGTAAATACTCTGTTTTATAATAAACGGCCTGAATGTCCGAGAAATAATAAAAAAAGAAAGTCTTGAAATAATTGTCGGCCTTATATATATATATATATATATATATATATTAAGATATTTTTATGTTTATACATTCTTTTTATAGATACAAATATTTAAGTAAATGCTCGATTTATAATAAACAGTATTAAAAACATTTACCTGAATGACCGAGAAATTTTCATAGAAAATATTCGTCCTCCGACGGAAATCGAACCTGTATCCTGTACGGAACCGTCATTTAGCCTGACGTGCCTTTAACCGATTCGGCCACAGAGGAGCGTTCGGTCGATTTTACCGCTTTTAAACTACAATCTGCCATGAATCTCTCACGTACATTCATATCTGCTCAATGCGTATCCAAATGTAAACAAATGACTCGGACATTCAGGCCGTTAAATGTTGTTTAATACTGTTTATTATAAACAGAGCATTTACTTAAATATTTGTATCTATCAATCATACAACTGTCTTAAAATAATTGTTGGACTTTATCAATTTCATTATATATATATATATATATATATATATATATTTAATATTTAAGAATTAAAAGTGAAGCAGATGTTTTCATATAATGCTCAATATTATAGAAATACAGTAATGATAATATTATTGTTTTATATATATATACATAAGTTAAGTATATTATATTAAAAGAAATAAAATAATAATTATTTTGTTTATAAATAATATTTATATATATATTTTCCTAAAAAAGTAATTGAGTTTTATTTATTAATCCGACAGAATTTTGTCAATTTAAATGCTATTTTTAGTGGATACCCAATATTTGAGTAGACGCTCTGTTTATTTTTTAAACAGTATTTTTTTTTTCATCGACCGGCCAGAATATTCGAGAACTCGTATTAAAGAAAAATACGCCTTCTCGCAGAATTCGAACATGCGTTCTCCTTTGTAGGTGATAAAATCGTTAGATCCGACCTACTATAAACCGATTCGAAGGCTGACGTATATTAAGCAAGGTTGAATACATCCTTGCACATCCTCCCCGTTTCAGATTATCAAGAGTTTATAAGTGATTAGTTCTGTATTCGATGTTGATCATGTTCGTCATAGTCTATGAATATAGAATCCAGCGCAGTATGTAATCTGTTCAATGAAACAACGTTAAAGATTAACACTCACGAGTCAGACACTGTACTGAATCTGACTATAGCAGCAGCAGCTGTTCCGTAATTCTTCAATCTTCGATATCAGAGGTTGGCAGCGAATATTCGGAGAAAAAAATATATGGCCGCCTTTATACACGTCCTATGGAATATTTTGAGCTTTGTGATTGGTTAATTCTTCCATTGGTGAAATATAAAAAGAGTCAGCTCATTTTGGTTGGCTCACTAGTATATAAGGTAGAGTCTCGTTCGGGAAGGTAGACTGACCCTGAACCTGTTTATATGGGCTCGAAAGGGAATATTTTTGGCCGAGACTACGGTACCGGAGATCCCACGTTAAACCTGGCCTTGTGCCACATATAACCCTCATGGGGGGTAGCTAAATATACTAGTACATAAGACACCCCAAACCTCCAACATCCGAAACGTAAGCAAAGTAGTTTTTAAAGAAGTAATGGATTTTTATTTTAGCAATCTGACATATTTTTGCCGTCCAGAGTATAACGATAATCGCCTAAGCATGTATCACGCATGGCATATAAATGTCTCTTAAATTTAAGTTTTTCCAAAAAGCTCACAGCATTTTTACTTTTCTTTATAAATATTTCTTGCAAATAAAATCCTTCCATTTGCCTTGACAAAGTCTATCAGAAGATAAAAACCGTTGGTAAGATAAGTTTTCCTTTTGTCTTTATCTATATTGTCCTGATACAGAATTATTTTATTTTCATCTGAAGTTTTTACACACAAATACAAACACAAACACACACACACACACACACACACACACACACACACACACACACACACACACACACACACACACACACACACACACACACAGAGCCAAATGTTCTAATAAGTACTGATTAGGTGATATTGGTAGATATGAGCTATCTATCTATCTATCTATCTATCTATCTATCTATCTATCTATCTATCTAGTTAGATAGATAGATATGGACATACTAAGATGGATATATATGAACAGACCAAGATAGATAGATAGATAGATAGATAGATAGATAGATAGATAGATAGATAGATAAGATACATATGAGCAGACTTAGATAGATAGATAGATAGATAGATAGAAATAGGCAGAGTAAGATACATATGAGCAGACTAAGATAGATAGATAGATAGATAGATAGATAGATAGATAGAAATGGACAGAGTAAGATACATATGAGCAGACTAAAATAGATAGATAGATAGAAATGGACAGAGTAAGATACATATGAGCAGACTTAGATATATAGATAGATAGATAGATAGATATGGACATACTAAGATATATATGAACAGACCAAGATAGGTAAATAGATTGATTTGAACAGTCTGAGATCGATCTGAGCAGATTGAAACAGCAAGGTATATCGATTCAGTTTCTATTCGAAGCGTAAACAGAAGTAATATCTAAAGAGTTAATAGATTTTTTATTTTGAATCCAACACACACACACACACACACACACACACACACACACACACACACACACACACACACACACACACACACACACATATATATATATATATATATATATCTATATATATATATAGCCGTCTGTATATATAGGAAGAGAATTGCCTAGCAGATGGTTAGTGTAGATGTTGTTTGGTTTTCCCGTTCCCTGAGAAGGTTCTTTCGCTTTTGAATGCCCAGACACAGCTCATATGCAAGCGATTTGATGGTGTTTTTACTCGAGACACATGGGTGTACATCATGGTCGGCCGAAGTGCGCTCTCCATCCTGCGAATGTTAACCGCTAATTATGTCTGACTTTAATGTCTACGATGGAACTCAATATTGCCCGCACTTTGTTTATTGCGAAATCTAGATCGAAATGTTGGCCCTTATCTGCCTTCTCCGGTGAGGTGGCGTTCTCTAGCGTCAAACGCTCTTCTAAACTTTCAGTTCAGCTCCTTCAGATCGGCACAGATTCTGATATAGGCCAACGTACGTACTAAGAAGTATTGTGCATAAACATAGACTCACATGTGATGTAGAGAAATACCTTTATCATTAAGAGGCACACACATCTATTTACAAGATCATATACGTATGTCTATATGATTGAATAAGGAACAAGTAACGGGAGAGTGTTATATTTCACTGATTAAATCCTGCGCAGTATTTGTTTTGATTGGTTGTGCGAAGGTCACGTGAACATAACAATGAAGATAAAAAAAAACTTAAATATAACTCTTATCCATTCCTGGGTTTAAGGACGTTAAACGATGTTAAATTTATTATGTTTTTTTTTTCCACTTGTTACTTGTCAATCATTCTCTTGGATTTAATACCAGTTTTCAAATCATATAACTATATACAAACATGAAGACACGTAGAAAGAAGTTGCGAGTATTAACGCGCATGCGCACGCGCGCGCACACACACACACATATATATTGTGAGTATTTAGGCAGCATTTTTTCATTGAGGCATGTGTCATTAAATAATATAGACAAGTGTTGTCTATATATTTTATGTAAATTCCTTTCATATCATCTGATAAGATTAATAACATTAACATTAGACGAAGAAAGAAGATCACAATATTGATACATATTTTTTAATCCTATCTACGCTTTCGGCTTACATAAGCCATTATCAAAAATGACAATTACATTACAAAATATTAAGCAATACACGGACAAAAGAGTCATGATAGACTGTTTCTGTTTACATGGAAGATTTCCAAGCAACGACAATATATACATATATATATATTATATATATATATACTGAAATATATGATCGACTCTCCCGTCAAATTCGACGTATGAGGGTCAGGCAGATCAGTTCCTAGAAACTGAAAGCCTGACACCGACACATGAGATTTGATTATAGTGGTGAAGGCTTTGTGAAGGGCCATCAACACTTTTTGGAGGGACGAATACAGGGACCTGGTGCAGCGAATGCCACAAGGTCCCCAAACCGCCATCCACAGGATTTCAATTTAGAGTTGTCCTTCTCCTAGATATATATATATATATATATATATATATATATATATATATATATATATATGTATATATATATAATATGTCACAATATATATATATTGGTAATATATATATATATATATATATATATATATATATATATATATATATTACCAATTTTTGACTGGTAGGGATAATATATATATATATATATATATATATATATATATATATATATACATATATTACCAATTTTTGACTGGTAGGGATAATTCCAAAGTGGATATTAATCCAGTGAGACTACAGAGCATTATAATAATAATTAAAATTTACATTGAATTGGATCGTAATTACGATTCCAATGTAATAAATTATAACCATGGAATATTATTATCACAACCAGAAAAAATAAACTCAACATAAAATTTGTCACAACTAAAAAATTATCAAAGACTTAATAAGAACAAAACAACAAGATAAAACTTGAAGGAAGAATATAGTCTATCAATTACAGGAATTGCCAGAAGGAATATATTGAAGAATTCTCAAGTAGTTTAAAAAAAAAAACTATATGAACACAAAATGGACATTTTGAGAAAACAACACACAAAATGCATTGGTTGTTCACTGTAACAAAAATGGCCACAATTTTCGACATATGGAATTCTACTTTGATTAAAAGAGAAAATAATCCACTGAAACGAAAATGTCTGGAAATTGCCTTGATCGTTAGTTCAGCGACGGTAAATTTGCGCCCAGACTTTTACAATATATAACCATTCTTGATACTTTTTCTCTTGTCACAATGTTGGATAGTTAGAGAGAAAGGTGATGGAGAGAAAAAGAAAAAAATATAATGGATTTGGCTAGAATGAAAAAATATTCTTTCAAAAAAAAAAAAGATTCTTCTCAAAATTTTGAAACTAATCCGGTCAATCCTCAGAAGGAAGGCCATCGAACGAGTGTCAATAACCCCAGAGGTCTCGACTGCCACAGGAGTAAAAAAAAAAAAAAGGAAGGATTCTTCCCAAAATGTTCAAACTACCAGCGTCTCTCGTTTCGTTGTGACAAACCTAAAGATATATAACGGCAAAAGTGCGGATAATTTTTGATTTATCTATCTATCTATCTATCTATCTATCTATCTATCTATCTATCTATCTATCTCTATATATATGTAATATGTGTGAATATATGCAAAATATAGTAATATAAATACGTATGCAGGTGTAGGCATTTATGGGTATTGATCTTTGTTTATGTATGTATATATATATATATATATATATATATATATATATATATATATATATATATATATATATATGTAAAGTATTCTAAGGGAAGGACTTAAAGTTCTTTTATTAACGTTTTGTTTTATTTTCTCTTTTAATATTCTCTAATTAGAATTGTGAGATTGAAATTTTCTTTTTAATCATCTGGACATAATTTCAGTTTAAATTGATAATTTAATTTAAATTTAAATATGTTACTCTTTAACTATCAATATTGTTAGTAAAATGTTATAATTAGAAATATTTGTTTTGATATTTAAACACTTAAGTCAACACCTAACGTTAAACATTAACTGTGAAATTTAAGGAAAAATTTAAATAGATATAAATATAAATATGTGTAAAGATTTGAAAAAATATGTGTAAGTATTGATATATGAATATACATATGTACGCGTGTATATCGATACGTGTGTATGTGCCTATGTGTGTAATTGCACATATAAATGAACGTATGTATATGTGAGATTTACATAAGTGTATGTGTGGTATATATATATATGATAAAACAAAATCTTTAATATTGCCTTCAAATATTACTCCATCTTAATTTAAAACCTAAACTTTAAGTAAAAAAGATTACCCATCTAAAAATAGTCACAAATTACATTCATGAATTAGATTCAAACTGATAGAGATGTTACCTTAACAATCATTTACAATATTAAAAGATTACTATCAGTAAATTTTTATACTTTAAATAAATTTTAATGTACTTTCTATGAATGTGTTTTTAAATATACTATTTAACTCATATTAAATCCCTAAATTATTTGTAAAAGAGTTAAATATTTAAATTGCTAGCAAACATCGAATTAATTTCTTCGGTGATTTTTTTAAACATTTAAATTACTATCAAATATTAAAATCTGTTTTTTTTTTTACATAAATTGCTAAAAATTACCACGACTCCTCTCATTTCGAAATGCCTAATGACAGCTTCTTTCTCTTTACTTCCCCCTTCTTTCTTTCTTTTTTTCTCTTCTCCCCCTTCCCATTCAATATATCACTTCCGTTAAGTTAACTGATTAAATAGATCAATCCCTGGTCCCCCCTCCCCTAATACTAAGTATGATAGATAGAACTATTAAAATAAAACCTCTCTAAACTCGATCATGTATATCCCACCACTCCTCACTGCCCTCTCTGTTAAATTACATAAAATTAATACTACCCGTCAAAAATGTAAATGTTCATTTCATTTTCCGTTTCACCTTTTGGAAGTGAAGTCTGATGATCCAGTTTCCTTTAAAAGGGCTTATGGTGAAATAAATTATTACATGGAGCTTTAAAATGGTCTATTTTTCTTTATATATATTTATATATATATATATATATATATATATATATATATATATATATATATATATATATATATATGAGTCATGCTGTATTTAATTTTGTTAACTGGCGGCGTTAAACGCATCGGTTGTTCACCGTAATGAAATTGGCCACCATTTTGACATAGGGAATTCTACTTTAATTAAAAGAGAAAATAATTCACTGAGACGAAAATGTCTGGAAATTGCCTTGATCGTTAGGTCAGCGACGGTAAATTTGCGTCCAGACTTTTACAATTAATAACTATTCTTGATACTTTTTCTCTTGTCACAATGTGGGGTAGTTAGAAACAAAGCTGATTGCGAGAAAAAGAAAAAGAATATAGATGAATTTGGCTAAATTGTAAAAAGTACTCTTTCAAAAATATTCTTCCGAAAATTTTGAAAGTTTCCTTAAAGACAATTGACAAGGTACCACGATTAAACTATTTATTTAATTTTTCTTGTGTTCGTATAATAAGTCCTATACATCTAGCTACATAAAAAATACATTCGGTTAAAAATAAAAAATAATAATGGCTGAAAGAATAGCCGAAAACGCTCGGATATGCCGAAGATTTGGAAAATTCTTACACACTTTATGTTCCGAAAAGAAAATACTTCTAGGAACACAAGAAAGGAAAAAATAAACAATTAATAGAAGTACTTTGTCAGTCAAATTTAATGAAACTTGTATAAAAGAGGGATTGCTGCCCGAATATACAATTATATATATATATATATATATATATATATATATATATATATATATATATTAAGAATTACTCTTCAAGTAAATTGAATTGAGTTCTCCGAGCCGCTGGCGTATTTCGTGTAGAGAAAAACTTTAAAACTCCTTTCCTTTCTGCCGAAGATGGCCTAAAGGTAAGATACCTGACTGATGTCAAATTTGTTGGATTTCCATCCCGGTTTGAAGCAATCGGACGTCTAGCCACTATGAGGAGCTGTGATACAGCGAAACAGTCTGTCTGTAGACGACTATATATATATATATATATATATATATATATATATATATATATATATATATATATACAAGTATAGAATTGGTGTATACGGGATAAATTCTAATAACCAACAAATACTATTCTTCAAAGAGTGCTCAATACAGAGTAGATCAAATATAATTTATTCGAAAATTATAACATAAATATGATATAAAATCACTACAATAAATAGACATTTTATTTCAACATTTCTGGTAGCTTATCAAGTGATGGTGTTGAATCTATAATAAAGGGTTTTAAAAGGTTCAAATCAATCAAACATCCCTCGCTCGGGGAAACGCTGTTACACAAGCTGGAATGACCAATCAAAATATATGAGAATTCAAAAAACTTGACAACCAACTTTGGTTATAATAATTATTTAATGCTTTAATGTTAGGTTTAGACTAAAATAGAATTCATTCTAAATAATAAATATTAAATTATTCTATAAAATTAAAAATTAAAAATTACCAATTTTAAATTTAATGTAAATTAAGTTTAAAATTATAAAATTATATAAAAGACAAATCTGAGGAAATATATATATATATATATATATATTTGTATGTGTTTGTGTGTGTGTGTGTGTGTGTGTGTGTGTGTGTGTGTGTGTGCATGTAAATCTGCTAAAAATGCAAAAAATAAAATAAACAACAGTGAAGCGTGGGAAGTTTGTATTGCTCCAATTTCCAAACAGGGGAGATTTTGCTGGCCTTCCTATCAGAATGGAATGGCAACGTTGCTGGCTGCGTTGAAAGTAAACATTTGAAGAAATGACTTTTATCTAGACTTGAAAACCAATCAATGATATCGGTGGGAAATTCGCCACACTCACAGCGAATATATCTGCGAGTTGATAAGTTTCGTATCTGATCCTATGACACAATTTTAAACAATATAAAATAATGACACCTTTATCCAACTGGAATATATTTATTTGGCTCCAAAGTTACAAAGGATGATTAATAATTAAAATCCATGAGTCTATTAACCAGCCTTACACCAAAGAGAATAATGAAACTGGTCTGAAGGCTGGGTTTTCGACATTGTCAAATATACTGCTATATATCTTCCAAAACATTCTATAGAATCTTTCATTCATTAAGAAATTTTCTGGTTTATTTTTGCTCCAAATGCTCACAATAATTTTATCGTCCTGTTGTAAGACGTTAATCTACATCCAGCAGCAAGGCCTCTGACTGGGAGGTTTTGTCGAGCGTGGAACCACCTCTTAATTGCTGGAGTTACCAGGTCCTCCCTGACCCGAGGTGGTAGCACGTGTTAGGGTCCCAGCTATGGGCAAATAGTTGACTATTACCAGGAACACTTTTTTTGAAAAATTATTACCAGCAATACAATTTTGAAGGAAATATTTTATCAGAAACAGATTTTCGACAAAACAAAATATTACCAGCAATAAAAAATTTTGTCGACATTAAATAAGCAATTGAGGTTGATGTGCCGTAAAACAAAATAAACCAAACAATCTAAACCAAAGAATACATATTCTATTCATACGAATCTATCCTAAAAATGCTGTCGGCATTAAATAACCCATTGAGGTTGATATGCCGTAAAACAAAATAAACCAAACCAATCTAAACCAAAGAATACATATTCTATTGATACGAATCTATCGTAAAAATGTTGTCGGCTTTAAATAACACATTGAGGTTGATATGCTGCAAAACGAAATAAACCAAACCAATCTAAACCAAATAATACATATTCTATTGATAGGAATCTATCGTAAAAATGTTGTCGGCATTAAATAATCCATTGAGGTTGATATGCTGAAAACAAAACAAACTAAACCAATCTAAACCAAAGAATACATATTCTATTGATACGAATCTATCGTAAAAATGTTGTCGGCATTAAATAACCCATTGAGGTTGATATGCTGTAAAACAAAATAAACCAAACCAATCTAAACCAAAGAATACATATTCTATTGATACGAATCTATCGTAAAAAAGTTGTCGGCATTAAAAATTTTGTCGACATTAAACCCATTGAGGTTGATATGCTGTAAAAAAATAAACTACACCAATCTAAACCAAAGAATACATATTCGATTCATACGAATATATAGTAAAAATTTTGTCGTCATAAAATAACCCAAAGAGTTTGATATGCCTGAAAGCAAAATAAACCAAACCAATCTAAACCAAAGAATACATATTCTATTCATACGAATCTATCGGAAAAATGTTGTCGGCATTACATAACCCATTGAGGTTGATATGCTGCAAAAACAAAATAAACCAAACCAATCTAAACCAAAGAATACATATTCTATTGATACAAATCTATCGGAAAAATGTTGACGGCATTAAATAACCCATTGAAGTTGATATACTGTAAAACAAAATAAATCAAACAATCTAAACCAAGGAATACATATTCTATTGATACTAATCTATCGTAAAAATGTTGTCGGCATTAAATAACCCATTGAGGTTGATATGCCGTAAAACAAAATAAGCCAAACCAATCTAAACCAAAGAATACATATTCTATTGATACGTATCTATCGTAAAAATGTTGTCGGCAGTAAATAACCCATTGAGGTTGATATCCTGTAAAACAAAATAAACCAAACCAATCTAAACCAAGGAATACATATTCTATTGATACGAATCTATCCTAAAAAAATTGTCGGCATTAAATAACCCATTGACGTTGATATGCTGTAAAACAAAATAAACCAAACCAATCTAAACCAAGGAATACATATTCTATTGACACGAATATATCGTAAAAATGTTTTCGGAATTAAATAACCCATTGATGTTGATATGTCGGAAAGCAAAATAAACCAAACCAATCTAAACCAAGGAATACATATTCTATTGATTCGTATCTATCGTAAAAATGTTGTCGGCATTAAATAATCCATTCCGGTTGATATGCTGTAAAACAAAATAAACCAAACCAATCTAAACCAAAGAATACATATTGTATTCATACGAATATATCGTAAAAATGTTGTCGGCATTAAATAACCCAATGAGGTTGATATGCTGTAAAACAAAATAAACCAAACCAATCTAAACGAAGGAATACATATTCTATTGATTTTCCTACCGCCCGGTCTACACTCCTCCCCCCTCTATTGGACACGATTAGAGGCCCAAACCTTGTTTCGTGTTTAGGAAGGGGTTCCCGGATGTCTCTATCTCTCTCTGGCCTCTGTACTGGTGCCGCTGTGTTTCTCCCGTGATGCGTGTAGTCTGTGGCATTGCCTGTTCATTCTGAGGGTACACGGTTGACAGTTCCCAGGTTGCTGTTTCCGACTGGTAGTTAGGAGCCCTAACTCTTGCGTTGCGTCTTGAGCGGCCGCTCTGATCAACAGTTGCATAATATCGGGGTGTCTGTAGTGCCATGTCGCGCATGGATAGGTGTCCCTGCAGTCATCTTCGGTGGGCAACCCTGAGGCCACATTATGATTCAGGCTGTGCCAAACCCCCTCTCTTCCTTTAACTCATGCCTTCTCTTTTTCCAACACCAATTACCCACATGAATTACAAAAACCAGAAATATAAACCTAAACCAGCCTTCCAAAAATCACCGAAACCTTTAAATATCTCCTTCTCCAACATCCGTGGCATTAGAACCAACTTCTGCAGCGTTGAGTCTTTGCTCATTGCTAAGTGCCCGGATATACTGGCCCTGTGTGAGACCAATCTTGACTCCTCTATCCCTTCCTCTGATCTCTCGATCCCTGGATGCCTTCCTCTCCTCAGAAAAGACTCTCTAACCCACATGCATGGCCTGGGTGTCTACGTCAAGGACCATCTCCCTCTGGCTAGAGAGTGCTCTCCCGAATCGCCGGATCATTCGTACTTGTGTCTCCGGCTATCTCTTCTCAATGCTGTAAGCTATCTTTTTTCCTCTACCGCTCTCCATCCTCTCAGGACTGTGGGATACTCGATGTCATTTCTGAGAGCATAGATAGGGCCCTCTCTGTCCATCCGTACGCTCACATATTTGTGTTTGGCGATTTTAACGCCCATCACAACCAATGGCTTAAGAACGCTACTACCGACCTCGCAGGCATTCACACTCTCAACTTTTCAGTCTCTCAATCACTCACTCAGATAATCGATTTTCCCACGCGTTTTGCCTACAACCGTGACTGTAAGGCTTCACTCCTCGACCTGTGTTTTACCTCCATCCCTGAATCTTGTAGTGCCACGCAGCTCTGTCCTATCGGTAACTCCGATCAAGCTGTAGTGTCTGTTAGCATCTCCTTCAGCCCCACCCCCTGCAAGGAGCCTCCTACCACCAGAACCACATTCTGCTACCAACGGGCTGACTGGGACTCGTTTCGTGACTTCCTCTACGATGTCCCCTGGGATGCTGTATTTAAGCTCCCCATTCAAGATTGTGCTTCAGAGTTCTCTTCCTGGGTTAAAGCTGGAATCGAAGCTTTCATCCACTCCAGGAAATTCAATGTCAAACCGCGCTCCTCCCCCTGGTTCACAGCTGCTTGCTCAGCCGCCATTGCCCATAGGAACCATTTCTTCCACCGTTTTCGTAGTGATATGTCCGACTCAAATAGACGTCTATTTACCTCTGCCCGTAACGAGTGTAAGCGTATCCTTGGCGATGCCAAGTCACTATTTGCTGCTCGGATGAAGGAACGTATTGCATCCCGCAAATTTGGCGCCAAAAATTATTGGCGCCTCTGCAAGAGCGTTCTGAACAATAACAAACCCTCCATTCCTCCCCTGTTCAATCAGTTTGAGGTCCTGACCACCTCTGCCGACAAGCCCGAATGCTTTGCTCGGAAGTTTTCTTCAAATTCTACGTTAGACCCTTCCGGGGTACCCTTGCCCGATTTCCCTCGCAGGACTGAGGCCCTCTTGGACGGATTGCACATAACCCCGTCGTCGGTATTGGGCATTATTTCTAACTTAGATCACCACAAGGCTACTGGTGGTGACGGGATACCAGCCATTGTCCTGAAGAAATGCACACCTGAACTGGCGCCTGCCCTCTCTAAATTATACAACCGCTACCTCAAGGAGTCCTGTTTTCCTGACTGCTGGAAGTCCTCAACCATTGTTCCTGTCTTTAAGAACTCTGGTGACCCCTCCGACCCTTCCAATTACCGTCCTATCAGTCTCCTACCCTTCTTCGGCAAAGTCTTCGAGGCCATTATCAACACCGAAGTGATTAATCATCTGATATCCCATGATCTGCTCTCAGACAAGCAGTATGGTTTCCGCTTTGCCGTATCTACTGCCGATGTGCTTACGGCCATCACTGAATTTGTCAACCAAGCTATCCATAATAACGGTGAAGCCCGTGCCGTGGCCCTTGACATCTCCAAAGCATTTGATAGAGTTTGGCATGCCGGCCTTCTTCGCAAGCTCCAGGGTTATGATATCACAGGTCGATTGTTTGACCTGATACAATCATTCCTGTCAAACCGAGAATTGAAGGTCGTTCTCAGTGGATTCATCTCCAGCTCCTATCCCACTAACGCAGGTGTTCCTCAAGGCTCCATCCTAGGCCCTACTCTATTCCTCATATTTATAAACGACCTTCCTGACGCCATAGACTCCCAAGTCGGCATATACGCTGATGACACCACAATTTACTCCTGCCTCAAACACAAATCTAGTGATGCTGACAAAGTTACCTGGCAGCTCAAATTGAAAAGGACCTCCAATCGGTTGTGAACTGGGGCGAGAAATGGATGGTTAACTTTAACGCCTCTAAAACAAAACTGCTCTCTATTAACCACCACAAGGATTCATCCCTGCATCCCATTAGAATGTCTGAAGACCAACTTCTCGAGAGCTCCTCTCTGCGGCTGCTCGGTCTCACGCTGTCCGCTGATCTGAGATGGAACAAATACATCGAGTCAGTTGCATCATCCACTGCAAGGAAAGTTGGTTCCCTGTGCCGAGCCAGGAAATCTTTCTCCCCGGAATCGATCCTCAAAGTCTATAGATCGACCATTCACCCTTGCATGGAGTATTGCTGCCATATATGGCCTGGGGCCCCTGCTGTTTGCCTCAGAGTTCTTGATAAGATCCAGAGACGGATATGCAATGTGATTGGTCCTGATCTGTCATCTCGTCTGCAGTCGCTCTCTCACAGAAGCGATGTTGCCTCGCTCTGCCTTTTTTACAAGTACTTTCACGGTAATTGCTCCGAGGAGCTGCTTTCGCTTGTCCCTAGGCCTCGTGAATTTAAACGTCCTACGAGACTGGCATCCCGTTCCCACCCCTACACCATTGAAACTGTTAGATGTAGACGTCTCTTCTACTCCAATAGCTTCATGTCTCGCACATCTCGCCTATGTAACTGACTTCCCTATTACTGTTTCCCTGACAAATACAATCTCCAACGGTTTAAGTGTAGCGTCAATCGACATCTCCAGTTGCCTTGATCTATCCACTTCCCTTCTCCACATCCTTTCATCTTTCATTCCTATCTGCTCTTGCTCCAAATCTTCTGAAACCCCCTTGCCTTGATCGACCCACTGTCTTTCTCTTTCTCCACATCCTCTCCTTTACCACTCCTATCTGCTCTTCCTCCAACCCTTCTATAACCCCTTGCGTGATAGTGGCCTCCAGCCTTGCTTGGGGTGATACGGTTAAAAAAAAATTTAAAAAAATGAATCTATACTAAAAATGATGTCGGCATTAAATAATCCATTGAGGTTGATATGCCATAAAACAAAATAAACCAAACCAATCTAAACCAAAGAATACATATTCTATTGATACGAATATATCCTAAAAAGGATGTCGGCATTAAATACCCCAGTGAGGTTGATATGCTCTAAAACAAAATAAACCAAACCAATCTAAACCAAAGAATACATATTCTATTTATACGAATATATCCTAAAAATGATGTCGGCATTAAATACCCCATTGAGGTTGATATGCTCTAAAACAAAATAAACCAAACAAATCTAAACCGAGGAATACATATTCTATTGATACGTATCTATCGTAAAAATGTTGTCGGCATTAATTAACCCATTCAGGTTGATATGCTGTAAAACAAAATAAACCAAACCAATCAAAACCAAAGAATATATATTCTATTTATACGAATCTATCCTGAAAATAATGTCGGCATTAAATAACCCATTGAGGTTGATATGCCGGAAATCAAAATTAACCAAACCAATCTAAAGCAAAGAATACATATTCAATTCATACGAATCAATCGTAAAAATGTTTTCGGCATTAAATAACCCATTGAGGTTGATATGCTGTAAAACAAAATAAACCAAACCAATCCAAATCAAGGAATACATATTCTTTTGATACGAATCTATCGTAAAAATGTTGTCGGCATTAAATAACCCATTGAGGTTGATATGCTGTAAAACAAAATAAACCAAACCAATCTAAACCAAACAATACATATTCTATTGATACGAATCAATCCTAAAAATGTTGTCGTCATTAAAAAACCCATTGAGGTTGATATGCCGTAAAACAAAATAAACCAAACCAATCTAAACCAAAGAATACATATTCTATTCATACGAATCAATCCTAAAAATGTTGTCGTCATTAAATAACCCATTGAGGTTGATATGCCGTAAAACAAAATAAACCAAACCAATCTAAACCAAAGAATACATATTCTATTCATACGAATCTATCCTCAAAAAAGTTGTCGGCGTTAAATAACCCATTGAGGTTGATATGCCGTAAAACAAAATAAACCAAACCAATCTAAACCAAAGAATACATATTCTATTCATACGAATCTATCCTCAAAAAAGTTGTCGGCGTTAAATAACCCATTGAGGTTGATATGCCGTAAAACAAAATAAACCAAACCAATCTAAACCAAAGAATACATATTCTATTCATACGAATCTATCCTCAAAAAAGTTGTCGGCGTTAAATAACCCATTGCTGTAAAGCAAAAAAACAAACCAAACCAAACTAATCTAAACCAAACCAAACCAAACCAAACCACAATAACTTTAACTGTTGGTATCGGAAGACAAATGTTGACCTTTCAACGAAACCAGAAGTTGGGTGATTGTAACTCAGGTTTGCGCAAACAAAATATTTAGCAACAGTGTCATTCAGCCTTCTCTCTCTTTGTGTCGGTGTACATGTGAATGTGAACTTATGAATGCTATCGTTTCTCTTTTATTTTTTAATCAATTCATCCTAAGCAAGGCTATAATGCCGTTAAGAAGCAAATAACTACTGGGAGTAAAAGAGCATATAAAAAACCTTTGAAGGAACCGGAAACCCAGTCCTAAATACGAAGCAAGGGATAAACCTTTACTCCTGTTCAAAAGATCGAGTAGGAGTGACGGGAAGATTCTTCTCTTGAGTCAAAATATAAGAGGAACATCAGGAAACCGACAGGAATGAAACTTGGCTCCCTGATTTCAAATTCCGAGCGATTATCACTTACACCACCTGCACATCCAAGCTTACAAGCACCAGGTATTCACAAGCAGACACTCCATCTAGTTACTGTGAAAGCTGGAGGTTGTTATACCTGTTTTATAAGCAACATTTATATAGTACGTTTGACTACCAATTACTCAAGACCATTACACAGCACATCGTGTATACAAGCAATTTTTGTTTCTTGTTTTTTTTCTTTTTCAGTATTTCTAATTATTAGAACTATTTAAAACGCTGTAACATATATATGTATTTACTTCTCTCTCTCTCTTTATATATATATATATATATATATATATATATATATATATATATATATATATATATATATATATATGTATGTATATATATATATATATATATATATATATATATATATATATATATATATATATATATATATATATATATATAAATTAGACAATTCCTAATGAGCCAGGTAGATTTTCAAACCGAATGAGCCAGGTACAGCGGTAGTACCTGTCTCATTATTTATATATGTCTTATAATAATTATTTTATATATGTCTTAAAATAATTGTCGAACTTTGTCCAATTCATAGTGTGAGACGTCATTTGTTTACATTTGATACGCCGTGAGCAGTTATGAATGTACGTGAGAGATTCATAGAAAATTAAAGTTTAAAGACTTCGCTAACCGAACGCTCCTCTGCGGCCGAATCGGTTAAGGCACGTCAGGCTATATGACGGTTCCGTATAGGATACAGGTTCGATTCCTGACTGAGGACGAAACTTTTCTATAAAAATTTCTCCGACATTCAGGCCGGTAAATGTTATTTACTACTGTTTATTATAAACAGAGAATTTACTTAAACATTTGTATCTTTAAAAAGAATGTATAAAAATATATTTATTTTTAGCCGTAATTTTATCAATAAATTTGTTCCTCGTTAATTCCTCCTTAGCCATGTGGTGAAACTTAGGTAGATAGTAGCGGACTTATTAGGATTTATTCATATTACTTTTGTACTATTTAATGTATTGAGCATTCTTTGTTTTAACTTATTACTCGCTGTTTTTTTTTTCTTTGTACCAGAGATTTAAGGTACTGGACAATTTCTTTCTCCCTGTTCGGAGGTTTCTGTTTCTTTCCGTTTTTTCGTTCCCAATTTTTCCTAGGACGCGAATTTGTTTGAAAATTTTGCTATCAAGATTTTTCACCCAACGAGTTTAAATAGTTTTACATTATATATATATTAAGACTCCAGTACACTTGAAAGAAAATGACTATTTTTTGTAGTTATTTTATAACATATTTATGCTATAAATTTCGAATAAATAATTTTATATAGATATAATATGAAATGGACAAAGTCCAACAATAATTTTAAGATATTTTTTATGATTATACGTTCTTTGTATAGATACAGATATTTAAGTAAATGCTCTGTTTATAATAAACAGTATTAAATGACATTTACCGGCCTGAATGTCCAAGAAATTTTCATGGAAAATAAGCGTTCTCCAACAGGATTCGAACCTGTATCCTATACGGAACGGTCATATAGCCTGACGTGCTTTTACCGATTGAGCCTCTGTGTGTGTGTGTGTGTGTGTGTGTGTGTGTGTGTGTGTGTGTGTGTGTGTGTGTGTGTGTGTGTGTGTGTGTGTGTGTGTGTGTGTGTGTGTGTGTGTGTGTGTATATATGTGATAAAGATATTTTTGAAGGTACAAAATTTTATCACAGCAATAAACGTATGAAGATTGATATTACTAGACATATTAAAAACGGGCGAAGCAACCGGTTTCGCTCCCGCTCATCAGGCTTACAACGGGAGATTTAATTTAAATTAAAAACACAGAAAATGCACAATGAAAAGGAAATGTGGAGGAGGAGGGGAAAAAAAGAAAAAATGAGCAAAAGGAGCTAGAGGCAAATGACAGCGAGATATATATGAATAGATTGGGATAGATGGAAAAGTCTGAATTAGTTATGTTGAGATAAATTGATAGCCATGAACACAGATAAATAGAGAGAGAAAGAGAGAGAGAGAATGAATGAGAGTTTATTTAGTAGACAAACTGTCAGGAAAAACTTTAGATATATAGAAAAAGTATGTAATACATATGCAGTTAGCAAGATACGAACAGAATACGAAAGCTTTGAACAAAATGAAATAAGTAGAAGTACATTTCTATGTACTAAAGTATAATCTCTCGAAATATGTGTCCATGTGCACGCCTGTGCATGTCGGTGTGCATATATTGCTTGCTGTATTAATCGGTCAAAGTCACACGCCCACACGAAATGTTTTGCAGATAAAAATTTACTAAACTCGGACGTAAGTAAGCGTAGCGTGAGGTCGTGATACATGGTCGGTTTAATGTGGGGAGCCCGAGCGCGTACACCCGGGCTAGGAACAAAAATTGCCTGCGCTGGCCTCGGTGCGAGCACCGATCCGTTTCTCTGGTGCACTGAGAAGGTGAAGCTTCGGGCAGTTTTTCCCCCGGCACCTCTCAGCATAATTTTCCTCAGTTGCAACTCTGTCCTTCGACAGACCCTCCCCTGTGCGCACTCTGCCCAAAGACAGGAATGTAACTGAGAGATGATAAATAAACGTGTTACAAACTACTTGAGAGCAATTTACACACTTAGACACGTAAGACAGTCATTCCTTCTAACATTTTCTCTACGTGGGACACCCTTATACATATGCAATCATATTGCTATACAGTTATATATTAATTCGTAATATATGTGCTTAATGGCTGGCGTTATTCTCTATGTCACTTGGCTTCTTACTCATAGAATTTATATTGTAATCTTTTAGAAATAAATAAATAAGAGGAGACTAAATTTTAATTAGCCAATTTCTAACTAAATATAAAATGTCGATTTATTTGCTTCTATTTATATTAGCAATCCCTAATTATGGCAGCCATTATTCAGTTTCCAAAGCTTAATTCCTATCTCTTCACGTAGGAGAGTTCAACAAATGTTACATAATTTGATATGTCTTAACGTTCATCTTTCATTTAAAATGTATCAAACATATCGGAAATATATTCTAATCGTGTCTTAGAGTTTTACTTAAAATCATAAACTCAATATACGAGGCATGAACCGTAAAAAAAGAAATTTATTGATTTTCCATTGCACTCAGAGATAATCTCCAATCATTCTTCGATACATATTTCACACATTCAGAATAAAAATGAGATTGGCATAAAACTACATTTATGAAGTTCTCTATAGAAATGGAACTCACACTCATCACCTCATCCTTCCAACATCCAAGAGGTTACATCTAGGTTCACAAAGCATAAATACAATAATATTCAATATCTGTCTATATCACTGAGATGAGCTATTATATTTACTTGCGTTATTTACATTATTAGGACTGTTATCCTCATCTTCATTGTCATATTCACAACGTTTCGACCTCTATATCACTGAGATGAGGTATTATGAATACTTGCATTATTTACATTATTCGGACTGTTATCCTCACCTTAATTGTCATATTCACAACGTTTCGGCTTCTATATCTCTGAGATGAGGTATTGTGATTGCTTGCATTATTCAAACATTCGGACTACTATCCTCATCTTCATTGCTATATTCACAGCGTTTTGGACTATATATCTGTTAGATGAGCTATTATGATTACTTACATTATTTACATTATTAAGACTGTTACCCTCATCTCCATTGCCATAGTCACAATTTTCGGCCTTTATATCTCTGAGATGAGGTATTATGATTGCTTGAATTATTTACATCATGCGGACTGTAATCCTCATCTTCATTGCTATATTCACAAAGTTTCGACCGTTGTACACTCCAACCTTCTTCAGGTGATTGGAATTTCGCAACGAACCCTTTATTTCGTCCACAGGGATGGACGTCTCTGTTTCAACTCTCCAGATTTCAGTTAAAAGGAAATGACTGAGACATCCGGAAGAGGAATGACATGTGGAAGTAGAACAATCTACCACAGTGGACAAAACAAAGGGTTTGGTGCGAAATTCCGGTCGCCTGAAGAAGGCCGAGCGTACAACGGCCGAAACGTTGTGAATATGGCAATGAAGATGAGGATAACAGTCCGAATAATGTAAATAATGCAAGTAATCATAATGGCTCATCCCAGGGATATAGAGGCCGAAAAGTTGTGAATATGGCAATGAAGATGGGGATAACAGTCCGAATAATGTAAATAATGCAAGTAATCATAATGGCTCATCCCAGGGATATAGAGGCCGAAAAGTTGTGAATATGGCAATGAAGATGGAGATAAAAGTCCTAATAATGTAAATAATGCAAGTAATCATAATGCCTCATCCCAACGATATAGAGGCCAAAACGTTGTGAATATGGCAATGAAGATGAGGATAACAGTCTGAATAATGTAAATAATGCAAGTAATCATAATACCTTATCTCAGGGATATAGAGGCCGAAACGTTGTGAATATGGCAATGAAGATGAGGATAACAGTCCGAATAATGTAAATAATGCAAGTAATCATAATACCTTATCTCAGGGATATAGAGGCCGAAACGTTGTGAATATGGCAATGAAGATGAGGATAACAGTCCGAATAATGTAAATAATGTAAGTAACAATAATACTCATCATTTTTTTGCTCACAATGTTTTTGTTGAATTATATATTTTCTACGGCATAAATTTCGAAACAAATATCCTTATGGACAAACCGGATTTGAAGTAAGGCTTGCTATAAAAGTCATCGTCCCAAATCAGATTTGAGAGATTTTATAGGCCAGTTCTTATGCCGTAATCTGAAATATGTTTGCTTCTTCTATAGACAAACAGGAGTCGAATTTCTGCTAAACATTCAGACGTGGCACTCAGATTAGACATTCCGTCAGACAAAATTTTATTACGAGCCGCGCTTTCTTCGTTGCATGAACAGAGCAAATATTTCATCCGGCCTAGAATTTTCAAGTATTTTAATTGCCTTACAGTTTTGTTTGGCGTCCACATAAATAACATCTGCCTATACTTGGTCCACATTGACATCTATATGGGTCACGGATTTTCAATCGAAAAAAAAATGTTCATTGTTAGAATTATCCTATCTATCTATCTATCTATCTATCTATCTAATATTAAGTTTCTCTATCAATTTAGATAACATCATTAAGTTTCTCTTTCTCTTTCTTTCTTTCTTTCTTTCTTTCTTTCTTTCTTCTTTATCTATCTATCTATCTATCTGTCTAATATTAAGTTTCTCTATCAATTTAGATAACATCATTAAGTTTCTCTTTCTCTTTCTTTCTTTCTTTCTTTCTTTCTTTATCTATCTATCTATCTATCTATCTAATATTAAGTTTCTCTATCAATTTAGATAACATCATTAAGTTTCTCTTTCTTTCTTTCTTTCTTTCTTTCTTTATCTATCTATCTATCTATCTATCTATCTATCTATCTATCTATGGAAGTACCCCGCAATCAATCGACAGGGATTAAATCCCCGCAAAGAAAGTTCAGCGCGACGAAAAAAGTTTACCACGCAGAAACTTCTCCGCATAAATTCATTATATTTTAGAATTACCAATTTATAATGAATATATATATATATATATATATATATATATATATATATATATATATTGATGCATGTTTCATTAAATAATATAGACAAGTTTTGTCTATTTATTTTAAGTAATTTCCTTTCATATTGTCTGATAAACTTAATAACATTATCATTGACAGACGAAAGGATATCACCATATTGATACATGTTTAAATCCAATCTAAGTTTTCGGCTTACATAAGCCATTATCAAAAATGACAATTACTTTTCAATATATCAACCAATACACGGACGAAACAATAATGATAGTCTGTTTTTTGTTGCATGAAAAATTTCAAAGCAACGACAAACTCGTGTATACGAGACACGGAAGCGAAAATCGCATCACAGCTCGTGACGTCACACATGACCACGCGACAGTGAAAACGAGAAGTATTAAGTATGGGAAGCCCTTCCGGGTTCCTCTCTGTGCAAAGGCAGAGAGTTTGTCAGCAGCTGCGTAAAGTCTCGGTAGAACAAGATATTCGATTGTTATATTTAACAGACCCCCCACTCCACCGAGGGTTGTATGTGGCACAAGGCCGAGTTTACCGTGGGTTCTCCGAGCCCGTAGGCTCGGCCAAAAATATTCCCTTCGAATCCGTATAAACGGGTTCAGGGCCTGTCTACCTCCCCGGACGAATCTTTGCCAATCGGCAAAGCCTCGTCCGGGTTCCTCTCTGCTCAAGGCAGAGAGTTCGACAGTTGAACAATCTATGCGACTGTTAATATTTAACAGTCCCCCGCCATTGAAAATTTTGGGGGGATGGATGGCAAGTGATGTTTATCGAAATGGCAAACAAAATTCAACAAAAAATGAACTTCGTGAAGCTATCTTCAGAAGATGGAAAAATATTCATCGCAGCTTAATGGAAACACTAATTCTAGCATGACCCAAAGAATTTTTGATGTCATCAAAACCAGTGAAGGTGTAGAACTCATAATTAAATTTGGTTGTTGAATGTTTTCGTACACTTTTCGTACAATTTCGTAGAATTTTTGTCTCTGGTCTTTTAATTTTGATCAAGTGTAAAAGGGCTCATTTTATAAAAATGTCAATTTCTCAATAAAATGTTCGGATTATAACTTTTTGTCTACATAACCTTTTAGATTATAAAATTAGTAATCTTAAGTAAGAAATGTTTAAAATTTTTCCATGAAAAACAGTCATTTTAAAATTTTTTTCAAGTGTCTTTAATTTTTCATCAGGAGTGTATATATATATATATATATATATATATATATATATATATATATATATATATATATATATATATATATATATATATATATTAAACAATCATTTCACCCCAAGCAAGGCGAGAATGCCAAGAATACGCAGGGGACTACAGGAAGTGAAATTGAAATAGAAGACTTAGTATGGGGAAAATTGAGGAAAGGACAAAAATGAACAAAGTTCAAGAAGACAGAATATGTCGGTTGACGTTGCATTTAAATATTTGAAGATTGTAGTAATCAGGGAAGCAAGTAAACGGAAGCGGCGGTTGAATTTATCTAAATGTGTGGGATCTAAATGCCAATCTAGTAGCGCGCTTAAATTCATAAAGTCGGGGCACCAAGGAATAAAGCTTGTCAGAACCGTTGCCATGAAAATATTTTTAGAACAGGGGTAATACACGTCACTGGTCAGGGTCGACTACATTACAAATCATTCTTCTCCACATTGCCCGGTTGTATTTAAGCACACGTGTATCTATCTATCTATCTATCTATCTATCTATCTATCTATCTATCTATCTATCTCAATCTCTTCATTATCTATCTGTCTGTCTATCTATCTATCTATCTATCTATCTATCTATCTATCTATCTATCTATCTATCTCGTTAGTTAGTTAGCTAGCTACGACTAGTATTTATAGAGTAACAGGAATCGTGGTAAAAGCAGTGTCGAACCTCGTTAAATGTCGGACCACATTGGAACTTCCTGTACTGTTGATCTTAGTGGAGATATCTCGGCAAAACATCATATTTTAAGTTTGCTTTAGACTACTAGATCAGATCGAACGGTAGTCGGCGTGTTTCTTGCTATCAAATGTGGATGTAGGTTGTAGTGACAAATTTGAGTAATACAATCTTTTGCTAAAACCATTCACATTACAGTAAATGTTCGGCCATTTCTATGCAAAGGCAATCTCACAGGGGTATGATTATTTTCGTATGCTCAGTAAGGTCTCTTTTCGTAACCTATCATGTTGCAGCAAGACCGTGTAACTGCTTTCGAAATATTCCAGAAAGCTTTAAGGAATAATTTCGTGACATAACTCGTATTAACATATTTGATAATAATCAAGAAATACCGGATGAAATATATTCAACCTTGTGCAAATTAATTGAAACAACCGCTTTCGTTAACTTTCTTTTATTATACGGTGAATTTAAGAACTTCTGGAGTGACAGGGTGTAATCGATTTCTATTTTTTCCTTAGAATATGTCATTTGCAGTGTTTTGCAGTAATATGAAACTGTTTTCGGGATGTATGATGAAATTTGTTTGGCCCTGAATAATATTGCGCCATCCGTAATTGCATCTGAATTTTTAACACGTCCAGACACTATTGTCACGACTGTCGATTAGTTGTCCTACATCCATTGTCTGCGATGGACGTTACTCTAATAAAGTCTACGAAAATTGTAACCCTGCACGAACACACTGACAAGCCTTACCAGTAAGCAAATCAAAGTTCTATAGACTGGCCCTGAAATTCGACTGATTTAAATCCAATCAAGAATCTGTGGTCAATCTGCAAGGAACGACTTCGTGGAATGGACATACGAAGTACTAACATGTGCACTGGGTCATGTTTCATTGGAGAAATATGAAAAAAAGTAAATAATAACAGAATTATTCGTTTTGTTTCAATTAATTTGCACAAGGGTGTATGTGATTAAGGCTGGAGAATTTATCTGCCAAATTGTTAAGGTAAAGAAAAGAAAAAAGCAAAAAAGAAATCGATGGTATTCTTACAAATAATTCCTGGGATATTCTGCTTAGCTTAGTTCATGTGAAAGAGTCCAGTTAGAATTGACTCGAGAGCCAATGGCTTGCAATGTCGTTTTGCCAAATTTCGCTCTTTGACACTTGTCTCTCTCTAGTTATTTGGTTTAGCCAAAGAGCGAACAAATGTTGCTGAAAAGTAATAATAGCTATTTTACTTTGTAGATGGGAATATTGATTGAAGGCTGATGGTGATGATAATGGCTTAAGAGGTAGCGTTCTTTGAAAAATCACATTAATTCTTTCTTGTCTTTTTGAACGAAAGTATGTTGGGAGGATAATGTACACGTGCACATTGCTTGCAAGAGGAAATAAACAAAGTGGGCAATAATTGCAAGAAGGTATTAGCAAAAGCGGCGCGCGAAGAGGGCGCGGTGGGAAGTGGAGGGGGGAGGTAAGAAAAAGGAAAGTAATGAAAATGTTTCGCAGCAAATTAATTTTTTTTCGGGAATTTAATGGATCCATAAAGATAGTTTTTTCTCTTTAAAAACATTATGATTGATTTTGCCGAAAACAGTAGGTGTTACAAAATATAAGAATCTTGGAAAACAATGTTAGGTGAAGGCAGGTAAGAAGTGGAAAGAAGAAGAAGAAGAAGAAAAAGAAGAAGGAGAAAAAGAAGAAAAAAATGACATAATGAAGAGGAAGAAATGATGATATAATGAAACAGAAGAAGGAGAAGAGGAAGAAAAAGAAAAAGAAGAAGAAATAATTATATAATGAAGAAGAAATAAGAATATAGTGAATAATAATGATAATAATAATAATAAAGAGACGAAAAAGAAAAAGAAGAAATAATGATATAATGAAGCAGAAGAAGAAGAAGAAGCAGAAGAAAAAGAATACTACTACTACTAATACTACGAATAATAATAATAAAAAGAAGAAAGAAGAAGAAATAATGATATAAGAAAGAAGAAATAATATAATAAAGAAGAAAAAGAAGAAGAAAGAAGAAATAATGATATAATGAAGAAGAAAAAGAAGAAGAAGTAGTAGAAAGATGAAATAATGATACAATGAAGAAGATAAGAAGAAGAAAGAAGAAATAACGATATAATGAAGAAGAAAAAGAAGAGGAAGAAGTAGGAGGAGGAGAAGAAAAAGAAAGAAGAAATAATGAAGAAGAAGTAAATGAAGAACACGAAAAAAGAAATATAGTGAAGAAGGAGAAAAAGAAGAAGAAGAAGAAGAAGAAGAAGTCGAAGAAATTAATGATATAATAAAGAAGAAAAAGAAGAAATAAGAAATAATCATATAATGAAGACGAAAAGAAGAAGAAAGAAGAAATAATGATATAATGAAGAAGAAAAAGAGGACGAAGAAGGAAGAATAATAACTTAATGAAGAAGAAAAAGAAATAAGAAATAATGATATAATGAAGAAGAAAAGAAGTAGAAGGAAGAAGAGAATTTAAGAAGAAAAAGAAGGAGAAAAGAAGAAAGAAGAAATAATGATATATGGAAGAAGAAGAAGACAATGAAGGACACCAAAAACGAAATATAGTGAAGAAGGAGGAAAAGAGGAGGAGAGGAGAAATTTAAAGATATAATGAAGAAGAAAAAGAAGAAGAAAAAATAAGAAATAATGATATAATGAAGAAGAAAAAGAAGAAGCAGAGAAAAATAATAATATAATGAATAAGAAGGAATAATGATATAATGAAGAAGAAAAAGAAGAAAAAGAAAGAAGGAATAATGATATTATGAAGAAGAAAAAGAAGAAAAGAAATAATAATAAAATGAAGAAGAAAATGAAGAACAAGCAAAAGCGATATATTGAATAAGGAGAAAAAGAAGAAGAAGAAGAAAGATAATGATATAATGAAAAAGAAAAAGAAGAAAGAAGAAATAATGATATAATGAAGAAAAAAGAAGGAAGAAACAATGATATAATGAAGAAGAAGAAAATGAAGAACAAGAAAAAAGAAATCTCGTTAAGAAAAAGAAAACGAAGAAGAGGTAGAAGTAGGAAAAATAATGATATAAAGTAAAAGAAGAAAATGATAATAAGAAAAAAGGCATATAGTGAAGAAATAAAAAAGAAGTAGAAGAAGCATAAAAAATAATTATATAATGAAGAAGAAAGAAGCAATAATGATGCAATGAAGAAGAAAAAGAAGAAAGAAGAAATAATGATATAATGAAGAAGAAAAAGAAGATGAATGAAAAATAATGATATAATGAAGAAGAAAAAGAAGAAAAAGAAGGAGAAATAATGATATAATGAAGCAGACAATAATAATGAAGAAGCGAAAAGGTTATAATGAAGACGACAATGAAAAAGAATGAATAATGATATTACGAAAAGAAGAAAAATAAATAATTGTATAACGAAGAAAATGACGAAGAAGAAAAAGAAAAATGAAATAATAATATAATGAATGCAATGATGAAGAAAATTGAATCCTGATATGACGAAAAAAGACGAAATAATGATCTAAAGAAGAAGACGATAACAAAGAAGTAGAAAAAAGAAAAGAAGAGAAAATAAAGACATAAGGAAAACAACGATGAATAAGAATAAAAAATGATATAACGAAGAAGAAGAAGAAGAAGAAGAAGAAGAAGAAGAAGAAGAAGAAGAAGAGGGGCAGGTTACGGAAAATAAGTGGAAACTTCGAGAGGAAAGAGGCTGAACAAGATGGAAGAGAGAGAGAGAGAAAGAGAGGGGGAGAGAGAAAGAGAGGGGGAGAGAGAAAGAGAGGGGGTAGAGAGAGAGAGAGATAGAGAGAGAGAGAGAATTACCGGTAAAAAAAAGTCTGTGTAATTGAGGAGATTAAGAAAATGGAGAACAAAAAATGTGTGTAAGAAAAAGAGAAGGAAGTAGATATGTGGTTTAAAGATATGGGACAGAAAAGAGAAAAATAAAGGAAGAAGAAGAAGAAGAAGTAGAAGAAGAAGAAGAAGAAGAAGAATGTAAGTGTTAGTGGTAATGGTGCTAAAGAAAAGAAGAGGTACAAAAAAGAAAAAGAGAAGAGTAAGAAGAGGCGAACGTGGTAAGCGAAGAGAAGAAAATGAAAATTAAGAGGCGGGAAAAAAGAAGATGAAAAAGTGATTGTGGTAAAGGAGGAAAAGAAAGAAATGTGGAGAGAAAGAAAGCGAAGATATATAGGTGGTGGCAATGAAAACAAGAAAAAGGGAAAGAATGACGTGATGAAGGTGAAAGAAAAAAGAGAAAAGGAAGGAATAAGTGAGAGAATAGAGAGCTGAGACGAAGAAGAGGATGGGTGCCGAGAAGGGCGGGTGAAAGAAAATGAAACAGATTTTCAGGGGGCGGCAATCGGTTGAGCAAGGGGGAAGAGGGAGAGACGAAATAGAAATAGAGAGAGCACAAAATGGAGGAAAAAGAAAAAAGAAATTAAACGAAAGAGACGGTGAACGTAAGATGGCTGAGAAACCTACCCCGAGAGGCTATACAAATGGATGACGGAATATTGACATGGAGGGGCTAATGAGAAGACAGACTTAACGATGAGCTACAATGGATAGAAATTGTAGTGGACCAAGGTCACTTACGTCCCGAAGGGACACGCAAAAAGAAGTTGTAGAGGGCCAAGATCGCTAACGTCATGAAGGGACATGGACAAAGAAGAAAAAAAGAAGTTAAAGAGGACCAAAATCACTTACTTCCCGAAGAGACACGTACAAAAAAGAAAAAAGAAGTTGTAGAGGGCCAAGATCGCTTACGTCCTGAATGGACACGTACAAAAAAGAAAAAAGAAGTTGTAGAGGGCCAAGATCGCTTACGTCCTGAAGGGACGTGTACAAAGAAAAATAAAAGTGACCATGTAGATTTGAAATATATCTTTGATTTCTGGATATCTTAGAAATAGTCTGGGACAATCTTGCAAAATATATGAAGAATTGGCCATCTGTGAAAGAACAGAAATTTCCAGAAGGGCAGTATCACTTAAGTACGTGATTTGAAATGATACACTTTTTCTCTAACGTGAGAAACCATATATGAAGTTGCATTTAAAACTTAAGAAATAGACAAAAGCTGACAGAAATTAATCAACTCGTATACACAGACTCGGCAACGATCGGAGAAACAATGAATAAAAAACAAAAAACCCCAACGTAAACGAAAAAGCAAAAATGCCAATCTGGAAAGAAAAAATAGAAACCGAAATAAATAAACTCCGAGGACAATTGTCTCTTCCAAGTGAAGTAGACAAGGGTGCTCTAAAATGAAAGAAAGAAAAAGGGAGACACCTGAAATGAAGCTTTGGCATAAAGAATAAGACTGACTTACCAAAAGTTAAAGAGAAGCTGAAAATTCAAGAGAAGGACCAGAGATCTGTCTATATTTCTGAGATGAGGTATTATGCACACTATTTACATTATTCGGACTAATATCCTCATCTTTGTCGCCATATTTATTACAAATTTTCAGCTTTTCATATCTGTCTATATTTCTGAGATGAGGAATTATGTACACTATTTACATTATTCGGACTAATATCCTCATCTTTGTTGCCATATTTATTACAATGTTTCGGCCTTTCAGTATCTGTCTATATTTCTGAGATGAGGTATTATATACATTATTTACATTATTCGGACTAATATCCTCATCTTTGTTGCCATATTTATCACAAAGTTTCGGCCTTTCAGTATCTGTCTATATTTCTGAGATGAGGTATTATGTACACTATTTACATTATTCGGACTAATATCCTCATCTTTGTCGCCATATTTATCACAACGTTTCGGCTTTTCATATCTGTCTATATTTCTGAGATGAGGAATTATGTACACTATTTATATTATTCGGACTAATATCCTCATCTTTGTTGCCATATTTATTACAATGTTTCGGTCTTTCAGTATCTGTCTATATTTCTGAGATGAGGTATTATGTACACTATTTATATTATTCGGACTATTGTCCTCATCTTTGTTGCCATATTTATCACAACGTTTCGGCCTTTCAGTATCTGTCTATATTTCTGAGATGAGGTATTATGTACACTATTTACATTATTCGGACTATTGTCCTTATCTTTGTAGCCATATTTATTACAACATTTCGGTCTTTCAGTATCTGTCTATATTTATGAGATGAGGTATTATGTACACTATTTACATTATCAGGACTATTGTCTTCATTACTGTCGCCATATTTATTACAACATTTCGGTCTTTCAGTATCTGTCTATATTTCTTTAATGAGGTATTATGTACACTATTTACATTATTCGGACTATTGTCCTCATCTTTGTCGCCATATTTATTACAACTTTTCTGCTTTTCAGTATCTGTCTATATTTCTGAGATGAGGTATTAATTACATTACCACCAAAAAACGAAGCGAATACCATCGATGCCAAACGTGTAAAGTATAAATGAAAACTTGGCCAAATGAAATTACAAAAAACTGGGAGGACAAGGCGTTGCATGGTAATAATTTTAAAAAGATCGAAAGCAGCAGATGTGAACCATTAGAAAACACATCAGTGGCTGAGGATCACCGGGTTGAAAGCTGAGACAGAAGGCCTAATTATTGCAGTTTAGGACCAAATCCTTGCAACCATATCCTATCACTGTCACATAATCAATCATGCAACTAACCCGAAATGCAGGATCTGCGGAAAATATGATGTCGACCATATTATCTCAGGATGTCCGGATCTGTCAAAAAAAGAATATAGCTACAGACATTACAAGGTAGCGACATATGTCCACTGGAAGATATGCAAGAAACCCAAAATCGAAACCACTGAGACCACAAACCAGACACGGTTATACAAAATAACGATGTAACTATCCTCTGGGACATGCCAATTCAAACTGACAAAGAAATAAAAGCCAACAGACCTGATATTATCATAAAAGACATGAAATTCAGGAGGTGTATGCTTATTGACATAGCAGTAGCATCTGAGAGAAACACGTCCATAAAAATAATCGAGGAATTTTTCCAAATACAAGGACCTGGAGATCGAGATTAACAGGATGTAGTGAATGATGACTGAGCCTGTACCAATAGTAATTGGAGCTCTGGGCCTCGTGAGATAAGGAATGGATAATTTTACCAACAGTGACCCAGGAAACGTCAACATACAGGTTGCCCAGAAAATCGCCTTACTAGGGACATCCCATATACGAAGAAAAGTGCTACTAATTAAATGACAATTCTCCTATAGGGCCTAAGAACCATAGTTGAAACCCGGCTCCACAGGATACAAAGCAGGAAACATAACACACAAACAATAATAATAATAATAATAATAATAATAATAATAATAATAATAATAAGAAGAAGAAGAAGAAGAAGAAGAAGAAGAAGAACGATTGCTTGCTAAGTACAAACTACTAAGAACACATACTGAAAAATAGTGTTAGCCCAAAATGCAGATTCTTTGATAAATATCCAGAAACAATTGGCAATCTTTTATCAGATTGCACGGTATTGGCATCTACTGAATATAAAACCCTCTGTGCTGGAAAATCTGCAACTTCTACGGAAAGGAATCTGCAAGAAATTAGAAAGAACATCACCCAAACCCGGTTACGCAGATATGACCTGTAACAATTTTATGAGACTTCACAATACACAAAGACAGATCAATCAAAGCTAATCGCCCAGATATCGTTATTAGAGACCGCAAAATAAAATGTGCCTCATTGGTATGGCAGCCCTGCAATGTATCTTTGAATATCTATCAAAATCTATCAGAATAGAAGGACCTTGAAATCAAAATCTCAAAATTTCTCTACCTCGCAAACAAAACGGAATTGCTCATTATTTATCTGAGAAAATGGCTGGGCATAATGCACATACTAACCCACTTACTTACAACTAACTAACCGAAAATAATAATAATAATAATAATAATAATAATAATAATAATAATAATAATAATAATAACAAGGACCTTGAAATCGAAATCTCAAAAATGAGGCACATGGGAACATCAACAATCCCTGTTGTAGTTGGAGCCCCAGGATTGGTTGCAAAAGATACCAGTAGACTACTTGAAGGGATTCCTGGAAGTCCATGCCTCAAAGAGATACAAAAAATTGTTCTCACAAGTTCAGCCCACACTTTACGAAGGGCTTTATCTATGTATTTTTTTGTCAATGGAAAGTGTCATGATGCCATGAAATGTGTACACGCCAGAAATCCAAGGAAATAATAATAATAATAATAATAATAATAATAATAATGGGACTTGACAATACACGCAGGGAGAACAATCAAATATAATCGCTCAGGCATCGTTATTAGAGACCGCAAACAAAACAAATTGCCTCCTTATTGATATGGCAGCCCCTGCATATTGCACTGTATCTCTGAAGATCTTCAAAAAGCTATCATAATATAAGGAACTTGAGATCGAAATCTCAAAAATGTCGCTCATTATACCATCAACAATCCCTGTTGTAGTTGGAGCCCTCGGATTGATTGGAAAATATTCCAATAGACTCACTGACGGAATCTTTGATAGCCCATACCTTAAAGAAATACAAAAAAAAATGTTCTCACGAATGTAGCCCAGACCTTACGAAGGTCTTTATCTATGTAAATTATGTGTAATTTTTTAAAATATTGCTCAGTGGAAAATGTTATGATGACATTTCTGATCTTCGGTCTCTGGTTGGGACCCGGAAAGAAATGAGTATACACCAGAAATCAAAGAAATAATAATAATAATAATAATAATAATAATAATAATAATAATAATAATAAGTCATGGACTTCCAGGGATCATGACTTATATTATAATAATAAGATAATTGGCACCCACTGAATATAAAAACCGGCATGACAGAGTGGGACAATATCTGCACTGGAAAATTTGCAACTTCTACGGGAAGGAAACTGAAAGAAACTGGCACGAACACCACCCAGACCCGGTTACGGAGATATGACCTGTTACAATTCTATAGGACTACACAATACACACTGACAGAACAATCAAAGCCAACCGCCCAGACATTGTTATTAAAGACCACAAACAAAATAAGTGCCTCCTTATTGATATGGCAGTCCCTGCAGACTGCAATGTATCTTTGAAGATATTCGAAAAGCTGTCAAAATACAAGGATCTTGAAATAGAAATCTCAAAAATGTGGCACATGGGAATATCAACAATCCCTGTTGTATTTGGAGCCTTAGGACTGGTTGGAAAAGATTCCAGTAGACTAATTGAAGGGATCCCTGGAAGTCCATGCCTCAAAGAGATACAAAAAATTATTCTGACAAGTACAGCCCACACTTTACGAAGGGCTTTATCTATGTAATATATTTTTTTTTTTTAGGAAAGTGTCATGATTCCATTACTAATCTTAGGTCCCTGGGCGGGACCCGGAAAGAAATGTATAAACTCCAGATATCAAAGAAAATAATAATAATAATAATAATAATAATAATAATAATAATAATAATAATGAAAAAGAAAAGCGAAAAAGATAAACGAGGGAAAGAAATGGAAAAACAAAATAAGAGTGAGTAGATTTAAGGAAAAACAAACAAGAAAAACAAAGACAGGCATAAAGTAACAACAACAAAACAATACAAAAATGATAGGAGTTTGGATTTACTTAATGGAAAAATGTTGGTTCTTATTTTGATTTTGGAAAAATAAATGACAAAAGAAAGCTCGTTTCAAAATTTGACGTCATTGAGAGCGTATAATTAGCCAATTTCTTTGTATTCGCAAGACACAAAGTATCAAAAAAAAAAATGGTAGAATAATTTGCAGAGATCAATGAACAGCAGAACGTCGCTGTGCCAGCAGACGATCTTTCAAATGGCCGTTCCCACCTCAACACACAGACAGACATACATGCAACGTAGCTTGATTGATGTGCTTTCAATTATATGAATGCATAGCTAACATACGTGTGAATAGAGAGTAATCGTACCGAAGACAAAGAGAAGAAAGAAAAAGGAAGGAACGCGAGGAATATTGAAACGATAGAAAAAAATGTGATGAAATTAAACCAAAAAAAACATTTTTTTTTTCATTTCGGGGGCTTACATGCATAAACATTCGCACACGTCTTAAAAGATACTTCAATAGCTAATCAACTAACTCGGTAGCTAATCAGCTATATACACACTACAGGCCAAGAGTTTGGGAAAACCCTGTATTTCTTTTAAAAAACATCTTAAATGAAATATTTTTATATTCTTTTAAAGTATGAGATAAAATTTCAGTAACTACAGTCTATTTGTTTTATTTTGACAAAAAATAAGTATTTAACAATAAAGAATTATAATACAACAGCATCATATTTTGTTTTCATTAATAAAACCACCAAAAAGACGAATCCAAATTTGAACATTTGGTAGTAAGACGAATCTAAATAGAAACTGAAAAATAAAAAATAATATAATAATATAATATAATAATATAATATAATTAATATAAACTGTAGGTACTCACATTTATCTTTTACTTAAAAAGATCAAAAAATATCTTATTTAAGGTGTCTTTTTTTAAAGAAACACAGAGTAGCGCCATAGTGTTGACCAGTACTTTATATATATATATATATATATATATATATATATATATATACATATATATATATATGTGTGTGTGTGTATATACATATAACATTAAAAGAACTTATATATATATGTATATATAACCTTAAAAGAACATAAGGTAAATTTATTCCTTTAAAATATATTCCTTTTATTTGCCTGAAGAAGGTCACAAGAGCGGAAACACGTGTAGCAGAAATATGAAGAATAAAATATAATATATACACTATAACCAATCCACCAAAAACGTTTGCGGTTTCTCTCTTTTTAAAATACACATTTTTCTCTCATTGGAACAATCATAAACTTTTACCTATATATATATATATATATATATATATATATATATATATATATATATATATATATATATATATAGATATATATATATATATATATATATATATATAGAGAGAGAGAGAGAGAGAGAGAGAGGGAAAAGGTG
Source organism: Acanthosepion esculentum (assembly GCA_964036315.1). Classification (NCBI taxonomy): domain Eukaryota; kingdom Metazoa; phylum Mollusca; class Cephalopoda; order Sepiida; family Sepiidae; genus Acanthosepion; species Acanthosepion esculentum. The sequence goes on along the minus strand of OZ038508.1, from coordinate 15,129,367 downwards.
GGGATAGATTCTTGGTAAAATCCAAAGAAGAATACGCAATATTATTGATCCTGACCTGGCATCTCAGCTCTAGTCACATTCCCACCGCCGTAATGTAGCCTCCCTGTGATTGTTTTTTTTAAAGTAAATACATTCATGGTCATTTTTCTGATGAACTTTCCTCTATGGTTGCCTAGACTTTATGAACTTCGGCTCAGTAATAGATTGACGTCGAGGTCTCAACAATTTGCAGTGGAAATCGCGAGATGTAAACGTAGGTTCTATGTTAACAGATTCTTCTATGACACTTCTCACTTGGAGAACTCTCAATCAGTCATTTTCCCACCTCATAACATAGATCCCCAGCAACTATTTTCTAAATACTTTCATGGTAATTGTTCTGAAGAACTCTCCCCTATCGTACCTAGACTCTATGAATTTCAATGCAGTACTAGATTGGCAGTAAGGTCTCGTCATTTTACCTTTGAAATGAGTAGATGTAAGCATAATTTCTATGCTAGCGGTTTCTTCTACTGCACTTATTTCAAAAGTTCAAAGACAACAAATAACATAAACATAAATGCATTAGAAGTTTTTAAAGATTTTATTTATCTCCCCTTAGTGAGTATCCCAAGAATCCTATAACTCCATATTAACTGTTTCTTCTTTTGAAATACTCGCTCATAAAACTCTCTTCTGGCTTCTTCCTTTCCAGTCAATTTTGATCTTAAAAACTTTTAATGCAATGTCAATCGATAACTTTTCCTTCTTAATTTTTCTTCTTTTATTGTTCTCACTCCTTCTCATATTATCTAATACTCCTTTACCACTTGCATCCTAGTGGCCTTCTTGTGGTGCAATGATATATATATATATATATATATGTATGTGTGTATAAATGATGAGCTGTGATACAGCGAAGCAGTCTGTCTGTTGATGACGATATTAGCCCCGGAAGAAAAATTCGGCCGAGCACTGTCGGGAGAAAGAGCGAATTTGTAAACTGTGATTATTACTGCTAATATTTCAAGACTCTCCTAAACCGATTGAGTTATCTTGGCTACTGGCGTGTTTATGAAAAAATAAATAAGCAAAAATTCGCCTTTCTCTCTGCTGATGCCAAATCGGTCGGGTTTCGTTCCCGGCTTGAAGCGATGGAATGTCTAGTGACACTGATGAGCTGTGATAGAGCGAAACAGTCTCTCTGTGGATGACTCTCTCTCTCTCTCTCTATATATATATATATATACATATATATGTATATATGTATGTATGTATATATATATAGTCATCCACAGAGAGACTGTTTCGCTGTATATATATATATATATATATATATATATATATATATATATATATATATAGAGTCATCCACAGAGAGACTGTTTCGCTCTATCACAGCTATCATATATATATATATATGTATATATGTATGTATGTATATATATATAGTCATCCACAGAGAGACTGTTTCGCTGTATATATATATATATATATATATATATATATATATATATATATAGTAATTATTTATAATAATTTTTTTATTTTTTAACATACAACGTGTATTAACACGTGCGATACCCTGTCTTCATCAACCGCCGACCAGTGGTGATATCACGGTTTCGGTGGCTATGGCGGGACCGCCACCCCTAGCGCCACCAGCAGCGTTTGCCACCAGGCAGGGTATGAAGATAAGCTAATTAATCGTTCCTATTTGTAAATTCTTGTAATGAAATAAATAAACGATTGTTCCTCGTTGCAGCTTCTATCCGTAATGAAAGTCCTGAACGCGTCTGCCATTATTGACGCGCTCGTAAAAATCGTTATAGACGACCACGCACATAGTTCACTCGCGCATGTTAGGTTCATAGTGGGTTTGCATATTTGAGTGAAATTAATGTTATCGGGCCTAGACCGAGTCAAACTTGTAACAGAAATAGTTCTTCAGATAGAAGTCAGAACTACATGCTTTCTTTTTCATCAGCGAAACAATTTATTTATCCGAAGTGTGGTCTACCAGTTAGGACACTGAAGACAATCATGATGATGTTAGTTTCAGTTATCTACTGGAGAAATGAACATCATTCATTTGGACGTTTCGAGAACAGTCAAATTATTAGGAGGATTTGTGATAATCATAATTAAGTAATTCATCGAGTCTAGAAGAAACTTCAACAGAATGCAGAAAGCACTGGACAGCCGTTTCGTCCTATATTTGGGACTCAAATATCTCAAATCCTCCTAATAATTTCTATCACTTGTATATCCTTGCTTGAACCGGCTTATAATGTTCTGGATGGAGTTGCTTGGGGATAGTAGTCGTGGCTCGTGGGGGCACAGTTCTATGGGTAAGGGAAACTCGGATATGAATATGTGATCGAGCAGCGCTATATCGAGTCTAATTCGCTAACTCTTCGTCACTGAGGCCCGTTGCTACAGTTGGTATGACGTTTGCCTGATAACGTAACTGTCCGGGGTTTCAATTCTCGTTAGTGGATGCGCACTCCTGAGGAGTCCCAAACATAGGACGAAACGGCCGTCCAGTGCTTTCTGCATTCTGTTGAAGATTCTTTTAGACTCAATGAATTACTTAATAATGATTATTTCAATTCCTCCTAATAATTTTTATTTAATATATATATTAATGCTTGTTTTATTAAATAATATAGACAGGTTTTGTCTATTTATTTTAAGTAAGTTCTTTTCATATTGTCTGATAAGCTTAATCACATTATCGTTGAAAGACGAAAGGAAAACACCATATTGATACATGTTTAAATCCAATCTAAGCTTTCGGATTACATAAGCCATTATCAAAGATGACAATTTCAATAAATCAAACAACCCACAGATGAAACTACAATGATAGCTCGATTACATTGAGCTCAGTTTTCTTAGCACGAGCATTATATGTGCGAGATATATATATATATATATATATATATATATATATATATATATATAAAAAACTAAAGACCCAGGTAAACTTACCTAGGTTTCAACTAAACGAATTTGACCCTGACGATCCGTTTAGGTGAAACCTAGGTAGGTTTACCTGGGTCTTTAGGTTTAAATTAGGTTGGCTCTACTTCGTGTATTGAGCACTTTACGTAGTTACTTTTACTTTTACTTGTTTTGGAGGTTTTTTTCTTTGGACTCTGAACTTGAATTGTTTTCACCTCAATTTCATGTTCTTAGTTTTTTCTTTTTTTATTCCTCATTTTTCCTTGGGTATTGGTTTGTTCAGCTACGAGCCGAAATACCTAAGGTTTTTCCAAGTGAGTACCACTATTATACATATATATATATATATATATATATATATATATATATATATATATATATATACGAGTTGTAAGCGAAAAATTTACCAAGACATGTAACAGAAAAATTGTCCAATTCTTATTTTAAGCTTTGAAACGCTGTATCTTAGAAATGATTATAGATATTTTACTTGAATTCTCCAAGTTTTTTATAACACTATTCGACGCTGCTTTAAGCAGCACGAATGCATACTTACTCTCTAATCTTAGCAGAAGAATCAGATGAAATCGAACATAAAACGATAATGACATGTTCATCATTAATTACTCATAGCTAAGCACCTGAAGCTCATAATTTAAAAAAAAAGTACAAATATATATATATATATAGCATTCCAATGTCATTTTCCAAATTATTCAAGATGAACTTCGCCCTCTCTAACCTTCTAAGTTTCTGTCCTCGAGTAACAATATGCCTCACAGATTTCACGTGTAATTTCATTTTCGGGTTTTCTTTCACTGCTCTTCAAACTCTCATAGCATATGGATTGAATTGGATGTTTTTTAAATAAGCTTTTTAGCTCTAACTTGAAATGATGATCCCTCTTCAGGTTTTTACTTCCTGATCCAGTTTTCTCCTCTACTGTTCACCCTTTTTAAAACTTATTCACTGTTCACTTGATGGTCATTGAATGAACTTTGAAGATGGAAGCCAGAGCGTGAATGTCGGTACCATTATTGAGGGCGTGAATGATCTTTTTTCTCTCACCATTGCTCAGTTGGGTAGACTGGGTCTGACACAAAACAATTTTAAGGGACTCCCTTTTTAGCTGAAGCTAAAAGGCTTTTTCAGTGATTCTCACGAAAAATAGTCTCAAGATGGCTAAATGTGCTGCTACACCAATTTGGCGAGTTTGCTGCTATGGCCGGTATGTATATATATATATATATATATATATATATATATATATATATATATATATATATATACAATTTTTGTAATAAAAAAGATATTTTAAAGCCACTCAATCAGAGTAAATCTGTAAGAAAGGATATTTAAGATAATCAGTTTGCAATAAAGTACTTGATATCAACGATAAAACATTAATAGGATTAATATAAATATGAAATTTGTCACTTGATGTTATATTCCGCATACTGAACCCAGAGTTTCATATATCGTCAGGATATATATATATATATATATATATATATATATATATATATATATATATATATATATATATATATATATATATATAAGGTATGCTGTATTTGGGTCCTGTCACTGGATCTAACCAAGGCCTTTATCCAGCGTGCCATGTGTCCTTACAGACCCAAAGAGTTGTGACTTCAATACCTGGTTAAGGCAGTGGAGAACCCGGAGAGGTGAATTAAAAGGTGATAACTGATAACTCACATCCATTAGACATGGCGCGTGGAACTAGAACAGTTTACCCCAGCGAGCGAAATAAAGAGTTAAGTTCGACATTCCAATAACCTGAAGACGGCCGGAGCGTACAACGGCCGAAACGTTGTAATAAATATAGCGACAAAGATGAAGACAATAAACCAAATAATGTAAATAGTGTACATAATACCTCATCTCAGAAACATAGACAGATACTGAAAGGCCGAAACATAATAAATATGACGACAAAGATGAGGACAATAGTCCGAATGATGTAAATAGTGTACATAATACCTCATCTCTGAAATATAGACATATACTGAAAGGCCGAAACGTTGTAATAAATATGGCGACAAAGATGAGGATATTAGTCCGAATAATGTAAATAGTGTACATAATGCCTCATCTCAGAAATATAGACAGATACTGAAAGGCCGAAACTTTGTAATAAATATGGCAACAAAGATGAGGACAATAGTCTAAATAATGTAAATAGTGTACATAATCCCTCATCTCAGAAATATAGACAGATAATGAAAGGCCGAAACGTTGTAATAAATATGGCGACCAAGATGAGGAAAATAGTCCGAATAATGTAAATAGTGTACATAATACCTCATCTCAGAAATATAGGCAGATACTGAAAGGTCGAAACTTTGTAATAAATATGGCAACAAAGATGAGGACAATAGTCTGAATAATGTAAATAGTGTACATAATACCTCATCTCAGAAATGTACACTGATTCTTTAGGTTATTGAGTGGGAATAATTGTCGATCCAAATGTGCTTATTTTAGTTGCTTGTTTAGTATTGATTACTTCATTATTTCTTGTTGATTATCATTATTACATTTAGTTTTGTGTGTATTCGTAGTTTCAAACTCAGTTCATAGCCTACCTCGTTTATTGCATTCACTTTCACACTAATACACTTAGAAAAGACATGATTTTTTCTCTTCTCCCCCCAACTAGTAACTCTCTAGTCCTGGCTGGTAAACAGTCTTATAGAAGAAAGGTGGTGCTCCAAACCATATAGTAGATAATGACTAATAATTCCTTGGCTTCATCTTAGCCATTCACAAACTACTTCCGAAACTGCATCGGAGCCATTCTCAGGGGGTTAATGTCGCTATTATCGATTATCGTTTAAAGCTATTTCTATATATTTTCGTCTAAGCAATTTGCTTTGTCTTTTAAATAAAGTAGTATTATTTTTAATCAAAATTATGTTCTTGACATATAAAATATATTTATACATCGTTTCCTCAGAGTACTCTAAATATATGTGCATGTGTGTGTCTATATATATATATATATATATATATATATATATATATATATATATATATATATATATATGTATGTGTGTGTGTGTGTGTGTGTGTGGGTGTGTAATTTGGGAGCAACTTTTCTTGATATCGAAATATATATAGGTTATCGTACGGACAATATTTATTTCGATATCATTTTCAAATAAAAAGTCTCATTAGAAAATATGACAAAATTCAAAAGAAAATATGCAGGACAATGTTGTCTTTAACAACATATTTATGGGGAGTACACATATGTAGTCGCATCAACATATGCATAAATTTAGTCTGATGAACTCCTAAAGGACGAATATATATATATATATATATATATATATATATATATATATATATATATATATATATATATATATATATATATATATATATATATATATATATATATATATATATATATATATATATATATATATATATATATATATATATATATATATATATATATATATATATATATATATATATATATATATATATATATATATATATATATATATGCAGAGTTATCCAGAATCCGCCAATAACCTCGGAACCCATCCCCTGGATAACTCCGTATACTTGGATGAGTGAGTAGCGAAGTTTAGTTTATGTCTTTTTCGTCACTGAGTCCCGTGGTACAGTTGGTATGACGTTCGCTTTCTATCGAAGCGATCCGGGGTCGATTCTCGGTAGTGGGTGCGCACTGCTGATGAGTCCCAGATAGGACGAAACGGCCGTCCTCTGCTTTCTGTTTAGGTTACTAAGCTCGACGAATTACTATAAAATTAGCCTAAAATCTCCAAATCAATTTCATATATATATATATATATATATATATATATATATATATATATATATATATATATATATATATATATATGCGCGCGCGTGTGTGTTTATGTTTAGTTAATTCACCAAATTTGGAGTAGTGGCCATACTTCTGTATATACTGATTTTCCTAGCGTAGCTTATATTTGGCACAAGGCCGAAAGTATGGGGCACCCAGTGATGATCGAACTCATTAATCAGACGTAATTGTTCTAGCGAGACAACCTTGCTAACAATTACATCGCATCGGTATAATTCTGTATATATGTATTCACACGCACATACACATACACACATCTCTCTCTCTATCTATCTATCTCTGTATATATATATATATATATATATCAGTATAGGAAAAGTGATATAGAGAGATAGGTATGAACAGATTGTATAAGGTAGATACATATGAACAGATTTCGAAAGATAGATAGATAGATAGACAGATAGAAATGAGCAGAGTAAGATACATATGAGCAGACTTAGATAGTCAGATAGATAGATAGATAGGTAGAAATGGGCAGAGTAAGATACATATGAGCAGACTTAGATAGATAGATAGAAATGGGCAGAGTAAGATACATATGAGCAGACTTAGATAGACAGATAGATAGATTGATAGATATAGAGAGATTCATAAGAAGAGATTGTGAAAGATAAATAGATAAAAAGATAGATATGGACAAATTGCGAAACACAGATAAGAATACATTGTGAAAGATAGATCGATAGATAGTTTATAGACGCGAAAAATTGTTGATATAAACTTTATCCTTGGACAGAATTAAAGAGAAAAGATTGTTTACAAATGATGTATATGTGCGTGACAGACAAGAGGCATAGAGTGCTGATGAGTAAGATAAAGTATATATATATATATATATATATATATATATATATATAGAGAGAGAGGGAGATATGCACATTTAGTGTACACTTATGTCTGTATCTGCGCGTATCTATTATATACCTATGTACATTTACGCGTATGTTAGTTTTTATATACGAATGCAAATGTACATAGAGACACACACATGAATACGCTCACGTGTGGGGCGAGATGTTTAATAATGAAGAAATTCACACTGATCAAACAATTGAAAACAAAGACAAGGCTTTTTGATTTTTGCCGTGTCTGTTTTATTGAATTTCGAACGAGAAACCTTTTCAGATATTCATATGAATAGACCAGAATTTGAGTGCTTAGATTTCTGGCGAAACACGCAGAGTCTTGGCGCCCAGTGAGGTGAAAAGTAAAAGAGAAGTTGACCTAAAGCCATTGGAAACAAGCAGACGACATAAAAGACTATCTTATTACAAAGTAACAATCATATTTGCATGATTTGGAATTTTACATTCTTTATACAAAAAAGTTTCTTTCAAAAACTTTTCTTTCTGAAGTTCGCAGTGAAAGTATTCTTTTTTTTTTACAATTTCATATATTATTTTCTATCTCGTAACTTCATCATTGTTGTATTACATTTTGTATTTCGGACGATGCGTTATTCGACTTTTATCACTTCTTTTTACAGTAATCAATTAATTCTGTTGTTGTTGGAGGGACCACAAAACTTATCAATCAAAACGTGATGATCAATTCAACAATAATAGAGATTACAGTCTGAATAATAATAATAATAATAATAATAATAATAATAATAATAATAATAACTGCAGGTTATGTCACACGTAGAGTCTTCGTTGTTATTTCCTGGGAAAATAAAAGCTAACCGCCTTGCCATTGTTATTAGAGACCGCAAAGAAAAAGATTGCCTCCTTATTGATATGGAAGTCACTGCAATGTATATTTGAAGATCTTAAAAAAGCAGATGTTAATGGGCTCAGTGCAAGAAAGACCAATCCATTGTCTATGTTACATGATAAAGATTTTTATTGCCTCTTAAGAGTATATGCAAGAATATAAATAAAGAGTATTAGATAATAATAATAATAATAATAATAATAATAATAATAAAACAATCAAAGCCAACCGTCCAGACATTGTTATTAAAGACCACAAACAAAATAAGTGCCTCCTTATTGATATGGCAGTCCCTGCAGACTGCAATGTATCTTTGAAGATATTCGAAAAACTGTCAAAATACAATGACCTTGAAATCGAAATCTCAAAAATGTGGCACATGGGAATATCAACAATCCCTGTTGTAGTTCGAGCCCTAGGATAGATTGGAAAAGATTCCAGTAGATTATTGAAGGGATTCCTGGAAGTCCATACCTTAAAGAAATACAAAAAAAATGTTCTCGCCACACTTAACGAAGGGCTTTATCTATGTAAAAGATGTGTAAAATAAACATCAAGGTACCTTTTCGTCATCCTTGCTATTTTTTTTATCCCTAATACCATTAACCTATGAACAGGACGGAATATGGTTATATCTCAAAAGAAAATAAGCCATCTATTTTTACATGGATGACTTAAAGCTATAAGCTATGAATAACAGTGAACTGGAAAGTCCTCTAAAATGAGTAAAATATTTTAAAGATGACATTGGAATGGAATTCGGTTTGGATAAATATGCCAAAGCCACAATTTTACGAGGATCGCTACAACAAACCACCTGTATTAGCTTAGACCCTGGGGTAAAAAGCAAAGATTTAGAGTAAAAAGAAGTGCTATCAATAAAAATGATCACCAACAATTGGTTTCGCCTTTCCCCGGCGTTCTTCACCCCTCCTTCAATAACATGGCGCCATCCGCTTCAATCGTCTGCTCGTTGTTTCTAGTTACCACAATTGATGCCTGTGCGTTTCTGGTCCCTCTTGTAAACGTCCTTGAAACGTAGTGTAATCCGGTCTACCGTGGCCTGCACGACCCCCCCCCCGTACATGGTATCTTGGTATACGATCGTCATTCATTGCATGTATGTGATCCAGACAACCGAGACAGGATAAGATGCATGTACCAGGATTCTGCTTGTTCTAGCACAATATTTTTGCTAACTTTGGCCCTGCATGTGACGCCGAACATGGAAGGGCCATAATTCTAGATGTTTATTGCCGGCATTATTTCGAAAGTGTCCGAGACAAAAAAAAAGGTGTTATTATTTGGCAGGAGAATGAAAGTGTAAACACTACAAAACAAACCAAACAAAAATAATATTGATAGGATTGGTGGTTCTTCTAAATTCTCCACGTTCACCGGAATAAGAATCCACTGATACTTGATTTTGTTTTGATCAATAGAAAATTCAAAATGAAAGAAGGTGAAAAGAGCTGAGATTTGGGCGTAAACACAAAATGATCTCTGCGAGACTAAAAAAGAAAGCCATGAAAACAACCAATCGAATTCGAATTGATACGTGTAGATACAATCACAACTTTGTCTCATCATCATCATCATCATCATCATCATCATCATCATCATAATCATCATCATTATCATCATCATAATCCTCATCATCATCATAATCATCAGGACCATCATCACCATAATCATCATAATCATAATAATCATCATCATCATAATCATCATAACAATCATCATCATCATCATGACCATCATTATCATAATCATCATAATCATCATGACCATCATCATCATCATCATCATCATCATTATCATCCTTATAATCATCGTCATCATCATAATCGTCATCATCATTATCATCATCATCATAATCCTGATGACCATCATCATTATCATCATCATCATCATAATCATGACCATAATCATCATAATCATCATCATAATCATCATCATCATTATAATAATAATAATCATCATAATCATCATTATCATAATCATCATAATCATCATCATCATCATAATCATCTTAACCATTATCATCATCATAATCATCATCATTATCATAATCACTGTGACCATCATCATCATAATCATCATAATCATCATCATGATAACCATCATCATCATAATCATGACCATCATCATCAGAATTATCATAATCATCATGATCATGATCATGATCATCATGATGATCATCATCATCATCATCAGTGCCTCGACTGCTTCAATCGCCGAGGGGAGCTGAGGAGAGAAGAGACAGACACCTTCTCCATCCTGCTCTGCTGGTGGTGGCTCTCAGAATTTCTGGCATTGTCAAGTCCGTCCACTCTTTCTCCAAAAGCAGAGACGGTTGAACTGTCAAAATTCCAGTGTTTGTACCCTGTGAAAAAGAAAGAAAAAAAAACAGAAAAAAAACAGAAAAAAAACAGAAAAGAAACAGTAAAAAAAAAGAAGAAAAAAAACAATAAAAGAAAAGGGATTAAGAAGACAGAATATAACGATTTACATTGCATTTAATGTTTTGAAAATCAAAGTTGACTGGGAGAGCAAGAAGCCGTAATGAAGCTCCACAAGTGAGAAGTACCAGTGAGGTTGATATACCGTAAAGCAAAACAAAACAAAGAATATGAGAAAAAAAACATTATTAAGGAAAGAGGGCAATAAAAGAACAAGAACTGAGACAGAAGATAATGATTGTCATTGCATTTCAAGGGTTTACTGAGTGTGAAAGAATAAAAAAAAAGAGAAGCATTATTAAGGAGTGAGAACAATGGCAGAATAATCAAGAAGACATTAGATAACGGGTGACATTACAGTTAAATTTTTGAAGATGAAAGTTGACTGGGAAGCAAGAAGCCGGAAGAGAATTCCACAGGCGAGAAGTGCGATAGAAGTAACTGTTAGCATAGAACTTACGATTACATCTAGCCATTTCAACTGTAAAACGATGAGACCTATCTGGCAATCTAGTACTGCGCTTAAATTCATAAAGTCTAGGTACGATAGAGTAAAGTGATATTTATTTTGAAAAATACAAAAAATTAGCACAAGGTCAGACGGTGGGATGGAAGATGGCTGGTCTTCAATCTGTCTTATCTTAAACTTAGCTAGCCACAAACACTGACCAAAACAAACTGCAATATTCCTTAACACAGTCTTACTTACTATTCTTACTACAGAGACCCAAAATACTTCAGTGTCTCTATGAAGTGCTAACTAAACCCCTATTGTATAATTCCTTTTGTGGGGGTGGGAATTAAAATATGCATAAAGTGCAGATAATATAGAGGAAAATTCATTAGAATAATTACCATTAAACTACTTATAGAAAAGACACAGGGGAGCTACGTTACGGTGGTTGGGTAAGGAATGAAGCCGAGATGCCAGGTCAGGAAAAATAACATTTCAGATACTTCTTTGTGTTTTATCAAGAATCTCTAAATATATAGCAGGAGCACCAGAGCAGATATGGCAGCAATATTCAAAGCAAGGATGAATGGTAGACTTATAATTATGTAAGATAAATTCTTCTTTGGATTTTATCAAGAATCTCTAAATATATAGCAGAAGCACCAGACCAGATATGACGGCAACATTCAAAGAAAAGACGAATGGTAGACTTATAAATATGTAAGGTAGATTCTTCTTTGGATTTTATCAAGAATCTCTAAATATATAGCAGAAGCACCAGACCAGATATGACAGTAATATTCAAAGCATGGATGAATGGTAGAATTATAAATATGTAAGATAGATTCTTCTTTGTATTTTATCAAGAATCTCTAAATATATAGCAGGAGTACCAGACCAGATATGGCAGCAATATTCAAAGAAAATACGAATGACAGACATATAAATATGTAAAAATGATTCTGGAGAACCTTTTTTCGGACGAAACTAACTTATTTGGCTGCAGATATAGTAATTGATTCAATATACTCTTTCCACTTTATGTCAGCTGAAAAAGTTCATCCGAGAAGGCAAAATGAGTCACTCTCCTGGGTGGTTAGCATCAGCCATGCACATTGACCGATCTGAAGCCCAAATATAAAGATGTGCAAAACTGATCGGTGTGTGTGTGTGTGGGGGGGGGGAGGCTGAAATAGAGTCAACCCATACTCATTTCCTTATATTTCATTGATAAGAAGTAAGTTCAGTTCAGACAGCATCTTCCCCAGAACTGTTACGTCGTAGGACAGACTCCCGAGTGGATACTTCCCCGATCATTCCAATTTTAACCACTTTAAGTCTTGAGTCAACCATTATATATCCTAGACATCCTCATAATATGCATCTCTTAATCCCTCCTTGTCCACCTTTACTACCACCTCATTTAGTAACACTCTATCTTGAGTGGCTCCTTGGCTTGTATTCGGTGAACAATAGTATAACAAACATCTGTTAGTATTTTAGTCTTCAGACAAATGTAATGGAAATTAATAAGCTTCCGTAATTTAAAGTTATGTACGTTAAGCTCTTCGTGACATCTGACAACATCGTCCCCTTCCATATACAATGTTTTATTATAGTTGGACATTTTCCTTGACTCTATTTTTAATATAAATAATATTTATTTTCAGTCGTTTCATTTCAAAATTCGCCCGATTCCAAGAAGTTCTCAGTTCGCCTTTCGAATTCTGCCACTTGACCATTTCGCAAGAGTTCATTTCTTCACAATCACTTTCGGCATATGCATGCACGTTACGCTATCTGCAAATCGTGCATTTTTACAAAGACAATTGATTCCTTTCCTTCGCAATTCATCTCCCATTGGGAAATTTAATCAGACGATCTTTAAATAAACGTCTCCTGGAAGGAAACGAAAAAAGAATTCAATTCTCTTTCTATTTTTTTTCTTTCTCTGCATCAGTGCTGCATTTTCTAAATTAGACTTTCAATTTGGGGCTTAATTAGCCTTTCAACTGATTTAGTCTTTTTGTTCCTTTCCCATCTTGAACAGATTAAAATTAAGTTTTCATTAGCAAACATTAATATATTAATAACGATATCTTTCATTCACAAGTCTAGAGTTTAGAAAAACCCAGACGTTGAACAATAGAAATCGATTGCACTCTGGGAACAAAATTTGAGTTAACCCCCATCCACCCCCCCTAAAACCAAAACCCCTAAAAAAAACAGTTTTAAAAAGAATAAAAATGAACCACTAAAAATAAAACAAAGAGAAAAATACGCTAGAAATAATATTTTAAAAATCTCAGTTTGTTCAATATGAAATTACCAAATAAAGTTAAAAAGGAAAAGAAAAAAGAAGCCAGATGTAGTACGTATATTTACCTTGTTCGGACTGTTGTCTTCATATTTATTGCCATGTTCACGACGTTTCGACCGTTGTAAGTTCCGGCTATTGGAATTTCGAACTGAAACCTTTATTTCGTGAACCGGGGTAAATTGTTCTAGTTCTACGTGCTATGTATCTTTCGGATGTCTAAGTTATCTCCCTTTAACTCAACTCGCATAGCTAGGTATTCAATTAACAACCATTTGGGTCAAGTCACTGGATCCAACCAACACTTTTAACCACTGGGCCATGTGTGCAGAAAGACATCAATGTATGAATTTGGGGGTCTTATTAACCTAAGGTTTCAGTAATATTTTTTACCAGAGCTCTTATTGCAATTTTGTTGTTATTATTGCTTTTCTCTAGCAGTAGTAGGTATAATCTGTGTGCAAAAATTCATTTTCCCCACATGTAATAGAAGACATGAAAACTTCCTTTATACCGTTGATACGTCGAAAAGCTGAATTGCTTTAGCTAGGTACCTCCATGAATTCGGCATACGTAAGGTTTAAAATGAATTTTTAAAAATGAAAAAGCTTTCATTTTAGCTTTAATTGAAAGCTAAATGATGAAAAATTTACTAGTTCCAGTCAGCAAAATACTCTATGGTGTAGTTCAAGCAGAAATTATATTGATCGGAATCGATTTTTTTAAACGCTCAAAACGGCGGTTTTTGACACCTTTGTAGACAAAAGTTATTTCTTGGTTTTAAAAAATTGTAAAAATAAAATATATATTTCGGAAACGTTATTTGAGGAAAATTAACAAATTTTAAGTTAAATTAATCTGATTTAAACAAATATTACTTACTTAGAGCATATATTGTTGTATATAAACATTTCTTAATTACGAGGTTTTGTCTTTCTGACCTTTTAATTATAGATTTATCGACTTTTACATCCATACTTCAGAAATTTTGCACGAAATCACGCATAAAAAACAAATCAAAATTCTTTTAAAAATATTCGGCATCGTCAGATTGTAATAAGCTTTACAATATATGTTTAGTAAATATAGTTTGACTTAATAACAATATTTTCTAAGAAATATTTCATTGAAAATTAATTTTAAAAGATTTAAAAAATTATAAATTATTCAATTTAAAATTGTAAAATAATGAAAACAAATCTTGTAAAAATTCATTTTTCATAGAAATCTTTTTTTCTTTGGACAATATTGTCTTTAATATATATTATTCATACAAGCAATTAAAAGTTTCTCTAATTAAATAATGTCTTAGTTTTATTGCATTTTTTATTCTTCGATTTAGAACAAATTTTCGGTAAAACCGAGTCCGATTTAAAAAAAAAAATCGGTAATTTAAATTCTTCAAAGAATTTTGCATTTAACAAATATAGTCTCTAAAAATTACCTTGACGAATTTCTTTTTTTCATAAGATTAAGTAAGGGGCAGAAACACATGTAAAACAAATATTTTTACCAAGATGTTTTAATAAAAAAATATTTTCATTTATTTGTGTATAAGTCCAAAAAATGTCAGTAAAGTCTGCCAATTATTTGATTTTTACAAGAATTTCCAAATTAATGTATCTGTCACCGCAAAAAAGAGACAACAATTTGCTATGCTAAAAGTTAGTACAACCGCTGCCGAAAGAAAAACAATTTTTTAATCAAAATTTCGAATGTTCTAAAAAGGAGTGAAATATTTAATTAAATTATCAAAAAGTACATTAATCCTTCCTTTTAATAACATCATAACGATTTTGACAATAAAATTATGTTTTCATTACATTTGTTGTATGTTTTCATCGCGGTATGCTGAATTATTTAGCTTTTTTGTGGAGGTAAGTTGTTTTAGGAGGCACGGTGGAGTAATGGATAACGGCTTGGATTGAGAGAGCCGAGTTCGAGTTCGAGTTCCAGTCGAATTCATTACATTCACTTACGTGCTAATATCCTTGAGAAAGGTGTGAATCCTCGTCTTCTACTCTCAGCTAGGGGTAAATAGCAGGAGAGACTAGGTTCTATAGCCTTGGATGGCAACTGGTCTAGGAGAAGGACAATTGTGAATTCAAACCCGGAGTGGAACTTTGTGCTACCTTCGCGCGTTGGTACCAAACTGTATTGGTTTATCCTCTCCTTTGGACTCTGCTAGCAAGGCTGAGAGGGAGAACGAGACTTCTGGGCAGTTTTCCATATATCCCGCCCAGGCTCGTAGCGCACCGCTCTACTCCATCATCTCTCGAGACGGACGGATGCCGACGACGTAGTTGTAAAGTCAAGTTAAGTATTAAAGTCAACATGATTAGGGTTCGTGAAAGATGACACATACACCACAGTTAGTTAGACAGGAATTAGGATCTCGCTGTAGAGAAATTGTTAACAAACTGGTTCTTCAAAAAGTGACTAATGTAGTAACATAATTTTAGTCAGCGCCCGACACTGTGGCCTTTTGAATGACAGAGAGCTGCATATTGAAGTTCTGAGATTTGTTGCGTGTGTGTCAGACGTCCAGATCGAAGTCTACTAAGGTTGAAAATTCCTCCATTTTATCAATATCTGATATCAACGCCTGGATTGTCTGGAGAGATTTGTGAGCATTGCGGCCAGATATAAGAAGAATAACAATGGTGCCGAGACACATCCTTGTTTTGATCCGCATGTGATTGGAGATTCTTCTGAAAGCATGATTTGGTGGAATACAAATGCAGACATTGTCAGGCATTGCTTGAACCAGAAAGATAAAATAGTTGGGACATCCAAAACGCGGAAGAATTGTTCACATAGTAGCTCTTGGAACGCTATCAAAAACTACTTGCATTATTTACATTATTCGGACTGTTATCCTCATCTTCATTGCCACATTCACAACGTTTCGGCCGTTGTACGCTCCGGCCTTTTTCAGGTGATTGGAATTTCGAAGAATCCACCGGCTAGTTCCACGTGCAGTGCCTCTTTCGGATGTTTCAGTTTAAATCAACTCTGATTTTTTTTTTGTTCACCGCTGCTGTGGCCTGGTATTGAACTCTAACCAACGTCTTCATCCACTAGAACATGTTGCTTTCCAACTTGTTGAAAATCCTCTTCTGAATCCTCTTTTGTCTATATCTCTGAGATGAGGTATTATGATTACTTGCATTATTTACATTATTCGGATTGTTATCCTCATCTTCATTGCTATATTCAGAACGTTTCAGCCGTTGTACGCTCCAGCCTTCTTCAGGTGATTGGATCTCTGTGATGAGCTATCATGATTAACTGCATTATTTACATTATTCGGATTGTTATCCTCATCTTCATTGCTATATTCAGAACGTTTCAGCCGTTGTACGCTCCGGCCTTCTTCAGGTGATTGGATCTCTGAGAGGAGGTATTATGATTACTTGTATTATTTACATTATTCGGATTGTTATCCTCATCTTCATTGCCATATTCACAACGTTTCGGCCGTTGTACCCTCCGGCCTTCTTCAGGTGTTTGAACCTCAGTTATCTCCCTTTAACTCAACTCACCACTGTCGTAGCTAGGTATTGAATTAACTTTATTTCGTCCACTGGGCCATGTGCCCTGAAGGACACATGGCCCAGAGGATAAAGACGTTAGTTAGATCCAATGATCAGACCCAAAGAGTTTCGTGTTTAATATCAAGCTACAGCAGTGGTGAAACAAAAACTTGGAGAGTTGAGTATTTTTTCATTTTTTTAAGCTTATCACCCCAAGCAAGGATGGAAGCCACTAGCACGCAAGGGGTTACAGAAGGTTTGGAGGAAGAGCAGATAGGAATGGTAAAGGAGAGGATGTGGAGAAAGATAGTGGATCGATCAAGGCAAGGGGGTTACAGAGGATTTGGAGCGAGAGCAGATAGGAATGAAAGGGGAAAGGATGTGGAGAAGGGAAGTGGATAGATCAAGGCAACTGGAGATGTCGATTGACGTTACACTTAAATAGTTGGAGATTGTATTTGTCAGGGAAACAGGAATAAGGAAGGGAGTTCCACAGGCGAGATGTGCGGAAAGAAAATAAAAATTTCGGTGAACGAAATAAAAGGTTTGGTTCGAAATTCCAATCACCAGAAGAAGGCCGGAACGTACAACGGCAGAAACGTTGTGAATATAGTAATGAAGATGAGGATAACAGCCCGAATGATGTAAATGATGCAAGTAATCATAATTACTTGCATCATTTTTAGCAAAGAACTTACGGTTGCATTTAACAATTTAAAATGATAAGATCTTGTCGCCAATCTGTTCAGTCAGTTATGTGCCAGGCGATCATGTACCTTTCGTTACATGACTGACGAGGCAGATTTTTTTCCAGCAGTTGGTTGACATTTCTTTCTGCAGTAGACATCCATGGCTATAGAACTCGGACTGTTCTTCTATGTACCCATAGCTGGGGTAGAAGAAGAGGATTCATACCTTTCGCAAGGGTATTAGCGCGTAAGTGAATGTAATTGATTCGACTGGGATTCGAACTCGGCTCTCCGATTCTTTAATCCGAGCCGTTATCTATTACTCCACCTTGCCTCTATCTAGTGCTGCGCTTAAATTCATAGAGCCTAGGTAACATAAAGGAAAGTTCATCACAACATTTAATATGAAAGTATTTATAGAAAAGTCATATTTCGATTTGATCGCGAGGAAAGATGGAAAAGACATATCAGAGAGGCTGTATGGTTTCAGTGAGAAGAAAGACAGAGAAGGAGAAAGAGAAAGATGCGAAGATGCAATAACAGTCATGTGTTTAATGTCTGATTGTGATGGGAAAATATTGTCAGTTTTTAATCTTTTCATTTGTATCATTTTCAATAATAACCTGTATTCATGCCATGTGTCCTTGAGGTCATCTGTGTATGAATTTCTGGGTATTATAAACCTAATGTCTTCAGCAACCATTTTTTACCAGTGCTCATATTGCAATTTTTGCTGTTATCATATCATGTTTTTACCAGAACTCATATTGCAATTTTTGTTGTTATTATCGCTTTTCTCTGGCACTCCTTATTACTGGTTCACACATTGTATTAATTTCTATGCTGGGTCGGCTCAGGAGATAAAGGCGTTAGTTAGATCCAGTGACAAAGAGAAGTGAATTCAATACCCGGCTAAGGCAGTGGAGAACTTTCAGAGGGAAATTAACAGGAGATAACTGATAACTGACATCCATTAAACATGGCACGTGGAACTAGAACTGTCTACCCCAGTGAGCGAAATAAAGGGTTCAGTTCGATATTCCAATCACCTGAAGAAGGCCAGAGCGTAAAACGGCCGAAACGTTGTAATAAATATGGCGACAAAGATGAGGAAAATTGCCCGAATAATGTAAATAATGTACATAATACCTCATCTCAGAAATATAGACAGATACTGAAAGGCCGAAACGTTGTAATAAATATGGCGACAAAGATGAGGACAATAGTTCGAATAATGTAAATAGTGTACATAATACCTCATCTCAGAAATATTGACAGATACTGAAAGGCCGAAACGTTGTAATAAATATGGCGACAAAGATGAGGACAATAGTCCGAATAATGTAAATCGTGTACATAATACCTCATCTCAGAAATATAGGCAGATAGTGAATTTTATAATCGTAGAATTCTTAGCTTAAAAATGAAAATATCAAAACCGTGTTAGTATCCGGGAAATTTCTGGCAGGTATTTGGAAAAGAAAATGCTGCTGTAAAATTAATGGAATGTGATGAAATAATTGTTGAATAATTAGGAAATACTATATCAGCTCAAATAGACCATCGAATTTATATTTTGATTGAAAAAAGAATGCTAAATATGTCAAGCTCAATGCCAAATCGGAATTTTCATGTTGAAGAACTTAATATTCCCAAACAAAGACTGTTTTTCTTTTGTTGCTTAAATTCTTGAAACTTTAATTTTGGCAAAAGAAGAAAGAGAGAAACATTTTATCGAGTAAAAACATTTTTCTTGCAATTATCACAATTAATTATTGAACTGAGTTTAAAGCACGTGAATTCCCTAAGGGTGACACTAACTAGTTTTTGGTCTAATCTTATTTGGACTAAGCCTTTTAGAATTGCGATAATTAATTTTCCTCTGTTAGTCATAAAGAAAGACACATCTGAAATTTAAACATTTTCTATAGAACTGAACGAGCAAATTTGCAAATACAAAAAGATATATATATATATATACATATATATATATATATATATATAGTCTAGGCGTTCGATTCTGAGCGGTGAATTCAGTAATTTTGAAAAAAATAAGCGTGTTTGGCCTTGAATTGCTTTTGCCTACTACATATTTAGTGTATATATATATATATATATATATATATATATAAAGAGAGAGAGAGAGAGAGGGAGAGAGGGGGGAGATAGATAGATATAGAGAACGATAGATATACATATACACAGACACATACACAGACATATATATATATATATATTTGTGTGTGTGTGTGTGTGTGTGTGTGTGTGTGTGTGTGTGTGTGTGTGTCTATATATGCATATGTGTATATAGTAGACATTTAAAACGTATTTTTACTTATCAAACGCGCGTAACATAGAAGGGGATAAAATATCTTGGTCCTACCAAATTTATTACAATATAACTCAGTTACTTAGAGCATATATATATATATATATATATATATATATATATATATATATATATATATATATATATATATATATATATATATATACATATATATACATACATATATATATATATACATATATATATACATATATATATACATATATATATATACATGTATATATATATTAAATTAATATATATATATATATATATATATATATACATATATATGTATATATATATAAATATATATATGTATGTATATATATATGTATGTATATATATATATATATACATGTATATATATATATGTATATATATATGTATATATATATGTATATATATATATATGTATGTATATATATGTATGTATAT
This sequence comes from Acanthosepion esculentum, assembly GCA_964036315.1. Taxonomy (NCBI): domain Eukaryota; kingdom Metazoa; phylum Mollusca; class Cephalopoda; order Sepiida; family Sepiidae; genus Acanthosepion; species Acanthosepion esculentum. The sequence continues at coordinate 15,108,588 of OZ038508.1, read as the reverse complement.
ATATATATATATATATATATATATATATATATATATATATATATATATATATATATGACGTCCTGCCTTATTAGCTACTTTAGTTTTAAACGATATTTAAAATAAATACCAATTGCAATTTAAATATTTCTTTTCTAATTTACACTAATTTCCGCATATATATATATAAATGAATTGCGTTATATGCACCGAGGATATATATATATATATATGTATATATATATATATATATATATATATATATATATATATATATATATATATATATATATATAGAGAGAGAGAGAGAGAGAGAGAGAGATAGATGCGAGCAGACATAGATGTGAGTAGATATAGATTAAACAGAATAAGATAGATAGATAGATAGATAATGAACAGACTGAGATAGATAGATAGATAGATAGATAGAAAGGTAGGTAATGAACAGACTGAGATATATATATATATATATATATATATATATATATATATAGATAGATAGATAGAGAGATATGTATGCCGAAAATAATCAAAAGAAAGCGGAAAAATAGAAAAACAAATCAAAAAAAGATGGAGAGATTTTCGAGATATAGATTTTGTTTCTGTAATAAATCGCATTAGATTTTTTCATAGGCGAAGAAGAGAGATTAAAAAGAATTAATTTGATATTTGATTCAACACTGTGTTGCTGTCTGGAATTTATCGCGAATAAAATTAAACACACGCACGTGAACACATGGGTATGGTTTCATACGTGCAACATTTGATCGATGTCCCTGAACAGACAGACCCCCACCTTTCACTAGGAATAAACATCTTACCTATTTGCCTTCGTACATACGATCACCCCCTCCCCATCTCTCTCTCTCTCTCTCTCTCTCTATATATATATATATATATAAATGATTTTTCCAACCGAGTATTACTATTAATATATATATATATATATATAATATATATATATATATATATATATATATATATATATATTTATGTATATGTAAATAATTTTTCCAACTGAGTATTACTATTAATATATATATATATATATATATATATAAATAATTTTTACAACAGAGTATTACTATATATATATATATATATATATATATATATATATATATATATATATATATATATATATATATATATATATATATATACAGGGTGTCGATAAAGTTCATGCGCTCTTTAAAAATTTATAACTCTATTTTTATTTACGATAGAAATAATGTGTAAAAAATGTTATAAAGTTTAATGTACCTATTAGGTCATCCCATAAGTTCTGTCCGAATTTTAACTTTTTGTTAAAATGAACGAAATTTAAAGAGTATTTTATAATATCTAATGGCGCTGAACATTATTTTTATGTTTAGATGCATTTAAACTGATCAAATTTTATTTCAGAGAACGATAAAATTAAATTTTGTTTGATTAGAACCCTGCTAACATGGAAGTACCCAAGAATCATTTGAGGCACATAATGCTTTATGAGTTCAAGAAAAGCAAATCAGCTAGAAACACTCACTCAGTTTATGGAGAGGAATGTGTGAATGAAAGAACTCGAAGAAGATGGTTTGCAAAATTCTGAGGTGGAGATGAAGATGAAAATCGAACCGGAATCGTCCAGTTGAGTTTGATGAAAAGCTTCTTGATGCAGCTCTTGAAGAAGATCCTGCTTTATCAGTTGAGGAATTCGCAGTGGTTCTCAGTTCAAACCATACAACTGTTCATCGTCATCTTCAACAACTTGGAAAAGTTCCTAAACTTGGAAAATGGGCGCATCATGAATTGTCTGAAAACAACCTCAAATCCCGAGTTGACATCTGGTCTTCTCTCCATTCTCCCCAACTTGTTTCTCAGATATTCAGGTCGGTAAATGTTATTAATACTGTTTATTATAAACACAGCATTTACTTAAACATTTGTATCTATAAAAAGGATTTATAAACATAAAATATCTTTATATATATATATATATATATATATATATATATATATATATATAGAGAGAGAGAGAGAGAGAGAGAGAGAGAAATTGAGACATATGTTTCATATCGCCGTACTGATACATATTTCTTTTATTCCGAGTACTTTCGACTTAGCACAATGTCATCCTCAGGGTGTTGTTTATTGCATGGCAAATATTCTAGTGTTCTTTATTGTCGAAGACAAAATTGTTGTGTTCATCTGAAAGTTAAATTTCTTACTTGTGGAGTGAAAAATGCTGAGTCAGTGTGATCGTTGACACCGTTTAATGGGAGGTAGATAAGTATGGTTGTGGAGAGATTTTTTACAAGATAAGTAGTAAAAAGTATTAGTGCAAACCTTGGTATTTCAAACTATTGTACACATTTTACGATATTTGTGGAGTATTCATAATTAATTTCATTAAAGTATATATATATATATTTCAGACTCAATGATTTACTTAATTATAATTATCAAATCCTCCTTACAATTTCTATCATATGTATATCATTGCTTGATCCGGCTTCTAATGCTTCAGTTTGAGCGGATTGATGATAGTAGTCGTGGCTCCGCGGGGCACAGTCCTATGGTTACAGAGAACTTCAGTTGAAGTTATTTAGTGAGGTTTTTGTCGTTGACCTTCGACTCCTCTCCGGTCAATACAACTGATTTCAAAATTTCTGATACTATTTCTGGCACGAATATCTCCAGTTATTTCTATCCCGGGCGACTCGCTCGGATTTTAGTATGAGAAACGTTGACAACTGAGGGGTTACACTTTAGCTTGTCTTTATACCTGAGCTACGACCGCCCAACCTGCTGGCAACACATGAGTAACTTAGGTATTCTGTTTTTATTCATCTTTGCAACATGACCCGCCCAGCGAAGTTGTGACGGCATCAGAAAAGTCTCAATTTCGCCAATGTTGCATTCAAACGTCCAACAAATTTAAATCGTTTGTTGGACGTTTTTACAAATTACACTTAACCATGACCATATATAAATATATATATATATATATATATATATATATATATATATATATATATATATATATATATATATATATATAAAGACATTTTTATGTTTATAGATACAAATGCTTAAGTAAATGATCTGTTTATAATAAACAGTATTAAACAACATTTACCGGCCTGAATGTCCGAAAAATTTTCATAGGAATTTATTCGTCCTCCAACAGGAATCGAACCTGTATCCTATACGGAACCGTCATATAGCCTGACGTGCTTTTAACCGATTTGGCCACAGGGGAGCGTTCGGTTAGCAAGGTCGATTTTACTGTCTTACAATCCTGTCGGAGGACGAATATTTTCTATGAAAATTTCTCGGACATTCAGCACATAAACGGAGCATTTACTTAAATATTTTATCTATAAAAAGAATGTATAAACATAAAAATGTCTGAAAATAATTATCGGACTTTGTACATTTCATAATGTGTGACGTCATTGGTTTACATTGCGATACGCTTTGAGCAGATATGAATGTACGTGAGAGATTCATGGAAGATTGTAGTTTAAAGACAGTAAAATCGACCTTGCTAACCGAACGCTCTCCTGTGGCCAAATCGGTTAAAAGCACGTCAGGCTATATGACTGTTCCGTATAGGATACAGGTTCGATTCCTGTTGGAGGACGAATAAATTCCTATGAAAATTTATCGGACATTCAGGCCGGTAAATGTTGTTTATTATAAACAGATCATTTACTTAAGCATTTGTATCTATAAACATAAAAATGTCTTTATATATATATATAACCGTCATATAGCCTGACGTGCTTTTAACCGATTTGGCCATTTCTATAAAAAGAATGTATAAACATAAAAATGTCTTAAAATAATTGTCGGACTTTGTCCATTTCATTTTATTTATATATATATATATATATATATATATATATATATATATATATATATATATATATATATCACTGTCATAAACAGACAAAAATTAGTTTTATTATTGCCACACATGATAATAAAAAGTAAAAATGAAAAACGGGCTAGCTAATCGTTTTCTTACCTCACTTAACCGAGCTAAATCGAGGTTAATAAAGTAAATTATTTAAAAAAGGGACAATGGACAAGTGTATTGGGGAGGGGAAATATTTAGATGGTAATTAGTTGGAAGCCTAATTTAGCACTGTTGAGCGAGGTACGAAACCGGTTAGCTAGCCCGCTTTTCATTTTTACATTTTATTATCATGAGTGGTAATAATAAAAACAATTTTAAAAATTTTGTACCACTAAACATATATATATATATATATATATATATAGGTTCATAGTTATATATATATATATATATATATATATATATATATATATATATACTAGAGGAACATGAAGACAAATGGATTTTGCGCCTCAAAATACTTCATCCAGACGGGTTTAACCACAAATTTGACAACATAGATGGAATTAATATATAACCCCATTAATCAAATCCTACCCACATTTCTCACACACACAAGCCAGATCTGCTTGTAGAGGTCTTGAGGTCTCACGCTTATACACACACTCATATTAACATATACGGATACACACATTATACACACACCTAAAGAACTAAAAGATAATATACACTTAAAACACACATCTCATTCTAAGCAGCCGATAAACCTGTCAAATTGACCAAGAAGGGAATTCTGAA
>OZ038508.1:15088964-15098964 GCA_964036315.1 Acanthosepion esculentum | reverse complement strand
ATCAGACATACAAATTCAAAAAGAAATCCATTTTCTTTTTGCATTTGTAGGTGTGATGAATTGGATCGTGATTACGATTCCAATGTAATAAATTATAACCATGGAATATTAGGGTTTGAGCTTTTTATATTATATTATTAATCTGTCCTCGACATTAAGGTCTACCTGGATTCTATCCTCTTGGAAATTATATATATATATATATATATATATATATATATATATATATATATATATATATATATGTATGTATTAATTGCACAACAAAATCAAAAAATACTTCATATGAGCAAGGGTTATAGAATTATTTCAACCAATGAGAAGTGCGTTGGTCATATAAAGCCCCGGTGTACAGACTTTACATTTTTATTTATGGTAAACCGACTAAAGAATAATTATTTGTGAGCGAAATAAAGGGTTTAGTTCGACATTTCCAAACACCTGAAGAAGGCCGGAGCGTACAACGGCCGAAACGTTGTGATAAACATGGCAACAAAGATGAGGACAATAGTCCGAATAATGTAAATAATTACACAATCCGTATTCAGCATAAACAAACAATATTTGGAACTAGTATGGAGTAGATCCTCCATTTACTAGTTTCAGTGCTTGTATTCGATTTTTCTTGGATTTTATCAAGTTATCAACAACCGTCTTAGCTATCTTTTACCACTCCTTTAACAATGATTCTTTAAGGTTTGCCACTGACGTGATTTTGGTTGCACGCTCTCGAAGTCTTTGGTCAAGGTGCTCCCAAACGTGCTCTATTGGATTAATGTCAGGATTTTGGGCTACCCAAGACAGTGACTTGATTCCTTGCGATTCCTTCCAAGCTTTTGCTCGTATGACATGGCACTCTATCTTCTTGAAAAAGGTAGGCATTATTGTCAATCTGAGTGGTTTCAGATAGTGGGAGTAGTTCTTTCTCTAATATTTGACAGTATTTTGGACCATTCAACTGCTCGTCAACAAGAATCAGCTCAGATTTCCCTCCAAACCAGACAGCGCCCCACACCATTACTCCAATCCCTCCATGTTTCACGGTCACCTGCAGACATTCAGTGTTCCAAGTCTCATTCTGATTTCTCCAAACATAAACCAATCTCGAATTAGAATATCGGCAGAATTTACTTTCTTCTGACCAAATTAAAGAATGCCAAAATTCATGATCTTTGCTCTCGAATTCTCTCGCCCAATTAATACGAAGGTACTTGTTACACTCTGAAATCATGGGTTTCTTTCGTGCAACTATTCTTTGATAGATTAGTTCTTTCAGAGTCTTTCTCACCGCATATGGCGACAGTTCTACGCTGCTGGCGACACCTCTGACGACGGTTTCGGATGATCTCCCTATTCAGCGCTCTTTTCGTTCGCTCAGACACGATGATGGGTCTTGCTGAACATTGTTCCACATAACAATGGCCTTCTTCATTAAATTTCTTGACAATATTATTAACACTTTGATGATTAACATGGAAAAACCTAGCAATTTCTCTGTTTGACTTGTCACACTGATGCCATCCTATTATTTGCCCTTGTTGAAATTCACCAATTTCCTTATTTCAACGAACTTTCATTGCAAGATATAAGTCAACTATCGTTCATAGATGAACGTAGCTTGATACTAACACGGTATAGTTTGAAAAAAAGAAAACACTTTATTAAACAAACGAAAATTGCTGTAATCAAGGGTGCCTAAAAACTTATCATAGTTCACTGTATGCTGCCTCCATTTCTTTTACTTCAACCGGTAGTAAATTGTTTATGCTTTTGGTGAACAGCTGAAAGAGGACAGTTATATCCTTTGTCAGTAATGACAGACAGTAAATAGAGTATTGTAAAGAGTGTATTTTGTAAACAAGCTTCTGTTAATATATCCTGTCTATGCTCCGAATATTCAGTGACAAAACAGACAGGAGGACTTATTTTAATTGCTATTCTCATGTGAAGAGTTGAGATTGAAATAATCAGGGTTAGACAAGGACAAACTCGGAAGATTGTTTAATGAGTCACGTCTTTGTAACGCGTTCACAATTACGGATTTGTGTTGATGGCTTTGTAGATTGTTTCCGTTTGGGTCCTAGCAAGATTTCAAGTTCACACGTCACAAGGTGTGACACTGGGGACAAAGTCAGCGACTTTTGACGCGTCAAGTGACACGCCAATTCAGGGTTGTCACACTGAAGGACTCGGCTAAAAACAGGTCTCAGGTTATTTTTGTTTCGTTTCGTGCAGGAAGATGGTTGATTTTATTGGGAAAACTGTATGTAATTCTTCTGACATGTCTCTCTCGCTTGTCGACAACGTAAGTAAATCTGTGTGTATCTGAGTACAGGCGTACGTAAGCAGACATATAATCTCTCTCTCTCTCTTTCTCTTTCTATCTATCTATCTATCTATCTATCTATCTATCTATCTATCTATCTATCTATCTATCTATCTATCTATCTATCTATGTGTAAAATACATCGATGGTATTAGTGTATTTATATGCGTCATTTATTCATAGTATTAGGGTTATCTCCCTTGCATTGACGAAGCCAGATGGAAGTTCTTTTATATTGACAATGGCAGTTTTTTCCTATATCGTTATGAAACTGCGGAAAAGACCGAAATAATACAGCATTTACCCATAAATAGGTTGGGAGTGGAAACCTATAATTAAAACCTTATTTTTAGGGGGTCTGTAATTATTGCCGGATGTTTAGGGACTTATCATTAATACTGTTTATTTAGGGCCTCGAAGTTTTTAGAAACCTACAGTTTATATCGGACTTTTATTTAAAATATTCAAAATTAATACTAGGGATTATGGCAACCATTGGCAGGTTAATATTTGAATAATATATATAAAAATCATATCTTACTTTCATATATACTGTAACTATGTACAGGGTGTCCCAAAGGTCAGGCTACAATTGTCAGAAAACGTACACTTTGGAAATAGCAACCAGAGGAAATTTGCATGACATCATCTTCCATAATTAGATCAGTAAAATCTCCTTATATTTTCAAATACAGAAACATTAATTAAAGAGTATAACATTTCTAATAACTTAATAAATATACATGCTCAAAATCTGAAAATTTGCAAATTAATTATTTGATGGTAATGGTAATGTTAGTATCATTAAGATAGAGAAACATTAATAAATTCGCTAAATATAAAATATACATATATACTTAAATAAATATATAAATATACTTATCTCTATGTATAACAGGCAGGATGTGTGTGTATGTGTGTAACGAATGCACGGCGGCAATGTTCGACGGATTTGTACCAAAATTTAGATGCCCATGCTCCAAGTCAGCGGTAAGGCCAAGACCGACTTTGCATTTCCCAACTCCCATCGATAGTGGAAATAATCGATTATTTCATGCTTCTACAGCAGGTTTCATGTAGTTTGCGGACATTTTCTACTGGCCAGAGTGAGAGCCTATAGATGTCTGCCACGAATAGGCAGGAAGATTCTATTGGCCAGCGGGAGAGCCAACAGCTGACTGAAACGAATGTTAACTAGCATGCTAGGATGCAAAAAAATCGATAGCTGCATTCGTCACCAGTGGAAATAATTTAAATCTGCATGGCACTTTACTCCAATTGGTTCATTCCCTTGCTTAAACTCAATGTTGATGCTGATTCCGCAGAACTGAGCTGGGTGTGAAAAAGTATTTGTTGTTAACATTCTTTTTTCATTCGGTTTTTCCAGTTACGAGTCCTTTTTTAAAGGTGACGTTTTGTGTTCATTTTGTTTAGTTCTTTTTTCGTAACAGATTTAATGTTTACTATAGAGCTTCGAAAAAATTCGCAGTGTGAGATAGGCAAGAAGTAAGGCATGTAGCAACATAAGCACGGCAAAGGGCACTCCTTTAAAGGCAAGGAAGGGCAAACATTTTCTAAGTCAAGTGATAGCGATTGGTGTATGAGAAGTACGATTTTTGAATCAAGCACGGGCAACGCCGGGCCATGCTGCTAGTACATATATATATATATATATATATATATATATATATATATATATATATATATATATATATACAGGGTCTCCATAAAGTTCGTGTGCTCTTTAAAAAAATTATAACTTGAATTGTATTTGCGATAGAAATAATCTATAAAAAATGTTATAAAGTTTAATGTTCCTATTTTTAAGTCTAGCTAAAATAACTAATGTGATTTCAGGCATTACTGTAAATCAGTTGGCAAATGTTTTCCGTGAACTGCAAAATCGTATTACCTTTTGTATTGCCAATGATGGAGGACATGTGGAAACTTAAACTTAAACAAAGTTTCAATAAAACCTTACAAAAATATAGATTTACTTCTTTCTAATCCTTTTTACAAATTATTTCTATCGCAAATACAAATAAAGTTATAAATTTCTTAAAGTGCACACGAACTTTATGGACACCCTTTGTATATATATATATATATATATATATATATATATATATATATATATATATATATTACTTCCAATGTTATTTTTAGTAGATACCCGTATTTAAGTACACGCTTATTCTGAACATTATTTATTTCACTATTTACATTATTCGAACTGTTATCCTCATCTTCATTGCCATATTCACAACGTTTCGACCGTTGTACGCTCCGGTCTTCTTCAGGTGATTTGAATTTCGTTCCGGACACTTTATTTTGTCCACTAGAGTAGATTGTTCTAGTTTTACGTGCCATGCCTCCTCCAGAAATCTTAGCACTCCCTTGTACTTAACTCTCCAAATATTTGGTTCACAACTGCAGTGGCTTGGTATTGGACTCACAACACTTTGGGTCTAGTCATTGGATCTAACCAACGTCTTTATCCACTAGGCCATGTGTCCTCAAATGCTTGGAGTTACAGAAATAAGTGAGACACCCGGAAGAGGAATGGCACGTGGAACGAGAACACTCTACCCCCGTGGACGAAATAAAGGGTTCGGTTCGAAATTCCAAACACCTGAAGATGGCCGGAGCGTACATATGACAATGAAGATGAGGACAACACTCCGAATGATGTAAATAGGGTAAATAATCATGATACGTCATCTCAGAGATATAGACAGATATTATTTATTTTGTCTACCGTTGTGTGTACTAGAGACCTAGGCATTGTGGGCATGTGCCTTTTCTTTGAATCTTTGAGGTGTTATCTTCAGGTAGGAACAGCCAATTAATAAGATAGGGGATGTTGATGCTTATTTATCTGACTAATGTTATAATTTTAATCTGATGATTTATTTCTGCTTAGTTTCCTGTCAGGGCACGGACATGGATTACCGACCTATTCCCCACACTAATAAGAGAACAAAGCATATATATATATATATATCACTTGTATATCTTTGCTTGAACAGACTTCTAATGCTCTGGATGTACCGGCTTGGGATAAAAGACGTGACCCGTGGGGCCACAGTCCGTTGGACTACGTAAACTTGGATGAGTTACACGACGGAATTGGTGAAGAGTGGCGCTATATCGAGTCGAGTTTGTTACCACTTCATCACCGAGACCCGTTACGGTCCGGTTTCGATTCTCGGTAGTGGATGTGCACTGCCACTAGCACGCAAGGGGTTACAGAAGGTTTGGAGGAAGAGCAGATAGGAGTGGTAAAGGAAAGAATGTGGAAAAAGATAGTGGATCGATCAAGGCAAGGGGGTTACAGAAGATTTGGAGCGAGAGCAGATAGGTATGAAAGGGGAAAGGATGTGGAGACGGGAAGTGCACAGATCAAGGCAACTGGAGATGTCGATTGACGTTACACTTAAATAGTTGGAGATTACATTTGTCAGGGAAACAGGAATAAGGCGAGATGTGCGAGACATGAAGCTATTGGAGTAGAAGAGACGTCTACATCTAACAGTTTCAACGGTGAAGGGGTGGGAACGGGATGCCAGCCTCGTAGGACGTTTAAATTCATGAGGCCTAGGAACCAGCGAAAGCACCTCTTTTACAAGCCAACATATATTATCACATTTTTTTAATTAAAAGAAAACGGTTAAACCAAAGCAGTCTATTATTTAAAATAAATACAATTCGTCAAATTGAAATGAAATATTAAATAATAATGACTTTAATAACAATACAAATTTAAATGAATAAAAAGAATTAAGAAAAAAACTTGAACAGACCTCTAATGCTCTGGATGGACCGGAACAACAACAAGATTTAATCCATAATTTAAATAAACGTTCACAGTCAGTATGACTAGTAGTTTTGAGAGTGCTTAAATTTACAAATTTTGAAAACCATGTTTTTACTGATATTTATGAATACAAATTGCAAAATAAAATCCCCGTATTTACCTTGGTCTTCCATCAGAACATGAAACGCGTTCGTAAAGAATAGTTTTTCATGTGGATTCCGGGATGGAATCCGGTATCAAATAATAACAACGCCAAGAATGAATATAGGAAACAAATGTATTAACGTAATAATACAAACTGGTAATACAGGTTAGTAGTTCCAGGAATGCGGGGTTAGTAAACAAATATATATATAGTCTTTGATATCGACGTATCGCTGTATGACTTCTTACTGAGTCTAAGTGCTCGTTACTATGACTCTTGCCGCTATGTTATTCAACTCGACCGACTCAACGTTCCACTACTACTCTGACATGACTGTCGGGTATTCACTGGCAGTAGTATATGTATACCTTTGGTGAGTCCATTTGTGTAAAGAGGAGAGCCTCCTCAACAATATATATATATATATATATATATATATATATATATATATATATATATATATGTTTATACATTCTTTTTATAGATACAAATATTTAAGTAAATTCTCTGCTTATAATAAACAGTATTAAACAACATTTGCCGGCCTGAATGTCCGAGAAATTTTCATAGAAAATATTCGTCCTCCGACAGGAATCGAAACCTGTATCCTATACGCAACCGTCATATAGCCTTACGTGCCTTAACCGTTTCGGGAACAGAGGAGCGTTCGGTTGGCAAGGTCTAATTTACTGCTTATAAACTTCAATCTTCCACGAATCTCTCACGTACATTCATAACTGCTCATGGCGTATTAAATGTAAACAAATGACGTCACACATTATGAAATGGACAAAATCCAACAATTATTTTAAGACATTTTTATGTTTATACATTCTTTTTATAGATACAAATATTTAAGTAAAAGCTCTGTTTTATAATAAACGGTATTAAATAACATTTACCTGCCTGAATGTCCGAGAAATTTCCACAGGAATCGAACCTGTATCCTATACGGAACCGTCATATAGCCTGACGTGCCTTAACCGTTTCGGCCACAGAGGTGGGTTCGGTTAGCAAGGTCGATTTTACTGTCTTTAAATTTTAATCGACCTTGCAAGCCGAACGATCCTCTGTGGCCGAAACGGTTAAGGCACGTCAGGCTCCGTATATGACAATTTCTCGGACATTCAGGCCGGTAAATGTTATTAATACTGTTTATTATAAAACAGAGTATTTACTTAAATATTTGTATCAATAAAAAGAATGTATAAACATAAAAATATCTTAAAATAATTGTCGGAATTGGTCTATTTCATAATATATATATATATATATATATATATATATATATATATATATATATATATATATATATATGTATATTGAATATATATACTTACTATATATATATATATATATATATATATATATATATATATATATATATATATACTGACTATATATATATATATAGAATATATATATACTGACTCTCTCTCTTTCTCTCTTTCTCTCTCTCTCTCTCTCTATATATATATATATGTGAAAAATATAGGCTTAAGTTGTTCTATATTTATGGGATAAAGTGCCCAATATCAGAAAGAGAGCGTGTGTAAATATTAAAGTGTGTTAATATAAAAACTGCTTCCGCCAAAATAATAGTTAAAATAAAGTACAACAATCAACACCAAATTTGAATAAATAGCTTTATCTTCCCAAACCAAAACAAAACTATTAAATGAGCGATATAAACAATTTTTACTACGTGAATAAAGCACCGATTAAAATAAAAATACAAAATGAATATATAAGATAAGAAAAAAATAAAAAATAAAAAAATAAAAAATATAAGTAAAAATAAAAATATAAAATAAAAATGAATATAGACAAGCAAAATAATTTAACCGAAATAAATAAATAAATAAACAAATAAACTACTTCCGGCAAAATAACCGCCAAAATAGACTACCCACAATGCACCACTGACCCGTATATATAAATTGCCGAGAAAAAATAAGCAGTACTCGTGGCCTGACGATTGTGTCCAGCATGAAACAGACTGTCGCCTCTAAATGTTGACTTCAATGTTCACTTTTATATATATATATATATATATATATATATATAGTCAACGACAAAATTATTCATACGCCTATTAATTTTGAACATTTTTATCCATTTCTCAGAATCTAATGTGTGTATGATGCCAAGATTTTCTTATATGTTAATAAGCACAAAAGAGGAAAATAAAACTCATTTTTCAGAACAATAGTTTAAATACAACAAATTTGACAGGCGAATTATACAAATTAGGAAAAGACAAAATTATTCGTACAGTAGAAAATATCGTTTTAAATTGATTGATTCGTGTAAGTATAAATAAGTTACATAATTATTTTATCGATGAAGCCTTCTAGACTATTTATTTAGTAGAATATTTGTGATAATTCCAGCAAAGAACATGGCATGATGCATAGAGTGTCACCATTGTTATTCTTACGTTAACAACACAATGGGGGAGACAAAGGGTCTTAGGGTTGACTTGAGACAGAAAATTATTAACTTCCACAAGTCGGGACATAGTTAAAACACTATTTAAAACCTTCAGGAATTAGAACGTGTAAACATTGAAGAATGGAAGAAAATCCCACAAAAGACTTGTTCGAATCTCATCAAATCTCATCTTTAGAAAACGATTACTGCAAGTTATAAAGGTGAGAGGCCATGCTATTGACTGTTAATAGTGTGAAAATTGTTCAATGTTTTCTATTTTTCATACCGTACGAATAATTTTGTCTATTCCTATTTTGCATAATTCGCTTGTCAAAATTTTTGTATTCAAAATATTGTTTTGAAAATTGAGTTTTATATTCCTTTTTATGCTTATTAAAATAGTAAAAAACTGGCATCATCCGGGCATTAGATTCTGAGAAATGGATAAAAATATTCAAAATTGATGAGTACACGAATAATTTCGTCGTTGACTGTATATAGTGTATTTGTTCACCTCCTCGACAAAGAAAAACAAAGAATCAAGAAGTATATGCGTATTTTAGTTTGCGTTGCTCGTGTTTATTTTCCCCTTCTAGTCTGGCGAAGGCATGAACCCACTTTTACATGCGCTTGTTAGGGCTACCACACTTATCTCATAACATTTCCTTTGCCGGCAGTAATAATCCCGATTGGAGGTCCTTTTCGAGACGAACGGCCAGGTTAGTTTTGTCAACGACACTAGATTTGTTTTTGAGGCAGGGGTAAATTGTAGTGTCGTCCGCGTAGATGCCTACTTGAGAATCTATGACGTCAGGAAGATCGTTGATGAAGATCAGGACTAATGTCCGTCAAATATTCCACAACGTTGGCGATCATGGCTCTCCACAGACTCCATTACTTTATGGTGGAATGGTTTCTCTGTGAATTCTCGATTTCTAATTCATAGTTCTCTTATACCCAACCTATTCTGCTATTTAACCCATAAAGGGGGGAAGAGATGGATACGTTCTTTACTCAAGGGGATTTTAGCCAAAGCGAACGCTAGAGAGTATGTTGGAATTTTAACAGGGTTAGCCTATTAGACATACTATGTCTATATCTGTTGCTTTGCTTGTACGTTTCACAATAGGTTGAATAATAAAAAGCAAGTGAAATTCTGATAAAAGAAATATAAGTCAAAAATTAATAATAATCTGATAGTCTTTTCTGAAAAACAATGTACAGCTATAATAAATTGAAACGAGACTTTCGTTAAAGATTAATTCATGCGCCAACCGTA
>OZ038508.1:15053964-15083964 GCA_964036315.1 Acanthosepion esculentum | reverse complement strand
AGATATAAGGGAAACCAATGCACGATATACCTGGCGGGCTTGAGCAAATGGATGACGGGGAGTTAGCAGAGGGACGAAACTTATTGAGAGCTACAACGGATAGGGGAAAAATGGAGAGCCATGATTGCCTACGTCCTGAAAAAAACACGGCACATAAAAAGAAAAGAAATGAGTTCGATCTTCACTGGGTGGCCCATACTTTCAGTTTTGTGCCACAGCTAAGCTACGCTTGGGCAATCACTGTGAGTAACGCGGGATTTTTAAGGAAAATTGAATCAAAAAGGCCATTCAGGAATCAGAAACATTTGAAATATATGGGACACATAAAGAAGTCTTGGAGAATTTAACCCTTTCAAGGAATATCGAAGATTTTCAGAAGTAAACTATCTAAATAGCTTGTGTAAATAGACGGAGTGAAGGAAAGCGATTAGAAAAGGAAAAAAAAAAACATCAATTATAAGAAGGTTGAAAGTATAGTTGTTAGCAAAAGGGATCAGGCCAACATGGAAATTACAAAGTGGGGATAACAAGATAAAACAATTACAACAATTTAAATATCTGGGAAGTGTTTTAACAGAGGATGAAAAGGGTGACACCGCAATCCGAAAACCCAGATAGCAAAGGATGCATTCCGAAAGCTAAGCAAATTATTAAGAAACAGAAAAATTTCGTTAAAAACAAAGAATGGAGTATTTATCTGTTATGTAATATCAGTCGACTTACATGGGTGTGAATATTGGAAAATCTTCTCACAGAGGATTAAGGGACAGAAAATATGTTTCTACAGAAGGATACTGAGAATAAAAAGACAGAACATGTAAGCAACAATGAAGTTAAATATATGGGAACAAAAAGGAAACTTATATTTAACATCAGAAAGAGACAATGTAAATTTCTAGGTCGCATAATGCGGAAAAGAACTTGGAAAATGGGATAATCACATGACAGATTGGAGGGAGGAGGGATAGAATCAAACAACGCATAACCAACTTAGCGAGCATGAGTAAAAGAATCGTGGAGTAAGGTTGAGGAGATAGCAAAATTTATTAAGAGCTACAAAAGAAGCTTGAATGTATGTTTGTTAGCAAAAGGTTTGATTTGGTTTGGTGATTCTGAGAGAATTAAGAGCCTTACCACATTCACTAATAGCGATCACAATCTTAAGAACATGTGATACAGAAAGATTCTATAAATAGTTCGAATCACAGCCAAGTTCGTTACCTTCACTTACGCTCAAGTAGCCTTTGGTAAAGTACCGATCCATCCCCCCAACTATAGTTTGAATACAGGATAGATTGGGTTCTATAGCCTTGGCTGACAGCCAGTCTACCGCTATGTGTCTTCCCACTGTCTTATACAGTGAGATGATTGTGAAAGAATTAAGAGCCTTATCAGATACACTAATATCGATCAAAATCTTAAGAACATGTGATATCTAGATGACATTGTGTTGATAGCAGACACGGGTAGAAAAATACAAGAACACGTACAGAAGGAAATCGATAAGAAAGGAGCAATCATTAACTGCAAATGACAGAAAGCATGATTGTTAGCAAAAGAGACAACCCAGCATGCAAATTACAAATTGGGGATACCAAAATCAAACAAGTACAACAATTTAGATATCTGGGAATTGTTTTTAACAGAGGACGGAAAGGGCAACAGCGAAATCCAAAAGAGCATTGAAATAGAGGAAAAAATGCCTTCCAAAAGTTAAGCAATCTATTAAGAAAGAGGAAAATTTCATTAGAAACGAAGAAAACAGTACTGACCGATTATGCAATATCGCTCCTCAGGGAATGCCAAACAATCTCTTTACAGATGAAGAAAAAAGGCTGGAAACAGCAGAAATATTCTATAGAAAGCATAACTCCTGCCTAACAAGCAGGATGGTGGAACAAGGTCAAGGAACAAAAACTAAAAGACAAAATTTACTAAGAGCGACAAAGGAAAAGATATTGTGGAGAGCTATAATCGCCAACGTCCTGACAGTGCATGACACATAGAAGAAGGAGTAGTGGATGAGAGAACAAGGTATGGAAGAGATGGTAAGGGGACAGACATTCTTTACAAAGGATAGGATGCTGTGGAGATCAATGATCGTTCTGAAGGTCGGTTTGTTCTTTTTTTATAGCGATATATCGACTCGAGTTATTTAATGCCGAAATCTAAATATGAAAATTTACTCTTTTATAACGAATTCAAAAGTATGGCATTATTTCATAGTAAAATTATAGTTACTTGGCTGCATTTTTTTTTATCAAATAAACTTACAAAATCAAACGAGAAGAGAAATCTTCTTTCTCCTTACAAGAAATGTGATGAATCATTGACAATATATTCTGTCTTCAATTTTACTATAAAATGTATGGATTGTCATTTTCCTATAAGAATGTATTGTTGGCCTACTTTCAGCAGCAAGGCCGCTGATCGTCACATTGGGGGTTTTGATGAGTCTAAATGTATAATTTTGTAAAAGATTTAAAAAATTATCAGCAATACGTTTTGGTAAAAAAAAAAAAAAAATAATAATACCAGCAAATAATTTTTTTACTACTGCTCCCACGAAATTATTTTTTTAGCATTAAATAGCCCATAAGGAGTTGATGTGTCGCTAAACAAAAAACAAAAAAAAACAAAAAAAAAAAACAAAAAAAAAAAACAAAAAAAACAAAACAAACAGACAGAAAACGCCGTTCTGCTGAAGAGGGGAATGTGCTGAAATCTACAGTAAGTTGATCTTTTTCTACGTTGTTCCTTCAGAGTGTAGTTCTGGGTATGACGTTAAACTGCATCCAGCAGCAAGGCCTCTGATCGGGAGATTGGAGGTTTTGAGAAGCGTCATTGCTGTTCTTCCTCAGTCTACTCTAACCCGTGGTTGTCCCAACTTTTGAAGTTCTAGCTATGGGAGAACAGTAAAACCCCAAACAAAAATTAAAACACTAGTAAAGTATAAAAAAATACATTTTTATAGTAAAAATACAATATCTTTTTATAAAAAAAACTACCAACAATAGAATTTTTGTTGTTTGTTTGTTTAACAGCATATCAACTCATTATGGTTCAAAAATATATGATGGTATTCTGCTTTCACAATTGAATACATGGTAGATGATACTCAGCTTTTGCGCATATATGTGGATATAATTACTAGAGGCGGTGATAGGTGTGTTTTATGTTGTTTTGTTGAAGTTATATTTTGGAATACAGTTTGATCTAAGAATTTTTAGAATATATGGATTAATGTCATGAAAGAATTCTTTCATGTTGGCTGATTGATTGAATTTGTTTAGCAGCAGATCAATCTCTATGAGTTATTTAAGGCCGAAATCTAAATCTTTTGGATACAATTTTATGGCTTCAGCTAAATATATTTTAATCGCATACCTTCAACTAGAGATAAAATGTATTGTTGATAATTCTACTGTAAAATGTATTGTTGATAATTCTACTGTAAAATATATTGTTGATAATTCTACTGTAAAATGTATTGTTGATAATTCTACTGTAAAATGTATTGTTGATAATTCTAGTGTAAAATATATTGTTGATAATTCTACTGTAAAATGTATTGTTGATAATTCTAGTGTAAAATATATTGGTGATAATTCTACTGTAAAATGTATTGTTGATAATTCTACTGTAAAATATATTGTTGATAATTCTACTGTAAAATGTATTGTTGATAATTCTACTGTAAAATGTATTGTTGATAATTCTACTGTAAAATGTATTGTTGATAATTCTACTGTAAAATGTATTGTTGATAATTCTACTGTAAAATATATTGGTGATAATTCTACTGTAAAATGTATTGTTGATAATTCTAGTGTAAAATATATTGGTGATAATTCTACTGTAAAATGTATTGTTGATAATTCTACTGTAAAATATATTGTTGATAATTCTACTGTAAAATGTATTGTTGATAATTCTACTGTAAAATGTATTGTTGATAATTCTAGTGTAAAATATATTGGTGATAATTCTACTGTAAAATGTATTGTTGATAATTCTACTGTAAAATATATTGTTGATAATTCTACTGTAAAATGTATTGTTGATAATTCTTCTGTAAAATGTATTGTTGATAATTCTACTGTAAAATGTATTGTTGATAATTCTAGTGTAAAATATATTGGTGATAATTCTACTGTAAAATGTATTGTTGATAATTCTAGTGTAAAATATATTGGTGATAATTCTACTGTAAAATGTATTGTTGATAATTCTACTGTAAAATATATTGTTGATAATTCTACTGTAAAATGTATTGTTGATAATTCTACTGTAAAATGTATTGTTGATAATTCTAGTGTAAAATATATTGGTGATAATTCTACTGTAAAATGTATTGTTGATAATTCTACTGTAAAATATATTGTTGATAATTCTACTGTAAAATGTATTGTTGATAATTCTACTGTAAAATGTATTGTTGATAATTCTACTGTAAAATGTATTGTTGATAATTCTACTGTAAAATGTATTGTTGATAATTCTACTGTAAAATATATTGGTGATAATTCTACTGTAAAATATATTGTTGATAATTCTACTGTAAAATATATTGTTGATAATTCTACTGTAAAATGTATTGTTGATAATTCTACTGTAAAATGTATTGTTGATAATTCTACTGTAAAATGTATTGTTGATAATTCTACTGTAAAATATATTGGTGATAATTCTACTGTAAAATGTATTGTTGATAATTCTAGTGTAAAATATATTGGTGATAATTCTACTGTAAAATGTATTGTTGATAATTCTAGTGTAAAATATATTGGTGATAATTCTACTGTAAAATGTATTGTTGATAATTCTACTGTAAAATATATTGTTGATAATTCTACTGTAAAATGTATTGTTGATAATTCTACTGTAAAATGTATTGTTGATAATTCTAGTGTAAAATATATTGGTGATAATTCTACTGTAAAATGTATTGTTGATAATTCTACTGTAAAATATATTGTTGATAATTCTACTGTAAAATGTATTGTTGATAATTCTACTGTAAAATGTATTGTTGATAATTCTACTGTAAAATGTATTGTTGATAATTCTACTGTAAAATATATTGGTGATAATTCTACTGTAAAATGTATTGTTGATAATTCTACTGTAAAATATATTGTTGATAATTCTACTGTAAAATGTATTGTTGATAATTCTACTGTAAAATGTATTGTTGATAATTCTACTGTAAAATGTATTGTTGATAATTCTACTGTAAAATGTATTGTTGATAATTCTACTGTAAAATATATTGGTGATAATTCTACTGTAAAATGTATTGTTGATAATTCTAGTGTAAAATATATTGGTGATAATTCTACTGTAAAATGTATTGTTGATAATTCTAGTGTAAAATATATTGGTGATAATTCTACTGTAAAATGTATTGTTGATAATTCTACTGTAAAATATATTGTTGATAATTCTACTGTAAAATGTATTGTTGATAATTCTACTGTAAAATGTATTGTTGATAATTCTAGTGTAAAATATATTGGTGATAATTCTACTGTAAAATGTATTGTTGATAATTCTACTGTAAAGTATATTGTTGATAATTCTACTGTAAAATGTATTGTTGATAATTCTACTGTAAAATGTATTGTTGATAATTCTACTGTAAAATGTATTGTTGATAATTCTACTGTAAAATGTATTGTTGATAATTCTACTGTAAAATATATTGGTGATAATTCTACTGTAAAATGTATTGTTGATAATTCTACTGTAAAATATATTGTTGATAATTCTACTGTAAAATGTATTGTTGATAATTCTACTGTAAAATGTATTGTTGATAATTCTACTGTAAAATGTATTGTTGATAATTCTACTGTAAAATATATTGGTGATAATTCTACTGTAAAATGTATTGTTGATAATTCTAGTGTAAAATATATTGGTGATAATTCTACTGTAAAATGTATTGTTGATAATTCTAGTGTAAAATATATTGTTGATAATTCTACTGTAAAATGTATTGTTGATAATTCTACTGTAAAATGTATTGTTGATAATTCTAGTGTAAAATATATTGTTGATAATTCTACTGTAAAATGTATTGTTGATAATTCTACTGTAAAATGTATTGTTGATAATTCTAGTGTAAAATATATTGGTGATAATTCTACTGTAAAATGTATTGTTGATAATTCTACTGTAAAATGTATTGTTGATAATTCTAGTGTAAAATATATTGGTGATAATTCTACTGTAAAATGTATTGTTGATAATTCTACTGTAAAATATATTGTTGATAATTCTACTGTAAAATGTATTGTTGATAATTCTACTGTAAAATGTATTGTTGATAATTCTACTGTAAAATGTATTGTTGATAATTCTACTGTAAAATATATTGGTGATAATTCTACTGTAAAATGTATTGTTGATAATTCTAGTGTAAAATATATTGGTGATAATTCTACTGTAAAATGTATTGTTGATAATTCTAGTGTAAAATATATTGTTGATAATTCTACTGTAAAATGTATTGTTGATAATTCTACTGTAAAATGTATTGTTGATAATTCTACTGTAAAATATATTGTTGATAATTCTACTGTAAAATGTATTGTTGATAATTATACTGTAAAATGTATTGTTGATAATTCTACTGTAAAATATATTGGTGATAATTCTACTGTAAAATGTATTGTTGATAATTCTAGTGTAAAATATATTGGTGATAATTCTACTGTAAAATGTATTGTTGATAATTCTACTGTAAAATATATTGTTGATAATTCTACTGTAAAATGTATTGTTGATAATTCTACTGTAAAATGTATTGTTGATAATTCTACTGTAAAATGTATTGTTGATAATTCTACTGTAAAATGTATTGTTGATAATTCTACTGTAAAATGTATTGTTGATAATTCTAGTGTAAAATATATTGGTGATAATTCTACTGTAAAATGTTTTGTTGATAATTCTACTGTAAAATATATTGTTGATAATTCTACTGTAAAATGTATTGTTGATAATTCTACTGTAAAATGTATTGTTGATAATTCTAGTGTAAAATATATTGGTGATAATTCTACTGTAAAATGTATTGTTGATAATTCTACTGTAAAATATATTGTTGATAATTCTACTGTAAAATGTATTGTTGATAATTCTACTGTAAAATGTATTGTTGATAATTCTACTGTAAAATGTATTGTTGATAATTCTACTGTAAAATGTATTGTTGATAATTCTACTGTAAAATGTATTGTTGATAATTCTACTGTAAAATGTATTGTTGATAATTCTACTGTAAAATATATTGTTGATAATTCTACTGTAAAATGTATTGTTGATAATTCTACTGTAAAATGTATTGTTGATAATTCTAGTGTAAAATATATTGGTGATAATTCTACTGTAAAATGTATTGTTGATAATTCTACTGTAAAATATATTGTTGATAATTCTACTGTAAAATGTATTGTTGATAATTCTACTGTAAAATGTATTGTTGATAATTCTACTGTAAAATGTATTGTTGATAATTCTACTGTAAAATGTATTGTTGATAATTCTACTGTAAAATGTATTGTTGATAATTCTACTGTAAAATATATTGGTGATAATTCTACTGTAAAATGTATTGTTGATAATTCTAGTGTAAAATATATTGGTGATAATTCTACTGTAAAATGTATTGTTGATAATTCTACTGTAAAATATATTGTTGATAATTCTACTGTAAAATGTATTGTTGATAATTCTACTGTAAAATGTATTGTTGATAATTCTACTGTAAAATGTATTGGTGATAATTCTACTGTAAAATGTATTGTTGATAATTCTACTGTAAAATGTATTGTTGATAATTCTAGTGTAAAATATATTGGTGATAATTCTACTGTAAAATGTATTGTTGATAATTCTACTGTAAAATGTATTGTTGATAATTCTACTGTAAAATGTATTGTTGATAATTCTACTGTAAAATATATTGTTGATAATTCTAGTGTAAAATGTATTGTTGATCAGTTTGCTATAAATGTGTATTATTGGTATTTTTACAATAAAAAATCTATTTTTATGCTTTAATTGTGATTTGAACCCAGTTTAGGGGCTAACTATTTACCCATAGCTGGGATCCTAACAGGTGCTACTACGGCGGCTCAGGGTGGGACCTGGGAACAAACAGCAATTAAGATGCTGCTGTTTTCTATTAGAAAATTGGTTTGGGGTGGGGGTAAATGATCATTTGTCTTCTGTTCACATCTGCCTGCGCAGAGAATACACCAGGAAGAGATTAAATAGCCTGGAGCTTTCATTTCCTTCTTGTATTGTCGATGAGGTTTGCATTGGGGTGTGCACCAGACATTTTGCACTTATATCTTTGCATTCTATGGGGGCCTAGTCGTGGTGTAATGGTTAGCAAGCTGGTCTCGCTAAAACAATTATAACTGTGTACTGAGTTCGATCCTCACTGGGTGCCCATTCATTCGGCCTTGTGCCACATCTAAGCTATACTTAGACAAGCTTGCTATTACACCGACCCGAGGTGCGCAAATATTTTTCTATGTGTAGCTTAGATGTGACACAAGTCTGAATATATGTGGCACTCAGTGAGGATCGAACTCACTATTCAGTCGTAATTGATCTAGCAAGACAAGCTTGCTGTACATTACACCGCGTCGAAGTGGCCAGATGTTTTGATATGTGAACTGAATTAAAGTGCGCAGTATTATTGTTATGCTTAAATCCGTTCTGAAATGTTTTTTATAAAGTAACAGGATTATAAGAGAATTAACATAACAAGACTATGTGGGAACTTCGACGTTGTGTAATGGTTAGCAAGCTCGTCTCACTAGATCAATTAAAAGAGAATAGTGAGTTCGATCTTTACTAGGCGCCCCATACTTTCGGCATTGTGCCACATCTAAGCTTCGCTTAGAAAATTGCCATGACGAAACTAAAGGGTGTTTCATTAAGAAGGATTATATATAAGAGTGTTTCATTAAGACGGATCAAATTCAGCAGTAAATAAATCAATGTTATTGGTAAAAAATTATTTATTTTTCTATTGCATCATGTTATTTAAGTTATGGCAATTATGTGTGAAAAATAATATCACCAAAATGTCCGGCAAATCTGAAAGAAAATGAAAAAAAAATCATAAGACGCTTAAACTTAATTCATATTTAAAATCGGTCCAAGTTATTGGAACATTCTTTATGACAGAAGTAGATATTGAAAGAGGAATTGGAATTACCCACTTGGTAATACAAACATATTGAACCGAATTGGCATCATTTGAGCTCTTGTAGAAAAACACCAGATACTCACAATTTTTCACTATATTTTTTAACTATATTTATTCTTCAAATAAAGCAAAAATTAGTAAGCTCAGTAGGAAAATGTTTGATTGAATCATGCATAAAATACCGTTTTTGCTTCTTATCTTTATGAAAATAATGTACACTTATACTATATTCAATTATATATTCACCATTATTTGCAATGACAACCCGTCGATAACTTTTGAATAAAATTCCACAGGTTTTCATGTGAAAATACTTATCGATTTGCTCTAGAATCTGATTTGCATTAGAGAAAATCTTTTTCCTATCAAAGGGGCCTGCAGTGATCGAAAATGGTAATAAGCTTTTTAGACAAGTTTAGATGAATATGGCTGTTCAGGTAGAACAGAGTAGGCGACTCCAATTCATTTTTCCTGTTATTTTTACGATATGCAGCCTTTTATGTAGGAGAAGAGAAGTTTTTTCCCTTTTATCCACTGTGTACGCTGCTACTGCCGTGCAAAAACTAAAGTATGCTAGTATTATTCTAATTAATTCTGAACTGCCGCGTGTCATTATTAGTTGGATGATACATTCGCCATTACAATTGGTTACCAAAAACGAATTTACTTATGACAACCTAATATAAGGAGAATTATATTTTAGCATTCTTGTCACCTTGGCGATCATCTTGTAAAAATGTCAGCTACCGAGAAAGGCACGTTTTGATTTTTTTAAAAATCGTTTCACTCCAAGCAAGGCAATAGAGCCACTAAGAAATAAGGGGTCACTGAGTGTGAGAGAATATGGGAAAAAATATTAAAGAGAGTTACCAATAAAAGAACACAAATTAAGCAGACAGAAGGTAACGATTGATATTGTATTTAAATTTTTGAGAATTAAATTTGACTGGAAAGTAGGAGGCCGGAAGAGAGTTCCACAAGGGAAAAGTGCGATAGAAGAAACATTTACAGTTAGATGTAGACATTCCAACTGTAAAATGATGAGACCCAACTACCAATCTAGTACTGTGTTTAAATTCAAAGTCGAGACAGCACAGAAAATATTATAGTAAAATCATGTATAGACATGGTTCCTAATGATTAAATATATTTTCGTCTATCGTAACATCACGCGGTTCCATAACAGGGGCCGTGTTGTAGAAGCCGATAGCGGGTGAAACGGCAGCGAAATAGTTAGGACGCAAATACGAGTCTAAAGAACTGGGCGAGTTTTAGGAGAAGAAACCTTTCGATAGGAAAGTAATGAATGAAGTTAAAATAAAGCAAAAGAAAAAGGAGCAAAATGCAAACAATAGACGATGAAAGTTGGGAATATCATGAAATTTCTTTATAACTTATTTCTGCGATGGAACCTGCTGTGACGGGAAACATGAGTTGATTTAGACAATAAGGCCAATAGTGAGGAATCTAGTAGAACAAGAACGCCAGGCGGGATGCGAAGTTGAAGAGATTTCATTGGTTGGTTGGTGGCAAAGGGATTATTCGCAAATCAGAAGAGTTTTCTTTTTGTTTAAATGGGAAACAAAGAAAGATGAAAAAGAAAGAGAAGAGACAAAAAAACTGGATACTGAATAAGTGGGGGTGGGGCGGGGGAATAAAAAAAAGAAAATAGAGAAAAATAAAGAAATGACAGTAAAAAGGAAGAGGAAGAAAAAAAAGAAAGAAAGAAGAGAGAATAAGGGAAATAAACAAAGGAAACATGAAAAGAGGAAAGTAATTGATAAAAGGAAAGAGAAATAAAGGGAAGAACGAGGATGAAGTAAAGAGGGAGAAATGAAAGAAAGAAAAAGAGACAGAAAGAAAGAAAGAAAGAAAGGCTGAGGAGGAAGAACAAAGGAAACATGAAAAGAGGAAAGTAATTAATAAAAGGAAAGAGAAAAAGGGAAGAATGAGGATGAAGAGAGAGAAATGAAAGAAAGAAAAAGAGAAAGAAAGAAAGAAAGAATGAAAAAAGAAAGAAAGACAGAAAGAAAGAAAGAAAGAAAAGCGGAAGAGGAAGAACAAGGGAAACATGAAAAGAGGAAAATAATTAATAAAAGGAAAAGGAAAACGGGGGAAAACGAGGGTGAAGTAAAGAGAGAGAAAAGAAAGAAAGAAAGAAAGAAAGAAAAGCGGAGGAGGAAGAGCAAAGGAAAGATAAAAAAAGCAAAATAGGAGAAATGAAAAAACAAATGACAGTCAACGAAAGAGTGAAAGAAAAAGAAAACGACTTATAGAGAGAGAACAGGAATAACCCCATGAATGTGAAGAAGAAGAGAAAGTATGATTGAAAGAAGAAAAGACCGGCGAGAATGAAAGAAGAACAAATAAAAAAAAGAAACTGGAGGAAATAACAAAAGAATAGAGAAAAAATGAAGGAGATAGAAAAGAAGAAAGATGAAAAATAAAAAAAATAAAAATAAAGGAGAGAAGAAATAATATGAAATCAAGAGAATGAGTGAAAGAAAAAAAGAAAGAAAGAGAAAGTAAAGAAAGAAAGAAAGAAAGACAAATAAAGAAAGAAGGGCTGTAGTATAAAAAGGAGGAAAAATGAGAAGAAACTCAGTAAATAAAGAAGAAAGAAAGAAAAATATTGATGTAGCGCGCTTTGACAAAGAAAAGAAAGAAAGAAAGAAAAAGGAAGGAAATTAATTAATGGAATAAAAAAACTTAGAAAAAAGAAGGAAGATTTAGAGAAGATTCAGAAATGAAAGAAAAGAAGCGGAAAATTAATGAGAATAAGAAAGAAAATGGATCAGGTAGGTAGGTATGTAAAGAGATAGATAGATAGATAGATAGATAGATAGATAGATAGATGATGTATAGACTGAGATAGATAGATAGATAGATAGATAGATAGATAGATAGATAGATAATGTATAGACTGAGATAGATAGATAGATAGATAGATAATGTATAGATTGAGATAGATAGATAGATAGATAATGTATAGATTGAGATAGATAGATAGATAGATAATGTATAGACTGAGATAGATAGATAGATATATAGATAGATAATGTATAGACTGAGATAGATAGATAGATAGATAGATAATGTATATATATATATATATATATATATAGATAGATAGATAATGTATAGATTGAGATAGATAGATAAATAATGTATAGACTGAGATATATATATATATATATATATATATATATATACATATATATATAGATAGATAGATTTGAAAAGAATTAGATAGATTTGAACAGAATGAAATAGAGAGATTTTAACAGAATAATTTAGATAGAGAGGGAGAGATAGATATATTTGAACAGAATTAGACAGATAGATAGGGAGAGATAGATGTATTTGAACAGAACGAGATAGATAGATACATAGAGAGAGAGAGAGAGGGAGAGAGAGATGTATTTGAACAGAATGAGATAGATAGATAGATAGATAGATAGATAGATAGATAGATAGATAGATAGAGCGAAATAAAAAAAGCAAATAATCAGTGAAAAGAAAAGAGGAAAATGAAAGAAGGAAAAGAAGCAAAAGATTTACGGAAAAAAAGAAAAGAAGCGAAAAAAGAAATATTCAAGAATTGTCTGAAAAATGGGAAAGAAAATAGAAAGAAAACTGTTAGTGAAAAAATAAAGAATGAAAAAAGGAGTTAAGAATAAGAGACAAACGTAAAAGAGATAAAGAAACCGGAACCCGTATTAAATACGACAGCGTCATGGTGAGTTAAAGAACGAAAGGAAATGGAAGAAAAATTGGTAAGAATGCTTCTAAAAGCATCAAATAAACGAAAAGGAAGGAGAAAAGGGCGGTGTAGTAGAACCGAAATATTTATTAAAACATTTAAAAAGAATGCAGTAACAAAATAAATCCAAAATTGAATAAACGAACTGGTTGCTTCCAAAAACAAAATTGTGTCTAACACAAGAAAAATAAATGATTAAACAATTGTTGATGTTTACTTTCTCAATATAAGATTCCGACGTTGGATTATTTCACAAAGTTCTATATTTTCAGCTACCATTTGATAAATCGAAAGGAAACAGAAAACTTCAGTGTTTCGGTTCGTTTTTTGTTTGAATTCTCAGTTGTTTTCTTTTGTCTGTTCTTTTGTGATTTTCCTTCGTCGGCAGATACATTCCTTTAGCGAAAAATTCGGTGGGAGTCGGATGTATTCCCCACAGGAGAGAGACTAACCACTCCTTCATTTGGCCCCGTTAATATCCGACTATAAATATATAAATAAATAAAATCAAAATCCGAGCATTTGTAATTATTTTTTCAAGTTCCGTTTAGGCTTTATATGTTCCAATGTCTCTTAAGGTTTAGGTTTCAATCCCACATGCAATCATTCTGATCTGTGCATATTTCTTTTGTTTCAATTTATATTTTCGTAATTTTTACAAATTTTGCTACTTATTTCGTTTGGTTTTTCGTTCTTTCTTTCTTTCTTTCTTTCTTTCTTTCTTTCTTTCCTTCTTTCTTTCTTTCTTTCCTTCTTTCTTTCTTTCCTTCTTTCTTTTTTCTTTCTTTCTTTCTTAGTAAATTTTTTGTATCTTTTGTATAAATTTCATTATTTCGTTTTTTGATAATTTTCTTTTTTTACTTTAACTTTATTGTTTTTCTTTTTCCTTTCTTTCATTTGTACAAATTTGCCTTAACTTTCTTTGATTTTTTTGTAACTTTCTTTGTTTCTTTTGTACCACGTTTTAAGAACTTTCTTTGTTTTTTCTTTTGTATAATGTTCTTTCTGTCTTTCTTTCTCACTCTTTCTTTCTTTCATTTGTATAACATTTTCGGAACATTTCTTTTGTATAACGCTCGGAACCTTTTCTTTTCTATAATGTTTAATTCCGTCTTTCTCACCCTATTTCTTTCTTTATTTCTCTCTTTCATTTGAGTAACTTTTGAGTAACTTTCTTTCTCTCTTTTGTATAACTTTCTTTCTTTCTTTCTTTCTTTCTTTCTTGGTTTCTTTCTTGCTTTATTTCTGTTTCCTTTTTCTTTCTTTCTTTCTTTCTTTCTTTCTGTTTCCTCTTTCTTTCTTTTTATCTTTTTTCTTTCTGTTTCCACTTTCTTTCTTTCTTTTTGTTTCCTCTTTTTCTTTCTTTCTTTCTTTCTTTCATTCTGTTTCCTCATTCTTTCTTTCTTTCTTTCTTTCTTTCTTTCAATCTTTCTTTCTTTCTTTCTTTCTTTCTTTCTGTTTTCCTCTTTCTTTCTTTCTTTCTTTCTTACTTTCTTTCTTTCTTTCTTTCTTTCTTTCTGTTTCCTCTTTCTTTCTTTCTTTCTTTCTTTCTTTCTTTCTTTCTTTCTTTCTTATGACGTGTAGAAAAGGTGAAAGCGGACAAGAAACAGTATTATTGCTAATTTCATGTTGATGTTAATAATATTCCTGAAAACTATAATGTTCACGATATTAAAAATTAAGGTCAAAACAAGTTAATTAGGGAAACCGCAAAGTAATTATTTTTAGCATTTTAAGATATTGGATTTTAAATTAGTGACGGAAATTATAAGAACTAATTTAACGAAAAGAAAGATAGTCATAATTAATACACACACACACACATATGTGAAGAAATATAGTTTTAAGGTGTGCTATATTTATGGGATAAAGTGCTCAATATCAGAGATAGAGCGTATGTAAATATAAATATAAAAGTGAACATTGAAGTCAACACTCAGAGGCGACAGGCTGTTTCATGCTAGGCGCAATCGTCAGGCCGTCTCCAATGTTCACTTTTTATATATATGTACATATATATATATATATATATATATATATATATATATATATATATATATATATAGTGAGAGAGAGAGAGAGAGCGAGAGATGTATGTATATATATATATATATATATATATATATATATATATATATATATATCACTCTCTCACTCTCTCTATCTATCTATCTATCTATCTATCTATATATATATATATATATATATATATATATATATATATATATATATATATATATATATATATATATCATTAATAGACAATAAAATCCAAGATCACCTCATATGGGGGATAAGCTTATTTCGTTAGTCGTCTCATCTGTCTTAAGACCAGAAACACGTGTTGTAAAACTATGAAAAATAAAGAAAAATATTTAAAAAAAAAACCCACATTACAACCAAAAAAGTTTGCGGTACCTCTCTTCTTTTTAATATATATATATATATATATATATATATATATATATATATATATATATATATATATATGTCATTCACAGACAGTACTGTTTCGCTGTATCACAGCTCCTCAGTGTGACTAGACTTCCGAATGCCTGAAGCCAGGATTGAAACTCAACTAATTTGGTGTCAGCCAGAGCTATCTTCACTCGGTAGAGTTCCACAACTCAATCTAGCGTATTGGTTTTACAAATGTAAACAAATGCCAATCAGCCAAAGTGCTCCATTCATTTTACTGAAGAGCTTTGCATTAGTGCAGGTGGCTGTTGTTTATAGAATTAGCTTATCACTCAACAGTGCTCAATTGAAATGTATTTTCAAGAACGAAATTATGTCATTCACAGACAGTACTCTTTCGCTGTATCACAGCTCCTCAATGTGACTAGACTTCCGATTTATATTTATATATGTGTGTGTGTTTGCGTGTGTGATAACCCTGTAGTCTAGATTGTTTCGTGTAAGGTCATAGTGTCCCCACGTTGACATTGTTGTTGTGTTTTCCAGTTGCATGTAGTCTTTTAAGGGGTTGAATTGCTAGCCTCACATCCAGCTAGTTTTGAATTCAAAATTATTCTGACAGGTTCCCGACCAAATTTAGAAAGGTCCGGTCTAACCTGCTATTAATTCCTACCATGAAGCAGTGAGGAGAGATAGCTTCTGAACTTGGCAAATAAATTTTTGTGAAAGTGAAGGCAATTGCCTCCACTGGAATTTTGAATTCCATGACATTTCAAAATTCCGACCGTCTTCAATCGCTATTTGCATACACCTGGATCAATATGGGCTAACCTAAAAATTTCGTTTGGTTTAATCAATGAATATTCGATATTTGTAGGCTTTAGCCCCAATCCCCAGCGAAGACGTATATATACGTTTTTACCTAAAGTTTCCTTTTCAAACACAGACGAATAAACACGTCCAAAACATACGCTTCAAAAATCAACTACACACGTCGATCTTGATTTATTTGAGCCTTTCTGAGCTTAAAAAGAATGCAATTGTCAACTCATACGTCTGGTAGAGGTGTTAGCCACTGCTCAGTTACTCTCAGATGCCTCAGTTTCTCAGTTATTATATTAAAAATAAATAAAATTTCATCTAAAAATGAAACTGTTATGTTTTTATATATCTCTCTCTGCGTAGTAGCAGACGTTGTACAGTTCTCCGGGTCCTGAATCGGGTTTGTTACTCATAGCTGCCCTATGTTCGCCAGTTGTTCTCTATTTATACTTGTCTAACTAATTTGCAAACGATACTACAGGAACGTTTTTCCTAAAATAATTGGAGGGGGAAGGAGTTAATTTAATTGAATAACACGTTTGGAGTTTTATTCATCTGCCTTCTCTAATTAATATTTTCATCTTTTTAGATTAATTTAATAGTAGGAGTAATCTCGGTGTATTTTTTTTTCCTTTTTTCAGAGAAATTGTTATTTTTTATTTTAAGTTTTCATTTGGAGTATGCTTAAACGACAAGAATTAATTATAATTGGAAGATGCAATTACTAGTGAAGAGATGTCAGAAGTCAAAAGTTGGGGCCAATTTTTGTCTGGCCCCCCAGAGATGCGATTACATGATGTAAAACAAGGGTATCTTTCGCTTACGTTTCAGTAATTGTTGGTTGGGTTCGGTCTAATCAGCAGAAATGCTTGTTCGAAAGATTCCTTTCTTTTTCAGAAGATCGACTTCCTTAAAATATTTTCTTATTATTATACTAAAGGTCATCCACTACAAGGCGTGAGAGTTACTCAAGGTAGAGGTTTGGTTTGTTTTGTTTTACGACATATAAACCTCAATGGGTTATTTAATGCCGACAAGATTTTTATTGCTGGAAAGTTTTGTTTTTTTCCAAAAATGTATTGCTGGTAAAATATTTTACAAAAAGGTATTGCTGGTATTAAAACCTATTTTTATACTTTCATAGTGTATTGATTCCTTTGGTGGGTAACTATTAACTTATAGCTAGAACCCTGACAAGTGCTACCACTCCGGGTCAGGATGGACCTGGGAACACCAACAATTAAGAGGTGGTTCCACGCTCCTCAAAACCTCCTGGTCAGAGGCCTTGCTGTTGAATGTACTTTATTGTCTTACCCAGAACGCGGATGTAGTTTATCGTCATACCCAGGACGCGTATGTAGTTTATCGTCATACCCAGAACGCGTATGTAGTTTATCGTCATACCAAGGACGCAGATGTAGTTTATCGTCTTACTCAGGACGTTCTTGAGGTTGAATTATTTTTTAATCATATCACTGCAAGGCAGTAAAGCCACTCAGACACACGGGGTTACTGAGTGTGAACTAATAAGAAAAAAGCGAAATATTATTAAGAAGCGAGAACAATAGAAGAGTAATAAAAAACAGGAGATGACGATTGACAGTGCATTTAAATTTTTGAAGATCAAGAAAGTGTAAGTCAGTTCCACAAGCGAAGAGTGTGAGAAAAGAAACTGTTGGCCACGAATCCATGGTTAAATGCAGACATTTCAGCTGTGAATTGATGAGACCTTGCCGTCAATCTAGTACTGCGCTTAAATTAATAAAGTCTTGATACCATAGCGAAGAATTCATCCGAAAAATTACCATGAAATTATTTATAGAAAAGGCACAGGAAGGCAACCTTATGGCGGTGCGAATGTGACTGAAGGTAAGATGCCCGGTCAGTTTATCGTCTTACCCAGGACGCGGATTTAGATTATCGTCTAATCCAGGACGGCTCAATGGAGACACATTCCGCTAAAATAGTTATGGTGAACGAGATGTGATGTGAGCGAAAGAGGAGGTGTTATAGTAAAAAATTGTTAGGATAAGATGGATAGATAACAACTGACCTTTGACCCTTGACTTGAAGAGTATAATTTTGTCCTGTTCAGAGAATTGGAATTTCAAACTGAAGCCTTTATTTCATTCACAGGGGTAGTTTGTTCTAGTTCCACGTCCCATGTCTCTTCTGGGTGTCTCAGTTATCTCCCCTTTACTCAACTCTTCAAGATTTCTTTCAACACTGCCCTACCCAGGTATTTAACTCACAAATCTTTGGGTCAATTTACTGCACAATGGATAAAAACGTTGGTTGGATCCAGTTACTTGAACGTGAGATAAGATAAATATCCAGAAGAGGCATGGCACGTGGAACTACAGCAATCTATATCGGTGGATGAAATTCAGTTCGAAATTCCAATCACCTGAAAAAGGATGGAGCGTACAACGACCGAAACGTCGTGAATATGGCAATAAAGATGAGGACAACAGTCCGACCAATGGAAATAATGTAGATATTTACAATGCCTCATGTCAGAAGTATAGACAGATCCTGAAGGATGCCGGAGCGAACAACGGCCGAAACGTCGTGAATATGGTAATAAAGATGAAGACAGCAGTTCAACCAATGGAAATAATGTAGATAATATGGTTTGAATATTGCTGCCAAATCTGGTCTGGTGCTCCTGCTATATATTTAGATATTCTTGATAAAATCCAAAGAAGTATCTGCAAATTTAGTGGTCCTGACAAGACATCACGGATTTTATTTAACGCCGCAACGTAGCTTCCTTGTGCCTTTTTCTATAAATACTCTCATGGTAATTGTTCTGTCGGACTTTCTTCTATGGTACCTCGGCTTGATAAATTTAAGTGCAGTACTAGATTGGCGGCAAGTTCTCATCATATAATATTTGAAATGTAACCGAGAGTTCTATGTTAACAGTTTCTTCGATCGCACTTCTCGCCTGTGGAACTCTCTTCCGGCTTCTTGCTTCCCAGTCAACTTTCATCTTCAAAATTTTAACTGCAATGTCATTCGTTATCTAGTGTCTTCTTGATTACTCTGCCATTGTTCTCACTCCTTAATAATGCTTCTCTTTTTTTCTTATTATCTCGACTTTATGAATGGACTGCATATTTTAATTCCCTCCCCCACAAAAGGAATTATACAATAGGGGTTTAGTTAGGACTTCATAGAGACACTGAAGTATTTTGAGTCTCTGTAGTAAGAATAGTAAGTAAGACTGTGTTAAGGAATATTGCAGTTTGTTTTGGTCAGTGTTTGTGGTTAGCTAAGTTTAAGATAGGACAGATTGAAGACCAGCCAACTTTTGACCTTGTGCTAACTTTTTGTATTTTTCAAAATAAATATCACTTTACCCTATCGTACCTAGACTTTATAAATTTAAGCGCAGTACTAGATTGCCAGATAGGTCTCATCGTTTTACAGTTGAAATGGCTAGATGTAATCGTAAGTTCTATACTAACAGTTACTTCAATCGCATTTCTCGCCTGTGGAATTCTCTTCCGGCTTCTCGCTTCCCAGTCAACTTTCATCTTCCAAAAATTTAACTGTAATGTCACCCGTTATCTAATGTCTTCTTGATTATTCTGCCATTGTTCTCACTCCTTAATAATGCTTCTCTTTTTTTCTTATTCTTTCACACTCAGTAAACCCTTGAAATGCAATGTCAATCATTATCTTCTGTCTCAGTTCTTCTTCTTTTATTACCCTATTTCTTTAATAGTTTTTTTTTCTCATATTTTTTTTGGTCTACGGTATATCAAGCTCAATAGGTTATTATTGCTGTAATATTCTATTCAAAAATGTATCGCTTGCTATATGTTTTTTTTTCAAAAATTCATTGCTGGTATTAAAACCTATTTTTCTACTTTCATAGCGTTTTGAACCCCAGTTTGGGGGTTAACTCTTTGCCCATAGCTGTGACCCTAACAGATGCTACCACCGCAGGTTAGGGTGGACCCGGGAAGACCAGTAATTAAGAGGTGGTTCTACGCTCCTCAAAACCTGATCAGAGGCCTTGATGTTGGATGTAGTTTATCGTCTTACCCAGGACGCAGATGTAGTTTATCGTCACTCCCAGGACGCTGAGATAGATTATCGTCATACCCAGGATGATCTCATATTCTGTAACACTCAGTAAACCATTGCATCTTAGTGGCTTTATTGCCTTGATTGACGTGAAATGATAAAAAAATGCCAACACATATAGCAGAACAGGTACAAATAATATTAATTATTAATTCTAATGTTAATATTAGCCGTTTCTTTATATGAATATGCACGGCATTCATTGACCGGGCAACCAGTGCCACACGAATCACGATTTCCTTCAGTTTATTGATAAGGGAACATTTGGAATCCATTAAGCGTGTAGCCAGTGCTACCCGAGTTTCACTTTACTTCTTGGTCATCAGGTTTGGATCAAAATCTGTTCTCATCATCTCTAATAATGGTAACCTGTTGCATTAAACTGTAACCTAATAACATGTTTCCTTATTAGGAAACATTTGTCATTCATGAACCAAGCCGTCAGTGTTACTCGTGTTACTCTATTTGTTTAATTCCCTGGCTTTCGAACTGGGGTCAAATTCTAGTATCTGTTCTCCTCATCTTTAATTATAATGCGAATATTAAATGTTACATCACGAGGAAAAATTTGGTGTTCACTGACCGTGCAGCTAGATCTTTAATTATTTATTATCGTTTCACTCCAAGGAGGGAGATAATGCCACTAAGATGGAAGAGGTTACTAGGAGTGAAAGAGAATGAGAAGTCTTTAGGAGGGACTGGAAACCCAATAGTAAACAGGAAACAAGTGTAAAATCTTATCCTGTTAAAAACAAACAAAAAAACTGGGAGGAGTGTGAACCGGACGATAGGCGAACCTTTCTAGACCTATTAATTACAATAATTTTTCTATAAAATAGGTGTCTCTCCTACACTGTCATCACCCTTTTATATATTCACACCGCTTTCTTTTAGTCGTTCTGCCCAATATTTAAAATCTTTGATGAGCGAGGAAAGACAACAGGTTATCTGATGCTGTATTTTTTTCTTATTTTATTGTCACTTACTGTGGTTTTATTTTTTAAATATTGTTTCCTCTCCTTCTTTTTTTAAAACATATTTGTTTTTGTAACATTGAAGAGTTAGGTACGATAAAACAAGAAAATTGTCCAGATACTTCGATGGATTCAAGAAGAATTGCAAAGTTCTTATAAACACTGGTGGCTCAGTTGTTGAGAAATAGGCTGTTCGGAAAAACTTTAACATTTTGCCAATAAGGATATGAAAACAAATGTAAGTTGAATTTATTTAAATATTATTTTTCAACGACTCAACAGAATGGCGAAGTTTCGATTCCACTCTTTACGAAATCTGAATTTCCACCGAGATGTGTTTCAAAGACTCTTTTCCAGTTTTCGTTTCTGAAAGTTCTGTCACTACCGAAGTGTTTTAACAATCTAAATAAATGGAAATCTGTAGGTACTAAATTTGTTGGCTATAGCCATAGTTTGAAGAACCTCTCATATTCACGATTTGTTTTTTCTTGGAGTGTAAAATTTCATAGTCACGCGGGAGAATGACACCGTTTCTTTTCTTTTTTAATCAAAACAGAACACCTTTGATGCAATTCTTTGTTTGTTCAATGAAACGTCTGCTCTTCAATCCATGTTTACTAGCTCGCAATGACTTGCTGCTTTCATCGGCATGACATCGCGATTTTCCAATCAGTATGGCTGATGCTAACCTCCAGGAGAGTTACTCTTTGCGACTTCTTAGGCTCACATTCTCGGCTGACATAAAGTGGGAAAAAAATTAAATCTATCGCTAGGTCAGCTGCTAAGAAAGCTGGTTCACTGTGTCGTGCTAGACAATTTTTCTCTCCTGAATCTAACTTAAATATTAATAAGTCCACCATTCGTCTTTGCCTTGAATATTGCTGGCATATCTGGTCTGGTGCCCCTGCTATATATTTAGGGATTCTTGATAAAATCCAAAGAAGAATCTATCTTACATATTTATAAGTCTAGCATTCGTCCGTTCTTGGAATATTGGTGCCATATCTGGTCTGGTGATCCTGCTATATATTTAGAGATTCTTGATAAAATCCAAAGAAGAATCCATCTTACATA
Organism: Acanthosepion esculentum; assembly: GCA_964036315.1. Taxonomy (NCBI): domain Eukaryota; kingdom Metazoa; phylum Mollusca; class Cephalopoda; order Sepiida; family Sepiidae; genus Acanthosepion; species Acanthosepion esculentum. Next base: position 15,061,583 of record OZ038508.1, on the reverse strand, counting down.
TTTATAAGTCTACCATTCATCCATGCTTTGAATATTGCTGCTATATCTGGTCCGTTGCTCCTGCTATAAATTTAGAGATTCTTGATAAAATCCAAAGAAGAATCTATCTTACATATTTATAAGTCTACCATTCGACCTTTATTTGAATATTGCTGCCATGTCTGGTCTGGTCTGGTGTTCCTGCTATATATTTAGAGATTCTTGATAAAATACAAAGAAGAATCTATCTTACATATTTATAAGTCTACCATTCGTCCTTGCTTTGAATATTGCTGCCACATATAGTCCGTTTCTCCTGGTGTATATTTGGATATTCATGATAATATCCAAAGAAGAATCAGCAATATTTTTAGTCCTGCCCTGGCATCTTGGTTTCAGTCCCTTTCCCACCACTGTAACATAGCTTCCTTGAATCTTTTCTGTAAATCCTTTCATGGCAATTTTTCGGGTGAACTCCTCGCTATGGTACCTAGACTTTATTAATTTAAACGCAGTACTAGATGGACGAGTAGGTCTCATCAATTCACAGTTGAATTGGCTACATTTAACCATAATTCGTTGCCAACAGTTTCGTTTCTCGCCCTCTCTGGCTTGTGGAACTGTCTTCCATTCACTAGATCTTCAAAAATTTAAATGCATTTAATTCGTTATCTCCTGTTTTGTTTTTATTACTCTTCTATTGTTCTCGCTTCTTAATAATGTTTGTTATTTTTCTTATTCGTTCATAGTAACCTCTTGTGTCTCAGTGGCTTTACTGCCTTTCAGTGATATGATTAAAAAAATAATTCTACCTCAAGAGCCTCCTGGGTAAGACGATAAACTACATCCGCGTCCTGGGTAAGACGATAAACTGCATCCAACAGTAAGGCCTCTGATCAGGATGTTTGAGGAGAGGGGACCATCTCTTAATTGCTGGTATTCCCAGGTCCACCCTACCCTGGGGTGGTAGCACCTGTTAGGGTCCCAGCTATGGGCAAATAGTTAATCCCCAAAATGGGGGTCAAATCTCTATGAAAATGTAAAAATAGGTTTTAATGCCAGCAATACATTTTTGTAAGAAATTATTATCAGCAATGAAATTTTTGAAGAAAACCAAACCAAAGAAAACCTTCCTTTCTGTGTATGAACTCGTGGTCTTGTTATTGGCATTGGTTTCTATTTTTTGTGTCAACCACCGACTTTTTCGTTTCCTGTTGACTTACAAAAACTCATTTTTCATCCGCAGTAAGAATGCGATGAAAAGTGAAAGGTTGGCGTTCCTGTTGAAAAGACTGCTGCAGAATTTGTTTTTTCAGTTCTCAAGAGGATGACAAATTCATTTTTGACAAGTTTTCTTAAATAAACTAGTATGAAACGACACACACTATTAGATTAGAAGCATGAATTAACCAAATTTTCGTCGCTGTTTTCAAATATTCTCCTTGCTTAGCCGATTCATATTTCTTAGCGGTGAAATACAAAATTTCTTTACGAACATCCTAACGGAAGCAATGGCCACTTCGACGAGGTTTCATAATTAGCACGCTTGTCTTCCCAGCTTAATTACGACTGAATAATGAGTTCGATCCTCACTGAATGCCTCCATAATTTCGGCCTTGTGCCACATCTATGCAACGCTTAGAAAACCGCAATCCTAACAGAAAAAATGATAAACTTATTCTAGGCGTGTTATTTACTCTGCAAACCCCCCACTAGGACGAGATGTGATACAAAGTCTTTTTTAAGTGGGGACCCGAGCGCGTACGCCCGAGACAGGAACAAAAATTGCCCTCAGCCTCCGCAACCGACGGTTGCGCTGGCCTCGGTGCGAGCACCGATCACTCTCTGGTGCAATGGGAGGGAGCGGCCTCGGGCAGCTGTTCCCCAGGGCCGGCACCTCTTCAGTATTATTTTCCTCAGTTGCCCCTCTGTACTTTGATAGAGAAGCCCCTGAGCGCACTCTGCCCAAAGACAGAGACGCAACGGAGAGATGATATGTAGACGTGCACCTACTCCAAAAGAGTAAGGTAAACTTATTCTAGACGCAGTTTCTAACTATTCAAGCTTACCTCTATCTTAGTTGGTTGACGCATAATTCATAGTGACGAAATGTGTAATTACATCCTTGTGCAAATTAATTGAAACAAGCACTTCAGTTTTCTTTCTTTCACTATAAGGTCAGTTTTAGACCCACTGCAGTGACAGGGTGTAATTGATTTTTTCCTCAAATTAGGTCATTTGCAGTGGCGTGCAGTAATATGAATCTATTTTCAGTGTGTATGATGAAATCATCCGTGATCGTATCGGATTTTCATCACGCCCAGACACTATTGTCTCGAGTGTCGATTAGTTGTCCTACGGTCATTGTCTGTGATTGACGTTACTACAAGGAAGTGTACGAAAATTGTAACGCTTCACGAACACACTGGCAAGCCATACCGGTGAGAAAATCAAAGTACTATAGACAGGCCCGGAAACTCTCCTGACTTAAATCCAATCGAGAGTTTGTTGTCAATCTGCAAGGAACGACTTCGTGGAATGAACATACGAAGTTCTAACACTGGGTCATATTTAATTGGAAAAAATACGAGAGAAAAGTAAATAATAACGGAATTATTCGTTTTGTTTCAATTAATTTGCACAAGGGTGTACTTCAAAAAAATTCTAATAGTTTTTAGATATTATCTGATTCTCTCAGAAAAAAAGTCTCATATAAAAGGTTTTCGTTTTCTTGTATTTAAGGTTTAAAATGAAGTCTTTGTTTTTATTTTAACTATTTATATTTGTAGTATTTTCGTCATTATTATATGTAATCATTACAGCAAATGAAAATTTAGAGGTATTTGTTTCATAAATCCTATTCATTGATAATGACGTCGACAGTGGAAGTGACTGCGGAATGAGTAGTGGTTGGAGGTGGAAGTGACTGAGGAAGGAGCAGTGGTTGGAGGAGGAAGTGACTGAGGAAGGATCAGTGGTTGGAAATGGCGGACACTGATGAGGCCGATGACGTCACTGAAGCCGCAGGCACTTTATTTTATATTGAGATCCTAAGTTTATAATTTTCCGGGATTTGCTCCTCGCTTTCTCGCGCGCTCTTTCTCTTTCCCTTCCCCCTTTCTCTCTTCTTCATTCAAAGATATTTTTTCCTGCTCTCTTTTTCGTTCTTTTTCTTTTAAAGAATGAAATAAACGAAACATGAGTTAATGCCAAGTAGGTAAAGAGAATAACGAAATGGATCAGCCGTCTAATTCGTTTGTTTGTTTTTTTTTTTTGATAATTTTTTGTTTTCAATTTGATTAATGCGAATAACCACGAGGCTATTCACCCCCTCGAGCCCCCCACCTCGCGCGCCACCACTCACAACACAAAGATGCTACGTAACGGCTTTCTTGTGTGAAAATCTCGTATAACCAAATTCGCTCTATTCATCAGTTTGTTTACGTTTTTATTCTTTTCTTCTGAAGAATAATTTTTTTTTTCTATCGATTACTTTTTGCCCCACCCTTCGCCGCACTCTGATCATTACAGTTGCTTGGTGCCCGCTAAAAGAACATAAGTATTTGCCTTTCTGCATACATATGTACTCACATATATAAAAAAAAAAGGAAAGTCGGTGAAATGTGATTAAGAAAATCTTTACCGAAGTTTCGATTTGATAAAGCCTTTCCAACGGATATAAAAGAAACACATTTTTTATTCGATTATTCGATCTGTTTCTTTAATAAAGCTTTCCTCATTGCTTTTCAATAGCATTGTACAGTGTACGATATTCACAATAATTTGACAGGTTTACATTTTAAGTAATAAGATAATAAATTAATATAATTGTTATTATTATTATTAGTAGTAGTAGTAGGTGTAGTAGTAATATTATTATTATTATTAATAATAATAATAATAATAATAATAATAATAATAACTGCAAGAAATTGGTATGAGCACCACCCAGACTAGGTTACAGGCATAGAACCTGCAACGATTTTATGGGACTTTATAACATACACACTGGGACCACTCACCCAAACATCGTGATCAGAGACCACTAAAACAGAATGCACATTCTTATTGGCATGGAAGTTCCTGCTGTTCCCCCAAAGCAAGGTAATAATGCCACTAAGACGCAAAGGTTTAATGGGTGTGAGAGAATATGTGAATATGAGAAAAAAAACAACAGATTATTAAGGAGAGAGAACAACAATAGGACAAGTATTAAGAAGACAGAAACGAACGATTAACATTGCATTTACATTGTTGAAGATCAAAGTTGGCTGGGAATCAAGACACCGAGAGTTCCAGAAACGAGAAGTGCGACAGAAGACATGGTTGGCAAAGAACGTACGGTTACAGCAAGCCATTTCAAACAAAGACAAATTTCATTTCGCGATTTGAAAGAAATATTGTAGCAGTTCAAAAAGTCTTCTAGAAATAGCATAAACTTTCAACATGTAAAGAAACCAGCAAGACAAACCATGTCAAATGCTTTTAAGATAATCTAAAGCAACACAACCCTAGCTTAACCATTCTTATCTAAAGTTCAACAGACTCTTTCAGCAATAATCGTTAATATACCACGTGTTGACCTAGAGAAGCGAAAGCCATATTGCTTAACGGAAACTCGACCCTGCGAGGTGAGATGTTTAACCAATTCAGAGTGGATCTAAAACCTTTCCAAAAAACAGTGAGAAGGCTAAGCGGACGGTACGAGGAAACAGATGGTTTGCTTGAGTTATTAAAGGCTGCAATTATAGAGGAGGATTTCCAACAAGCAGGGAAGCAATAAGCAAAGTTTAGAGAGAACAAGAGCCAGTCCAGGAGCAGATTCCTTAAAGATTATAGACGGGATACCATACAAGGTTCTGGAAGTGGAAATCGCAAGAACGTGACACATGAAGACAGAAATAATTCCAGTATTTATTGGAGACCTCGATTTGATCGGAAAATATTCTGATAGACTCAATAAATTACATCCCTGGTAGATCATGCCTTAAAGAAATAGAATTTTTTTTTCACAAATGCTGCTAACACCTTTCGCTTTATCTATATAAAATGTGTGTGATTTTAGGTTGTTTTGCTTTTAGATTTTGCAAAAATGTTCAGAGGAAAAAGTTATATGATGATATTGATGACCTTATGTCTTTTGAAGCAAATAAGTAAACAAGAGAAATCAAGGAAATAACAATAATAATAATAATAATAATAATAATAATAATAATAATAATAATAATCTGTGATAAATATCCAGAAACCATTGATCATCTTGTATCAGTTTGCTCGATATTGGCACCCACTGAATATAAAACCCGGTATGACAGAGTGGGCCAATATCTGCACTGGAAAATATGCAACTTCTACGGGAAGGAAACTGAAAGAAACTGGTACGAACACCACCCAGACCCGGTTACGGAGATAGGACCTGTTACAATTCTATGGGACTACACAATACACACTGACAGAACAATCAAAGCCAAGCGCCCAGACATTGTTATTAAAGATCAGAAACAAAAACAATGCCTCCTTATTGATATGGCAGTCCCTGCAGACTGCAATGTATCTTTGAAGATATTCGAAAAGCTGTCAAAATACAAGGATCTTGAAATAGAAATCTCAAAAATGTGGCACATGGGAATATCAACAATCCCTGTTGTAGTTGGAGCCTTAGGACTGGTTGGAAAAGATTCCAGTAGACTAATTGAAGGGATCCCTGGAAGTCCATGCCTCAAAGAGATACAAAAAATTATTCTGACAAGTACAGCCCACACTTTACGAAGGGCTTTATCCATGTTATATTTTTTTTTTTTTTAGGAAAGTGTCATGATTCCATTACTAATCTTAGGTCCCTGGGCGGGACCCGGAAAGAAATGTGTAAACTCCAGATATCAAAGAAAATAATAATAATAATAATAATAATAATAATAATAATAATAATAATAATAATAATAATAATAAACACCACCCAGATACGGGTACGGGATAGGACGTGTAACAATTTTATGGGATTATACAATACACACTGACAGAACAATCAAAGCTAATCGCACTGATATCGTTATTAGAGACCGCAAAACCCCCAAAAAACAAAACAAAACTCCTCATTATTGATATGGCAGTCCCTGCAGACTACAATGTATCTCTAATAATCTTCAAAAAGCAATTAAAATGCAATGACCTTGAATCTCAAAAATGTGGCACATGAGAACATCAACAATCCCTGTTGTAGTTGGAGCCCTCGGATTAAATGGAAAAGATTACAATAGACTGATTGAAGGGATTCCTGGTAGCCCATGTCTTAAAGAAATACAAAAAAAAAAAATGAACGGCTTTATCTATGTAAAATATGTATGTTTTTGTTTTTCAAAACTGCCCAGTGAAAAATGTCATGATGCCATTTCTGACCTTTAGTCTCTGGTCGGGACCCAGAAAGAAATGTGTATACAACAGAAATCAAAGGAAATAATAATAATAATAATAATAATAATAATAATAATAATAAATAATAATAATAATAAACACCTTCTTCAGAAAATAAATCGGCGTAACATGAGTGTGGACGTGAAGAAGCAATTGATCTGAAAGTTGAAATGAACTAGCAGTGGACGTTAATCGACACATTTCTGGAACTTTTGCTTCTACCCATTTAAGATAACTATAAGGCGACTATAAAAAAACGGAGATAGGATCTGTAACAATTTTCTGGGACTACAAAATAAACACAGGCATAACAATCGAAGCTAATCGCAAAGACATCGTTATTAGAGACCGCAAAAAAAGGCTTTGCATTGATATGGCAGTCCCTGCAGACTGCAATGTATCTTTGAAGATCATCAAAAATCTATCAAAATACAAGGACATTAAAATCAAAATCTCAAAAATATAAGAGAAAATACAAAGGATCTGCGGTCCATATAACATCAGGACAACCTTCAAAAGCTGCACGACACTTTGCAGATATCTCTCCTGAGTAAGACCCCCATATAGGAGAACATGCGGAAAGAAATATAAATGGTGGACGGGCTTCCCCCTTAAGGTAAGGCTTCAAGAACACTAAAAAGCTGTAACACGAGGGGAAGTGGAAAAATCAGGCGTGACTGATCACATATGGAGAGAAAAGGGAGATCATCGCGCTCTGTGGGATCAGGTTGAGATCATAGACAAAGAACATCATTGGAAAATTCGTAAACTTAAGGAATCAGCACATATGCCTGGCTACAAAAATCTCCTGGGCCGACCAAGTATAGAAGTGAGTACAATAAGGGAACCAGTAATAAGGAGTGCCAGAGAAAAGCGATAATAACAACAAAAATTGCAATATGAGCTCCGGTAAGAACATGTATGGATAACAGCAAAAAATTGTAATATGAGCACTGGTAAAAATGTGCTGCTGAGACATTAGGTTCATAATACCCAGAAATTCATACCCAAATGTCCACACGGAGTGATAAGTGGATAAAGGCGTTGGTTAGATCCAGTGACAGGATCCAAAGAGTGTGAGTTCAATACCTGGTTAAGGCAGTGGAGAACTTGGCGAGGGGAATTAACACGTCATCCATTAATCATGGCACGTAGAACTAGAACAGTCTAGCCCAGTGAGCGAAATAAAGGGTTCAGTTCGACATTCCAACCACCTGAAGAAGCAGGAG
>OZ038508.1:15033964-15048964 GCA_964036315.1 Acanthosepion esculentum | reverse complement strand
AGTTCGAGTAGACCATCAATGAAAATTAGAAGATAGTAAAAAGTGGGAAAATAGCTGTGGCCAGAGATCGGTAAGAAATAAAGATTTCGGATATAACGACGGGGGGAGATTTCATCCATTATTTTTTGTGTGCTGAGATCAATTTGAAAAAAAAATGATTTAAAAAAAGAATCAGACAAGAGAGAACGATGTGTAACAATGGAGACGACAACACTGCAAAAAGCATCCAAAATACTGAAAGTCGTGCTGATGCATCGAAAAGACTTGTTACACGAACTAAACACCAGCCCTGCTTATATTACTGGGGTGAAGCTACAATACATGAACAGCAACACCATAATAATAATAATAATAATAACAATAATAATAATAATAATAATAATAAGACCGCTGCTTTGAAGAAAGGGAAAAATGGATGATGTGGTTACGCATTTAGCAGAGAAATTGATTTTGTTTGGCGTAATTGCTTTCGAGGTGGAATTTAACTGAGAAGAAACGAAATCGACAAGAATGACATAAGAAGACGAAACGCGCCGATACAAGATTGGATCTCCAATTTGAATTTTCCCAAAACAGATTTCTTTTAACATATATATATATATATATATATATATATATATATATATATATATATATATATAAATATATATATATATATATATACTAGCCCTGTACATATATATATATATATATATATATATATGTACAGGGCTAGTATATATATATATATATATATATATATATATATATATATATATATATATATATATATATATAATGTTTGAGGTATATATATATATATATATATATATATATATATATATATATATATATATATATATATATATATATACTAGCCCTGTACACACACACACACACATATATATATATATATATATATATATACAGGGCTAGCTTATATATATATATTTATATATATATATATATATATATATATATATATATATATGTATATATATATATATACTTACCGTTTATTTATATGTATATATATATATATATATATATACTTACCGTTTATTATTCTCAACATCGGGTTTGTTGGGAAATTAATTTCTGTTTATAGAAATCATAAGAATGACATTTTTCCTTGTTTTTCTTCGGTTATAATGCGTTGTTCGAAGTGGCCCTGGGGATGTGTTCTTGGAGTTTGGCTTTATCGGTTGATACCACTTTGTTTTAGGTCGGCTTTTTCTATGTTTAGTATTCAACCCGGTTTTGCAAAGGTCGAAGATAAGGGAAAGAAAGTTAATAACATCTTGAGGTCATAAAAATAAAATAAAAATAAATGAAACAGAACACTTTGAATTATAACCACAGGTGTCGTTCTGCAAATAATGCTTTGCTACTTGCATTATTTACATTATTCGGACTGTTATCCTCATCTTCATTACCATATTAACAATGTTTCGGCTGTTGTACGCTCCGGCCTTCTTCAGAATCTGTCTACAACTCTAAGATGAGGTATTATGGGTACTTGAATTATTTACATTATTCGGACTGTTATCCTCATCTTCATTGCCATATTAACAATGTTTCGGCCGTTGTACGCCCCGGCCTTCTTCAGAATCTGTTTATATCTCTAAGATGAGGTACTATGATTACTTGAATTATTTAGATTATTCGGACTGTTATCCTGATCTTCATTGCTATATTAACAATGTTTCGGCTGTTGTACGCCCCAGCCTTCTTCAGAATTTGTCTATATCTCTAAGATGAGGTACTATGATTACTTGAATTATTTAGATTATTCGGACTGTTATCCTGATCTTCATTGCTATATTAACAATGTTTCGGCTGTTGTACGCCCCAGCCTTCTTCAGAATTTGTCTATATCTCTAAGATGAGGTACTATGATTACTTGAATTATTTACATTATTCGGACTGTTATCCTCATCTTCATTGCCATATTAACAATGTTTCGGCCGTTGTACGCTCCGGCCTTCTTCAGAATATGTCTATATCTCTAAGATGAGGTATTATGATTACTTGAATTATTTACATTATTCGGACTGTTATCCTCATTTTCATTGCCATATTAACAATGTTTCGGCCGTTGTACGCTCTGGCCTTCTTCAGGTGATTGGAAATTCGACACGAACCCTTTATTCCCCCACTCGGGTAGATTGTTCTAGTTACACGTGACATGTGACCTGCGTATGCCTTAGTTATTTCCCTTTAACTCAAAAGGTTTTGGTTCACCACGGTTGTAGTCGCCTTGTATTGAACTGACAACTAGTGTAGTCATTGATTCTTATAAACTCATAGACTTATAAACCTAATGTCTCAGGATCGTTTTTTTACCGGTGCTCATATTTCAATTTTCTGGTTTGGTTTGGTTTGTTTTGTTTTATGGCATATCAACCTCAATGGGTCATTTAATGCTGACAACTTTTTTTTCTTGGTAATATTTTTGTTTTATCAAAAATCTATTCCTGTTAATGTTTTTTTCCTTAAAAATGTATCGCTGGTAATATTATTTTTTTCAAAAACGGATAGCTGGTAATATTTAAAAAAAAATATTTTCTCTGGTAATAGTTTTTTCCAAAAACATATTGCTGGTAATATTTTTTTTCTTCAAAAATTTATTTCTGGTAATAATTTTTCATAAAGTATTTCTGGTATTAAACCTATTTTTACACTTTTATAATGCTTTTTACCTCAGTTTCGGGGTTAACTATTTGACCATAGCTGGCACCCTAACAAGTGTTACCACCCCGGGTCAGGGTGGACATGGGAACACCAGCAATTAAGAGGTGGTTCCACGCTCCTCAAAGCCTCCTGATCAGAGGCCTTGCTGTTGGACGTAGTTCATCGTCTTACCCTGGACGCGGATGTAGTTTATCGTCATACCCAGGACGCGCAATTTTTCTGTTATTATTGCATATTTTTTTACCAGAACTTATATTGCAATTTTGTTGTTGTTATTCATTGCTTTTCTCTAGCACTCCTTCAATATAAATATGAAAATGAAGATGAGGATAACAGTCCAAATCATATAATAATCATAATACCTCATCTCAGAGATATAGAGTCTGAAACGTTGTAAATATGGCAATGAAGATGAGAATAACAGTCCAAATAATATAATAATCATAAAACCTCATCTCAGAAATATTTTTTCATTTTGGCCCAAAATGTATGGGTTAAACTTACCGTCAATAAACTGTGTTTTTTTTTGTTTTGGCTTGTAGAAGATAGCAGCCGTGTGGTAATTTTGCAAAATGGCATATGACAGGAAATTGAAAACGAAGTTAGGGTGTACCTCTGAAATAAATGCATCCATTAACATTTGCGGATAGCAAACAATGTATATGAGCACAGTTAATCAGTGCGTAATGTGTTTCAGCATCTTCATCATGATGTTTGTAGCTGAAAACGTGTTTCGTTTTCAGATGTTATTATCTCCCCTGTCTGTTGTATTTTATGTGCTAGTAAATAGGCGCGATTAATTTTGGAAACACTCACACAGACACACACACACACACACACACACACACACACACACACACACACACACACACATATATATATATATATATATATATATATATATATATTGAAATTGTGTATATTTAGGCAGCAATCTTTCATTGATGCATGTCCCATTAAATAATATAGACAAGTTTTGTCTATTTATTTTAAGTAAGTTCCTTTCGTATTGTTTGATAAGCTTAATCACATTATCATTGAAAGACGAAAGGAAAACACCATATTGACTCATGTTTAAATCCAATCTAAGCTTTCGGCTTATATAAGCCATTATCAAAAAGATGACAATTCCAATATATCAAACAACACACGGACGAAATGGTAGTCCGCACAAACTCGTGTATACGAGACGCGGAAGCGAAAACACGTCGTAGCCCGTGACGTCACACATGACCACGCGAGAGTGAAAACGCGAAATATGAAGTATGGGAAGCCGTTGGTATAAACCAATGGCTTCTGTTATAAATTATAGGCATTTATCATTGTTATTTAAATAAATCGACAAAACTTGTCTATATTATGTAATGAAACATGCATTAATATATATATATATATATAATTATAATTATTTTTTTATTTTTAAAAATACGATTCCTTTGCTACATAAGAGTTCTCATGTTTCAAAAACAAAAGCCAAAAACTTCAATATAATTATTAAAATTAAATTGAATTAAAGTCTGAAGTTCTATTTCATCCTCAAACGAAAATTTTGGAATGACCAATCTTGAAGATTACTCATCTTTATAAGCATATTCATTCGTAAAATTAATTACTGCTGAAGCAACCATTTCAATAAGTGGCGTAAAGGTTAACAATTTGTATCAATATATCATCACCCTCGGAAAGAGCCCAAGCCAAGGCAAGGCCGGGGTGTCCTTTACAAAGCGAATGTTATCGTTCATATACGCACATAACCTAGTCCGTCTCAGCGACGGAGAGTTATTGGCACCATTGAACGCCGTTAAGTGTCTAAAGATTTTTTGTCCTAAAAGGGCTGTTCGCACATAAACGCGTTGCACTGGACGACAGATAATTATAATTTAAGCTCTACTTTTGTATTGAGCACAAAAATACGAAAGAACTTCGGATTATTTACTTAACTTGTTCTTTCCTATTTTTCTCGATATTTACACACACACACAGATATATATATATATATATATATATATATATATATATATATATATATATCTTCAGGTATTGAAATGAGTCTCAGCACCCAGTTTTGGGAAAATTTAAATTGGACATAGATAGATATATAGATATAGATGTAGACAGAGAATACAGAATGATGAATGCTTGAAGATATATATATATATATATATATATATATATATATATATATATATATATATACTAGCAGCATGGCCCGGGTTACCCGTGCTTGATTCAAAAATCTCTCGACTCATACAGCAATCGCTATCACTTGACTTAAAATATTTTTGCCCATCCTTGCCTTTAAAGGAGGGCCCTTTGCCGTACTGATGTTGCTACATGCCTTACTTCTTGCCTATCTCACACTGCGAATTTTTTCTAAGCTCTATACTAAACATTAAATCTGTTACGAAAAAAGAACTAAACAAAATGAACAAAAAAGATCAGCTTTAAAAAAAGTACTCGTAACTGGAAAAACCGAATGAAAAAAAGAATGTTAACAACAATTATTTTTTCACACCCAACCCAGTTCTGCGGAATCAGAATCAACGTTGAGTTTAAGCAAGCGAATGAGCCAATTGGAGTAAAGTGCCATGCAGATTAAAATTTTTCCTACTTGTGACGAATGCAGCTATCTTTTGTTTTGCATGATAGCATGCTGGTTAACATTCGTGTCAGTCAGCTGTTGGCTCTCACGCTGGCCAATAGAATCTTCCTGCCTATTCGTGGCAGCCAGCTATAGGCTCTCACTCTGGCCAGTAGAAAATGGCCGCAGACTACATGAGAACTGCCGAAGAAGCATGAAAAAATCGATGATTTCCACTATCGATGGGAGTTGGTAAAAGCAAAGTCGGTCTTGTCTTTCTCGCTAACTTGGAGCATGTGCATGTAAATTTTGGTGCAAATGCGTCGAAAATTGCGGCCGTGCATTCGTTACACACATACACACACACACACACACACACATTCTGCCTTATATATATATATATATATATATATATATATATATATATATATATATATATGTATGTATATATATATATATATATATATATATATATATAGAGAGAGAGAGAGAGATAGATAGATAGATAGATAGATAGAAGACAACTGAGAACGATAGAAAGATAGATGGAAAACGACTATGATAGATATGAAAAACTGAGATAGATTGATAGATAGATATATATATATATAGGAAAATAGATAGATAGATATATAGATAGATAGATAGATAGATAGATAGATAGATAGATACATAAACAACTCCCTTTGTCCGTTAATGAACTGCTACTCGTATATATCTTGGTGGTTTATATTCAAATTTAAAATCTATCTATCTATCTATCTATCTATCTCAAATTTTTCCTATCTATCTATCTATCTATCTATCTATTGACTGATGGTCAGAGATTTGTGTGGTTGGTGTGGTGAACTCGATCTCTGACAAGTTTTTAAATTATGATTTCCTAAGAATGTGACCACTCTGTGTATGTCGCTAGTTACGATAGGCAAAATAATGAAATAAGATCTAGAATGTTTTTCCTGTCGGAAATTTCCGACAGCTATATGTGAGTCTCTTTCAGTGTATGAATTGAAAAGCATAAAAATTAAAAATGAGAACGAGAGGGAAAGAGAGACGGAGAGAGATAGATAGATAATGAGGAACAGACTGAGATACATAATTAACATAGATAGATAGATAGATAATGAACAGACTAAATAGATAGATAGATAGAAAGATAGATAGATAGATAGACAGATAGATAATGAACAGACTAGAAAGATAGATAGATAGATAGATAGATAGATAGATAGATAGATAGATGGAGAGAGTGAAAGAGAGAAAGAGAGAGAGAGTGAGAGAGTGATGGCTATGTGAGTGGGAGAGGAAAGTTCTTACATTTGTGCGTGGGTGTATATAAAAGTACTGACCATCTTTCTCTCACCCCAAATTATATGAGGAGAAGATGAGGCCATCAGATCTTTAACATCTCTGTTTTCCTCGCAAACTCCAAACAAATGTAAGCGCTTTAAGCCCCAATACCAAACCGGCTTTTCAACTCCGTCCGTCTTGATGAAATGCAAGAAGTTGCTTGTTTGCCGATCTTTACCAGACTACTTTCGTCTTTCACGACACACAGCGGCTGTTGATTGACTTTGGTAACCTGTTAGATCAATACATCTTTTGCTGTGTATATATTTAAACGAAATTAAGGAAATAGAAAAAAATATAATTGTATGGGATTGTTTCTTCGCACGATATAGTTTTCTGTTTGAAAGAAAGGGCGATGGTATTTTAACTTTCGAAAAGCACTTCTTTACCTAGGCAGTAATTTAAACAGTTTGATCAATGAATTTACGCATATATATATAATGTTAAAATGTCCTGTCTTTATAGGGATACAATGTTCAATATCGGAGCGTTTATAGATATAAACAGTGTAGATATAAGAATCAAAGCAAAGTGACTATAGGTTTCATGGTTTAATGCCATCACTGGACAATGGATTGAGAGGGGGCCGTGGTCTGAATATACACTGTCAACATATATATATATATATATTTATATATATATGTATGAAGAAATATAGTCTTAAGATGTGCTATATTTATGGGATAAAGTGCTCAATATCAGAGATAGAGCGTGTGTAAATATAAAAGTGAACATAGAAGTCAACACTTAGAGGCGACAGTCTGTTTCATGCTAGATGCAAACGTCAGGCTTGACGATTGAATTTAGCATGAAACATACTGTCGCCTCTAAGTGTTGACTTCTATGTTAACTTATATATATATATATATATATATATATATATATATATATATATATATATATATATATATATTACATGAATCATTCATACAAAAAGCAGATAGTGAAGTTAATGATATAAATGACAAGAATTACTCTCGACATCGTTCCTCTCTGCCTTTGGTTTTATAACATTAACTTCACTATCTGCTTTTTGTATGAAAGATTCATGTAATGTAAATTGAATACATACTTGATATATATATATATATATATATATATATATATATATATATATATATATATATATATATATATATATATGTACAGTCGAATATATTGTTCTACCGGGCTGTGACTGTTCGTAGCTGCTGTTGAACTCGCCGCCAAAGGCAGAGAGAAACCAGGGCGAGGCTTTGCCGAAGGGCAAAGTTTCGTCAGGAGTTGTAGCCAGACCCGAACCAGTTTTTACGGTTTCTACGGGGATTCTTTGGACGAGCCTGCGGGCTCGGATAACCCACGTTAAACTCGACCTTGTGCCACATCTAGCCTCGTGGCGGGTTGGCTGATAAATATTAACAGTTGAATAGATTGAACACTGGGTCAACCGACACACCCTCACTAGTCGTGTAATACTTTTTCTGTTGTACTTACTGTTTGATATATGATATATCTCTAACACGTGTTTTGTTATTTATTTTATCATTTACTTGGGTCACAACAATACCAATTTCCAAACTGAATATATATATATATATATATATATATATATATATATATATAATATATATATATATATATATATATATATATATATATATATATATATATATATATATATATATATATATATTGTCAGCTGTCAATATACCACATAACACCCTTGAGTGCTTAGCCTTGGAGCGGGTAGGATGGAGATCAACGTGTTTTAGTGGACTCAGCAGTTTTTAATCTACCTGTGTGAATCGTCTTCGAGAAGCAAGAGCAAGATCTAAAAGGTCAGCCAATCTAACAACGATCACGTGCCACAATCCTCACTATGGCTCCATATGTGGCCTACTTTGTAAATCACTAGCTGGCCTTAAGCGCCACTTAAGATTATCGCACAAAATTTCATAACTGAAAAATTAAGCTGTCAGATACCCACACGTCTAAACCGACGGGAGAGTCCATATATGTATATATATATATATATGTATATAATAAAAAGGCTTAAACACTAATATTCCATGGTCATAATTTATTCCATTGGAATCGTGAAAAAGATCCAATTCATCAGACCAACAAATTCAAAAAGAAAACAGAAAAAACAACTCCAGGAGAAAAACAAAAATTAGTGAGAGTGTATGTATGAGAATGTGGGACGAACGCTAGAGCAAATGAGATCTATAGAGAGGGGTAACAGAGGAGAGAATAACAAGAAGGTCAAAGATGAAGGGGGATTCAGATTTAACAGAGATAAATTTTAAAGTGGGGGTGAAAGACTGTTTAAGAGAGAAAAATATGCATATTTTCAAATGTCCAAATATCAGAAATTTGAATAAAAAGAACTGATAAAGTCTGTTTGTGTCATTTTTTTTTTTTTTCCAATTTTTAGATAAAGCGTTGATTACTGAGCTCGAGGTTGTGGATAAATTATTCGAAGTTTATATTTTGTTATTTTGTCATTTTCGTTCAATTACGCTCGTTTTTCGCAGTCATTATCAAGAACTTGTGTTGTCCGTGTGCTAATTAGAATTGCTTTGTCTGAATCCTGTTATTCTTTGGGAAGTTGGACATTTGAAATATACTGTAATTAGGAACCTGACTGCACAACAAGAATGTGATTTATTTATTAATTTAAATTTTCATTTTTTATTTCTATTTTATTTTCATTTTTTATTATTGTAATACTGATAAAATATGTGTTCACATTAATTATATCATATGCACTTCAAGATACCTTTTCCTGTTGTAAATGTGGGTTGTTTATTTTGTATAATAATAGCTTCTAGATTTTTAAAAATCTTTTCTTGCAGTTGGCGCTGTAGAGTATTTCAGTGTTATCTACCATTATTTATGTTGATAATTGTACTTTGGTCATTCATGATGTCCTAGTTCATGTGTGCACGGATTGCACTAATTTTCGACAACTGACAGGTTAATCTGCGAGAGAGTGTGGTGTCTATGCGTCCAATGTAGGTATTAATGTTGTGTTTTCATTATTAGTGTTGGTGATGCAATCTCCCAGGAGGCATGTTACGTTGAACTAAAACAATCTACCCCGGTGAACGAAATAAAGGGTTCGCTTCGAAATTACAATCACCTGAAGAAGGCTGGAGCATACAACGACCGAAACGTTGTGAATATGGTCATTAAGATTATTATTTTTAAATTTTTAAATTTTTTTTATTTTTTTATTTTTTTTAAATGGGTGGTGTATAACTTGTATAAATGTCTCTTCTTTACCAGCACTTTCGGCTAATCGATTAGAAGTTTTGAACGTCTTTTGTTGCCATGATAATTTAAATGGTGTGTCAATGCAATCCTATTTGTTGCTGTAAGGTAAACATTTTAAATTCTCAAAGTGTTTTGTGGTCATGTTCGTAGTCGGTATTGTTGGGTTGTTTTCGTTATATTTATTATGATAAATACTTCCGTTATTTCAGACGATATTTGCATTTTAGAAAAATCAACCCCCAATTTTTTTTTTACTTTTCCTACTCTTTTATAAAAAAAAAACGCAAATCACCAGAGACCTTATTTTTTTCTTGTTTTTAATTTATTCTGTTTTTTCTTCTGGACAATCCTATTTTTTTTTGTAACAGTAGATTTTCGGAGATTTGATCTACCCCCAATTTAATTGTGAGGTTATGTTTAAACATTTAAAAATAACTAGAGTAAAAGAGAGAGGATGGTGAATGGACGCCGTAGAGATAGATGTTTGATTAAATACTGAATGGGAGGCTGGTCTGCGAAGCTATTCAATTGTTCTGGAATGTTTGCTAAATAGCCCTAAGTAGTTAAACATTTGAGAACATGAAGCATTGTATCATCAATGACGGTGTACAGTAATAATGACACAGGTAAAAATGGCACGATAAAATGGTACGAGTAAAAATGGCACAAGTGGGAAATAGGAAAAAAATGACAGAAAATGAAAATATCCGAATGGATCAGGTTTTAAGTGGACTTGGTCACAACATAAGATTTTAGTTTAAATTTTTTGATTATAAATGTAGATATAATTTTCTTTTAAATTTACTGAATAAATAACGTGTGCATTTCATTATTTTTCCTGTATGTTTTTTGCTTGGTTAGGGTTAGAGTTAGGCATTTTAATGTAGATATAATTTTCTTTATAATTTACTAAAAAATTATTTCATTATTTTTCCTGTATGTTTTTGCTTGGTTAGGGTTAGAGTTCGGCATTTTAATGTAGATATAATTTTCTTTATAATTTACTAAAAAATTATTTCATTATTTTTCCTGTATGTTTTTGCTTGGTTAGGGTTAGAGTTCGGCATTTTAATGTAGATATAATTTTCTTTATAATTTACTAAAAAAATCATTATTTTTCCTGAATTTTTTTTGCTTGTTTCATTATTTTTCTTGTATGTTTCTGCTTTGTCCCATTTGTCCTATTTTCCCACCAGTGCCCTTTTTACCTGTATCAATTTTAACTGTGCCATTTCTACCCGTGCCATTATTGCTTAAATTCCGTCAATTACATGTATGATTCATCTATAATCTTTTGTTGATGAACGTATCAAACAAAATATTTTAGTTATGCTTACAATGAAACAATTAAAAAAAAAAAGTTTTATATTAGGCATACATGATATGAAGAAATACATAGTTCTGAACAATCTACTATTTCAAAAATATCATTTCACTTCAAGCAAGGCGATAAAGCCACTAAGATGTAAGGCGGGGGTTACTGGGAGTGAAAGAGAATGAGAAGACTTTAGCGAAGAGAAAATTGAAACAAAAGAATTGACATTTAAATGCATGTTCTAAAGGCAAAATCATGTGGCACAGTGGATAAAGGCGTTAGTTAGATCCAGTGACAGGGCCCAAAGACTTGTGAGTTCAGTACCTGGTGAAGGCGGTGGAAAATTTTGAGAGGGGAATTAACAGGAGATAACTGATAACTGACATCCATTAAACATGGCACGTGGAACTAGAACAGTCCCCTGTGAGCGAAATAAAGGGTTCAGTTCGACATTCCAACCAGCTGAAGAAGGCCGGAGCGCACAAGGGCCGAAACGTTGTAATAAATATGGTGACAATGATGAGAACAATAGTCCGAATAATATAAATAGTGTGCTGAAAAAGGTTGAGAAGCACAGATGGGTTCTGACGAGAAATATGCTCTATCCCGACACAGTGAACCAATTTTTATAGCTGTAGACCTCACAACTGATGAAATATAATGTGGGCCCAAGAAGGGACAAAGAGGTGCTCTAAAGGAGGTTAGCATCAGCCATGCTGAAAAAACGCAGATAATTTTCTTAAAATTTCTGTAAATAACAGCAGTTTTGTTTTGGAGGCGTTAAAATTTATATTACCGTACACGAATAAATTATTATTTTATATTTACATATTAATATGCTACCCTTGGCATTCTATAACATTTATTCGTGTTATATTTACTGGTTTTATTAAATTTATTACATGGTCATTAACAAAAAGAGCTGCCTATTATGAAAATTACAAACTGGAGATGACAAAACTAGTTCACCATTTTAAATATCTGAGAAAAGTTTGAACAGAGGACAGAAAGTGCGACAATGAGATCCGAGGGAACACTCGAATATCGAAAGATGCCTTCCATAATCTAAGCGAAATATTAACAAACAGGAAAATTTCGTTAGATATAAAGAAAAGAGTACTGAAGTGTTGCATAATATCAGTCCTCCTATATGGATGTGCATGCTGGACATTCTCCTCACAGAGGAAGAAGAGACTTGAAGCAACAGAAATGCTGTTCTACAGAAGGATACTGAGAATACCAGGGACGAAACACATAAACAACAATTAAGTTTTAGAGAAAATGGAATAAAAAAAGACACATATAATTAGAATCAGATAGAGACAGTTGAAATTTCTAAGGCACATAATGAGGAAAGATGGCTTAGAAAATTTGATACTCACAGGACAGATTGAAGGCAAGGGGACAGGCAAAAACAACGCATAACCTCCCTAGGGAACATCCCGAGGGGACACAATATAAAAGATGATGGAGAAGACTGTTTTGGCTCTAAAAGTTTGTTTTGATAAAAAAAATTCTTTAAGGTATAGCTGTAAATTATGAGAATATGTAGGATGTGGTACAGTTGAATCGAGACTTGAAATGGTTAAGATTGTTATGGTCAAGGAAGCATCATCTCGGGAGACTTTTCAATAAACTATTGGTTCTCGAGAAAAAAGACATCTAAGTGGAACTTCATTCTTACCGATTTGGTATACGAAGGGAATGTGGTTGATGCGACCATATGTACATGGTATGACGGGTCCTAGCTGTAAATGCCTGAACTTTGGAACCTAAAATGTGGAGCTCATCTGAACATTTGCCATGGAAATAGCGATAGAATAGCATTACGCTTGGCATGTTTCGTCTGTGGGGAAAGGGGATGTCAGATTGCAAATAATTCATCACCCACAAGTCATCGTAAAGTTGGAAAGTAAGGATTAGGCAGCTTGGGAGCAGATATGGCAGCATTTTTGGTCTAATCTGATTCTTGTAAAGTTAGAGTATGGCAGTAGTTAGGTACTTT
Organism: Acanthosepion esculentum; assembly: GCA_964036315.1. Taxonomy (NCBI): domain Eukaryota; kingdom Metazoa; phylum Mollusca; class Cephalopoda; order Sepiida; family Sepiidae; genus Acanthosepion; species Acanthosepion esculentum. Next base: position 15,035,782 of record OZ038508.1, on the reverse strand, counting down.
CTATTGCGGTACCATGAGCCGACAATGTTTCCAGCATCTTTCATGATCACAAATCTCGGGTCATAGGGGTATCTCATACCACAGTAGCCGTGGTGTTTCTTGGGCAAGAGAGCCTAAAAGAGCGAAACTCACCCCAGGTTGGTTTTGAGTTTCACTTTCTCTGAGAATGGTTACCACCCAAGGCTATAGAACCCAGTTTGTCCTCCTATTTACCCATTGCGAAGCAATGGATTGTGGCACGGATTGAGTGAAGTGAAAGTTGAAACCTATGACTGCCACCGCTGACCGGAAAGATGAGAGTGTTGAGGATGAAGACAGGCCTGGGAGGCCTACAGAAGTGAGGTCTCCTGAGGTGATCGAATCAGTCAATGACTTCATTCAGTCTGACAGAAGGGTGACAGTGGATGACATTGCAAGGACTTTGAGCTTATCTGTTGGGATAAACGCAGGGGTCATCAGTCAGAAGGAGTCATCTTGCGTCAGGACAACGTAAGGCCTCCACAGCAGCCCAAATGGTGCAGACCATCAACGAGCTGGGCTGGGAACTGCTCCCTCATGCCCCTTACAGCCCAGACCTTGCCCCTTCAGACTTTCACCTGTTTGGTCCCTTGAAAGCGTTCACGAGAGGCACGAAATTTAAAAGTGACGATGAAGTCAAAAGTGTTGTGAGCGACTGGCTGAGACATCAGTCCAAAGATTTTTACGCTGAGGGAATACGGAAGCTTGTGCATAGATGGGAAAAGTGTGTGACAGTGCTGGGAGAATATTTTGAAAAATAAAAAAAGTAACCTTCTATCTGTATTAGAAGCCCTTATACCGAAAAATTCACCTTATTTATTGAATGACCCTTGTAATTTCTCACTAATCATTTGTTTTCATTTCATTTTTGTTTATTTCTTGGTAGTCTTTAATTTAATTTAAATCTTTTTTTTTAAATTCAAACTTTATGAATGTTGTGGACGCTCCACCGTCTAAAAGATGTTAGCAAATTCATCTTGTAGATGATTTCAAATCTAGCGAGTTTTGTACTGACTTCGTCATCCCATAAGAGTGATCTTGTGCCAGATTAAAACCATCCTTCGTAAATATGTTTAACCCGTTGCGTCCAGTGGTGAACCAGCGTGTTTAACGTCCCTCGTCACAAAAAAACCACCAAAGCAGCGATAAATACGGGTCTATCTTATCAGTTTTAAAAAGAATAATTTGGATCAGACGAAGAAGGAAGCAGAACAGCCGTCAGAAAGTGATGAGTGAACATAAACCATTGCGAAAAAAGATCTTGATAAATGGCACATCGACACCAAGTTCTACATTCCACTGTAATGGGAAAAAGCCTCTGAGCATTTACCCCCGTTCTTTATACTATGATTATGTGACGGTTTCCTATGAAGGCAAATCTGTCTATCTATCTATCTATCTATCTATCTATCTATCTATCTATCTATCTATCTATCTCTCTCTCTCTCTCTCTCTCTCTCTCTCTCTCTCTCTATATATATATATATATATATATATATATATATATATATGAGATAGATACGGACGTATTGAGATAGATAGATAGATAGATAGATATGAACGTATTGAGACAGATATGAACGTATTGATATAGATACGTAGATATAAACGTATATATATATATGTATATATATACATATATATATATATATGTTGCCTGACGATTGCACTAGCATGAAACAGACTGTCGCCTCTAAGTGCTGACTTCCATGTCCACTTTTATATTTACACACGCTCTATCTCTGATATTGAGCACTTTATCCCATAAATATAGCACACTTTAAGACTATATTTCTTCAT
>OZ038508.1:15023964-15028964 GCA_964036315.1 Acanthosepion esculentum | reverse complement strand
GTCATTGTAACGGGCCCTTTAAGTTAATTTTATTTGGGTGTGGAATAATGAGGGCAGCAAATTTAACATTCAAATTGTATGTCTTATTTAATTAAATTTGTTTCATTATACTGATTGAAAAGCAGGCTTTTTTTAATCCAGATTATTTTAATGCTACAATAGTTATTTTGATTTTATAAAAAATAAATATTATCAAGACATTTTTAATAATATATTTCTTTTACATTATTTACATAATTCAGAACAGCGTTTCAGCCGTTGTACGCTTCGGCCTTCTTCAGGTGGTTCAAATGTCGAAATGAACCCTCTATTTCGCTCAATGGAGTAGACGGTTTTAGTTCCACGTGCCATGTTTAATGGATGTCAGTTATCAGTTATCTACCGTTAATTCCCATCTCCAAGTTCTCCACTGCCTTAACCGGGTATTGAACTCACTTTTTTGGGGGGTCCTGTCACTGGATCTAACTAACATGTGTCCTTCTATCTATCTATCTATCTATCTATCTATCTATCTATCTATCTATCTATCTATCTATCTATCTCTTTCTTTCTGTCTCTCTCTTTATATATGTATATATATATATATATGAAGAGAGAGCGTGAGAAAGAATATATATATATATATATATATATATAAAGGACATATGGCACAGCGGATAAAGGTGTTCGTTATATATATATATATATATATATATATATATATATATATATATATATATTTTATTTATTAAAAATATAACAGAAACGTATTATATATATATATATATCTATATATATATAAATATATATATAATTTATTAAAAATATAACGGAAACATGTGTTATATATATATATATATATATATATATATATATATATATATATTATTAATTAAAAATATAGCAGAAGCATGTTATATATATATATATATACATATATATATATACATATACATATATATATTATCTATTAAAAATATAACAGAAACAAATTATATATATATAAATAAATTATATATATATCTATATATATCTATATCTATATATATCTATATCTATATATCTATATCTATATATCTATATCTATATCTATATCTATATATCTATATCTATATCTATCTATCTATCTATATATATATATATATATATATATATATATATATATATCATTTATTAAAAAATATAACGGAAACATGTGTTATATAAATATATATATATATATATATTATTTATTAAAAAAATTAACAGAAACCTGTTCTATATATATATATATATATTATTTAAAAAAAATATAACAGAAACATGTTATATATATATATATATATATATATATATATATATATGTATATATACGCATATATACTCATTTGTATGGATATTAATTTGTAACGTTGTGTTTCTCGCTTTTACGTTCATCAGAAATTTTGTCTGATGATCGCAAAAACGTGAAACCCAGAGTTACAAACTAATATCCATACAACGGAAGTTGTTACATCTGTCACAGATATTGAGCTAAAAAACCGGAAGATGGCGATTGATTTTACCTTTAAATATTTCAAGGTTACTACAATCTTCAAAATTTAATTAGAATATCAATCGCTATCTTCCGTTTTCTTTAACCCTGTTCCGTTTTTTCCTTTGTTCAATCTTCCCCATTTTCGGCATCGGAAGAGAGTCCCACGTATGAATTGCATGAAAAGAAATTGCCAGAAAAAATGTTACATTCATCTAGTTCAACAGTAAAACTCTCAGACGTAGTTGCCAATGTAGTAGCACTCTTAAATTTTTGTAGTCGAGGCACCAGGGTTAAAAAGAGTCCATCAAGTCAGTTGCTTACAGAGAATTAACATAAAACAAATATTTATCAACAATAATTCCTCAAATCATGTTGTTGATAAAATAAATGAGATCGACTTTGAATACATTTAGAAAAAATAACTTAAGCAATCATCTTGATATAAACAAAAATAAAGACATTATTAAATTATTTTATTGTAACCAGATGCACCTGAGAAGCCATTAAAATAGAATTCGTTGCTGTTTAACAGCTAAAGGTCCTAAGAAAATTCTTTACATTTATCATTTATTATAAAAGAAAAGAAAAGAAAAATGTCTAATGTGATTATTTCCAATAATTCAGCACATCCAGAATCCATCCTATGTAAAAAAAAATAAAATAAAATAACGTTGTTCATGAATTATCATGTCCTTTCATGGGACTGTATCTGCAAACTAAGAGCCAATAAAAAAAATTATTTTTTACGTTCGGCAGATATGCGCCACTCTGTCTCATTGGTTGATTTTTATTTTTCGAAATTTATTGCAATTCCTGCACATATCGATCAGCACAGCACAAACAAAATTCTTTTAACATCAGAGAAATGTTAATAGATAACACGATAATAAAGGGTGTTTCATTAAGATGGATTATATATAAAGGGTGTTTCATTAAGACGGATGATATATAAGGGTGTTTCATTAAGACGGATCATATATAAGGGTGTTTCATTAAGACGGATGATATATAAGGGTGTTTCATTAAGACGGATTATATATAAGGGTGTATCCTTAAGACGGATTATATATAAGGGTGTTTCATTAAGACGGATTATATATAAGGGTGTTTCATTAGGACGGATTATACATCAAGGCTGTTTCATTAAGACGGATTATATATAAAGGCTGTTTCATTAAGACGGATTATATATAAGGGTGTTTCATTAAGACGGATTATACATCAAGGCTGTTTTATTAAGACGGATTATATATAAGGCTGTTTCATTAAGACGGATCAAAGTCAGCAGTAAATAAATCAGTGTTATTGGTGAAAATTTATTTATTTCTCTATTGGATCATGTTATTTAAGTCACGGCAATTATGCGTGAAAAATAATATCGCCCAAATGTCCGCCAAATCTAAAAAAAAAAAATCATTAGACGCTTAAACCTAATTCACATTTAAAATCGGTCCAAGTTATTTGAACACCCTTTATTATATATAAGGATTATAAAAATAAGGATGATATATAAGGGTGTTTCATTAAGACGAATCAAAGTCAGCAGTAAATAAATCAGTGTTATTGGTAAAAATTTATTTATTTCTCTATTGGATCATGTTATGTAAGTCATGGCAATTATGTGTGAAAAATAATGTCGCCCAAATGTCCGCCAAATCTGAAAGAAATGGAAAAAACTCATTAATCCTAGAACACTAAACATAAGTATATAGTACACAGCGCAAAGTTTCCTATTTTTAATTACAATTTTCAGTAGCTGATTTTATTCCCTAAATAATATGTTTTTCAGTTCCTATTAAAGTACTCAAATTACTCAAAGTTACTCAAAGTACAAAGTTTGAAGTGCCTGCATATAAAATATTTTAAATAAAGATTTATATTTCATTTTTTTTGTTGATATTTTCAAAATCGGGTATGATATACCCATGGTTAGTAGTGGTGTAACTTTAATTGATGGTTAGTCTTCTTGGGTTAATGATTGTCCTCGTTTGAACGTCTTTTGAGCTTGAATGTGCGGATGGTGTAATAGATAATGGCTCGGAATTGTTGACCAGAGAGCCGAGTTCTAATTCCCGTTGGGTTCATTGCATTGACTTACGCGCAATCACCGTTGGGAAAGGCATGGATTCACATCTGCTTTCCAGCTTTGGGTCAGTTAGTAAGACTTGTATGACTACAACCGTTAGTATATAAAAAAAAGAATACTTAAAATCTAAAAATATTTTCTAACTTTAATTTACCGGCAAAAAACGAATCAATCATTCAATCAACCATTATTGACAATGAACGTAACAGTCGCAAATAATTCAATATAACAAAATCTCAACTTTGCGCAATTTATTCATAATTTCAATCCCGCTCTCAATATTTGGAAACCGGAAAGATATAAAAAGCTATTAGTAAACAAACTTTGTCGGGGGAAGTTAAAAAATCTTGTTAAGATCTATTTCTCTCTCTCTCTCTCTCTCACTCTCTCTCTCTCTTTCTCTCTCTCTCTCTATATATATAATATATATAAGAGGGTCATTCCATAAATAAGATGAATTTTTCGGTATAAGGACTTCTAATACAGATAGAAGCTTACTTTTTTTTTCAGCGTAGTCTCCCAGCACTGTCACACACTTTCCCCATCTGTGCACAAGCTTCCGTATTCCCTCAGCGTAAAAATCTTTGGACTGATGTCTCAGCAAGTCGCTCACAACACTTTTGACTTCATCGTCACTTTTAAACTTCGTACCTCTCGTGAACGCTTTCAAGGGACCAAACAGGTGAAAGTCGTAAGGGGCAAGGTCTGGGCTGTAAGGGGGATGAGGGTGCAGTTCCCAGCTCAGCTCGTTCATGGTCTGCACCGTTTGGGCTTCTGTGTGAGGCATTGCGTTGTCGTGATGCAAGATGATGACTCCTTCTGACTGATGACCCCTGCGTTTGTTCCAACAGATAAGCTCAAAGTCCTTGCAATGTCATCCACTCTCTCTCTTCTGTGAGACTGAATGAGGGCATTGACTGATTCGATCACCTCAGGAGACCTCACTTCTGTAGGCCTCCCAGGCCTGTCTTCATCCTCAACACTGCTCCGTCCTTCTTTAAACAATTTAGCCCACTTGTAGACATTTTTATGGCTGAAACATGTGGCACCATACACAGTTGGCATTCTCCTATGAATTTCAACTGGTTTGCACCCTTCAGCAACCAAAAACTTGATAACTGACCGCTGTTCAATCCTGAGCATCCTTTTTGGTCGGCCATCTTTGTTAATCGCCAAAACTCTCAAAGTTTTTTTTAATCTGCAAAAGAAATTAATTCCATGTGAAAAAGAAGTAAAACAAAAAAAAATAAAAATGAGTAAGCTTCTCTCGGTATTAGAAGTCCTTATACCGAAAAATTCAACTTATTTATTGAATGACCCTCGTATATATATATATGTGTGTGTGTATATGTGTGTGTGTCTGTGTGTCTGTGTGTGTGTGTGTGTAATGTGTGTAATGTGTGTGTGTGTATCAAGAAG
>OZ038508.1:15008964-15018964 GCA_964036315.1 Acanthosepion esculentum | reverse complement strand
AGTCTGTAGCGCCAATCCACGATATTCGAAGATCCACACTAAAAGACATTTTTAACCATGGATCTTACAGAGCGGTCGTATACAGCAGGCCGTTTAGAAATTTCTAAAACAAAATGGCACCATGTATCCCATCCATATGAAAGTGTAGAGTTGACGAGGCTATTTAATAACATAATTCATCTTCTGTCTATATTTCTGAGATGAGATATTATTTTTAAGACATTTTTTTATGTTTATACGTTCTTTTTATAGATACAAATATTTAAGTAAATGCCCTGATTATAATAAATAGTATTAACAACATTTACCGGCCTGACATAATGAATTTATTTTATCTTTATTCGACATCTTAATTCGGCATAATCGTTCTTCGTATACTCAACCGATCCCCGTAGTTTGTTTACATTTATTTCGCGCGCAAATTTTCTTTTCTTTTAAAATCACCATTCTTTATGATCTCTTCGCATAAAGTCATACTTAAAAGACAGGGGGCCCGAACTATGTAATATTTCGAATACGTCATAGTACGCAGTCTAGAAAAAGAAAAAAAAAACAATTGAGCAGCGTACCGTGCCCCGCTTAAGTTTTAATTATTGTCTAATTAGACGATGTCAATTGCAATTGCGACAACAACAAAAAATGAAAGGTAAACTTTTAATAAAGAATTATTTATTTTAAACCTTTCACTGTGTTCAGTATTTAAATTTAAGTTTAAATTAGTTATTTATTTAAATTTTAATCACGTGTAACTACAGTAGTTACTGCCTGTTACATCAGGTTGTTTATGATTCGCCGAGATCGAAAAACAGACGGACGGACGGACACACGTACACTGCGCTTGACATGTTGCTACTTTTTGGGGAGCTCTTCGATAATTTTTGAGAGAAATTTCGCCGGTTTTGATGCGAAAAAAATGTTACTTATTACGCCAATTTCGAAAATGGTAATACTCGGTTGGTGCAAGGGCCGGGGTGGCTATTTTATAACAGCCCGGCTGAATTCCAAAATGTTTTATATATGTTATCCTTTCTGTATAGCTCTGTTGTCATGTCATGGAGTAGAATAGCGGTTTTCTTTTCACCCACTCTGTACGCTGCTAGGTGAGATTAGTAATCGGGATGATACATTCGTTATTAGATTTGGCTCACCGAAACAGAAATTCCTTGTGACTCAACCTATTTGCGCGTGCTGTTCGGATTCCTCAGTATTTGGGGATAGACCCCTGTAACAGAAAGAATCATTCTGAATATGTGGTATCATTTCATTAAAGTGAAATATCTTAAGTTCAAACCTGAAAAGCGTCCTGGGTATGCCGATAAACTACATCCGCCAACAAGGCCCCTGATCGGGATATTCTGAGGAAGGTAGAAGCACCTGTTAGGGTCCTTGTTATGGGCAAATAGTTATCCACCCTAAAACTAGGTTCCATACACTATGAAAATATAAAAACAGATTTTTATAGTAAAAATACCAGCAATATATTTTTTATATATAAAAAAACAAACATTAATACATATTCTATTCATTATCTATCTATATTTCTGAGATGAGGTATTATGTACACTATTTACATTATTCGGACTATTGTCCTCATCTTTGTTGCCATATCTATTACAATATTTCGATCTTTCAATATTTGTCTATATTTCTGAGATGAGATATTATGCACACTATTTACATTATTCGGACCATTGTCCTCATCTTTGCCGCCATATTTATTACAACGTTTCGGCCTTTCAGTATCTGTCTATATTTCTGAGATGAGGTATTATGTACACTATTTACATTATTCGGACTATTGTCCTCATCTTTGTTGCCATATCTATTACAATATTTCGATCTTTCAATATTTGTCTATATTTCTGAGATGAGGTATTATGCACACTATTTACATTATTCGGACCATTGTCCTCATCTTTGCCGCCATATTTATTCCAACGTTTCGGCCTTTCAGTATCTGTCTATATTTCTGAGATGAGGTATTATGTACACTATTTACATTATTCGGACTATTGTCCTCATCTTTGTTGCCATATCTATTACAATATTTCGATCTTTCAATATTTGTCTATATTTCTTAGATGAGGTATTATGCACACTATTTACATTATTCGGACCATTGTCCTCATCTTTGCCGCCATATTTATTACAACGTTTCGGCCTTTCAGTATCTGTCTATATTTCTGAGATGAGGTATTATGTACACTATTTACATTATTCGGACTATTGTCCTCATCTTTGTTGCCATATCTATTACAATATTTCGATCTTTCAATATTTGTCTATATTTTTGAGATGAGATATTATGCACACTATTTACATTATTCGGACCATTGTCCTCATCTTTGCCGCCTTATTGATTACAACGTTTTGGCCTTTCAGTATCTATCTATATTTCTGAGATGAGGTATTATGTACACTATTTACATTATTCGGACTATTGTCCTCATCTTTGTTGCCATATCTATTACAATATTTCGATCTTTCAATATTTGTCTATATTTCTGAGATGAGATATTATGCACACTATTTACATTATTCGGACCATTGTCCTCATCTTTGCCGCCATATTTATTACAACGTTTCGGCCTTTCAGTATCTATCTATATTTCTGAGATGAGGTATTATGTACACTATTTACATTATTCTGACTATTGTCCTCATCTTTGTCGCCATATCTATTACAATATTTCGATCTTTCAATATTTGTCTATATTTCTGAGATGAGGTATTATGCACACTATTTACATTATTCGGACCATTGTCCTCATCTTTGCCGCCATATTTATTCCAACGTTTCGGCCTTTCAGTATCTGTCTATATTTCTGAGATGAGGTATTATGTACACTATTTACATTATTCGGACTATTGTCCTCATCTTTGTTGCCATATCTATTACAATATTTCGATCTTTCAGTATTTGTCTATATTTCTGAGATGAGGTATTATGCACACTATTTACATTATTCGGACCATTGTCCTCATCTTTGCCGCCATATTTATTACAACGTTTCGGCCTTTCAGTATCTATCTATATTTCTGAGATGAGGTATTATGTACACTATTTACATTATTCGGACTATTGTCTTCATCTTTGTTGCCATATCTTTTACAATTTTTCGATCTTTCAATATTTGTCTATATTTCTGAGATGAGGTATTATGCACACTATTTACATTATTCGGACTATTGTCCTCATCTTTGTCGCCATATTTATTACAACGTTTCGGCCTTTCAGTATCTGTCTATATTTCTGAGATGAGGTATTATGTACACTATTTACATTATTCGGGCTATTGTCCTCAACTTTGTCGCCATATTTATCACAACGTTTCGACCGTTGTACGCTCCGGCCTTCTTCAGGTGTTTGGAATGTTGAACTGAACACTTTATTTCGCTCACTGGGGTAGACTGTTCTAGTTCCCCGTGCCATGTTTAATCAGAGCATAAGTTTTGGATTATTTTCTCATCTTTCCCAAATAAATTTCACTGATACCCCATCTGCATGGATTTAAGTTTGCTACTAGGTTGGCATTTCGGTCCCACCCTTTCACAGTTAAATGTAACCGCCTCTACTACACCAACAGGTTATTCTCTCGCATTTCCGGCCAGCGGAACCTCTTCCCTCTACTTGCTTCCCTGATAGCGATAATCCTCAAATATTCAAATGTAATGTCAATCGCCATCATCTGATCCCTTGATCCTGATCCTCGTCTTTCTCTGTATCCTTTCTTCTTTACTCTTGCTCTCATTCTCTGTAACCTCTTTCGTGCTAGTGGCACTCCCGGCTTGCTTTGTGATAATGTTTAAAAATAAAAATCAAGTTTTCCCCACAGTTCAAATAGTTCTTTGACTAAAAGTCATTCTCTGTTAGTGTACTCTTACGAAGCTCTCAAAATTCGAGGTAGTCGTCTACGAGCTTTTGGGGACATGATACTGGTTGCAGGAGGAAAAAATGAAATTTTTATATGACATGAATGTTTCGTGTTGAACATGCGACGTTCAACAAGTGCCGAACGCATAACAGGAAACGAACACAAAAACATACCAAACAATGTTCGTTCCTCGAAAGACAAAAATATTAGGCCTATAAACGGGTGCGTAAAAGCAAATATGCATTTGTGATAGAGGCACTGAGGCGGCTGTTTTAATTCTCTGTCACTGATTACATTTTATCTAATAAGAATAACATATTTCAAGTGACTGGGTGGGAACAGCACAAAGGCAGGGTGAATTGGGCTTCGTATGTTGAATATCCGGCGAGCGAAAAAGAAAACAAGAAGCGGTGTTGTTTGAAATCATGTAGTTACATTATTAAATATTTCCTTATTAATAAATGTTTCCATGACGACACGAAGAGATGTTTTTAGAAGCGGTGAATCTAAGAGAGAGAGAGAGAGAGAGAGAGAGAGAGAGAGAGAGAGAGAGAGAAAGAAAGAGAGAGAAAGAGAAAGAGAAAGAGAAAGAGAGAAAGAGAAATGAGAGAGAGAGAGAGAATGATATGATCAGAGATAGCTAGCCAGTTATATTTTTTTTATAATGATGTTCACTGTGTAAAAGCCCCAAGAGCCAACTGAGCTAGAGGGCTACAGAGTAAGAGACACAATGCCGAGCACGGTAACAGTGTCACTAAGAGACAAATGGGGTTACTGGAAGTGAAAAAGAAGGAAAAGATTTTAGAAGAAACCAGAAATCCCAATCCTAAACAGGAAACAAGGGATGAAAATCTACTCCTGTTCAAAAGACTGAGGAGGAGTATGAACCGGGCGGTAGTCGAACCTGTCTATTCTTATTGAGGAAAGAAAAAAATAGTAAATAAAATTTCAGTGTTTTAGGTTGAGACGTTAGAAGAGTTGAACCCGAAACCCAATCCTAAACAGAAAACACGGAATAGAACACTACTCCCGTTTAAAAGACCGGGAAGGAGCGTGAACCAGGCTCTATTGGTGAACATTAACCTAAGAAATTGAGTCATCTACTTAAATAACGTCAGATCTAAAACTTCATATGCAGGTCATGCAGGTTTCAGAACAATCCAAACTAGGACGGATAGCAATCCCTCTTGCAGACGTCTGTTCAGACACATTTATAAACAAAAAAAGCACATCTGGGGTTTATACAGCTCGGCTAACCTTAGTTTCTGGATGGGAACTGATAAACTAGTATAAGTAGCTTAAACAAAGCCAGTATAGTCATACCTTGGTTCCCGATGGCTTCAGACTCCAATACATATATATATATATATATATATATATATATATATATATGTATATATATAGAGAGATAGATAGATAGATAGATAGATAGATAGATAGATAGATAGATAGATAGATAGATAGATAGATATGAACAGAATGACCAAGATAGATAGATAGAGAGATACAGGGTGCGATTGAGAAATTGTCGTATAAATTACGCAAAAATGAAAATAAGACTGACATCTCATTTTAAACGATATTTTTACCAAAATTACACAAAAATACCTAGAAATACGAAATAGTAAATTTATCCAATAAAAACGCCATTGGTTTCAACCATGGCCTCCAATCTCCTGCAACTCTTAAACCGCCCAAAAGAGTTGCAGGAGATTGTTTAAGTTGCTGTATGCTGCCATAATTATTCTCTTCAGTTCATCTTTGGTGTTTAAAGGAGTTTTGTTGGTCTCTCGCTTATGTAATAATCAAGGGGGTTGCAGTCAGGGCAGTTAAATGGCCAGATGTAATAAGTGATGTGGTCGCATAAATTGTCCGACAGCCATGCCTGGGTTATCCAGATTTTGTGTCATGGTGCAGAGTCCTGTCGCCAGCAGCCACCCTCTTGACCCAGGGCAGCACTACATCTACAAGGCACTTACTGTAGGCCTCCGGGTTGAAGCTGAGGCCCCGTGGGAAGATGAATGGAGCTATAATGTCGCCATCACTAGTGATCATTTCAAACACCTTCGTAATCACCATTAGACTCATCCAACTTTTTCCGAATCCTCTGCATCAGACTGACATCCAAACACTCTGAAATGTTCCTAGATGAGGTTGCGGCACGAATGCCAAGCAGTACACCATACCGATTCTAAATTACTGATCGTGTGAATTGTGTCATGGTGCTCTTTTCTCAAAGACGATAACCGTACTGTGCAGTCGACAAAATAAAATAAAAATAAACAAACAACGCGCATGCGTGAAATTAAATATATAAAATGGCAGCAATTTGCCCATCGTATCCTGTATATATACGAGTAGGTGTGCGTGCACAATTTCTCTGTTATCAGTTCTTCCCAAAATTGTGGCTGGTTCTGCACAAGTCTTCATCGCTATAACGGTAGTCTAGCGGTTAATTTTTAAACTTTACTGATAAACCGAATACATCGAATTGAATTGTAAGTCCTTCCTGGGCCGAATCGTACAGGTACACCTGTATAAAGAGCGGTTTCCCAGAAAAGAAGAGGGCAGTTGCAGGTTTGATGTCTGCCAAAAGGCACATTCTTAATAAGAATTCCGATGATCTTGCCTGGTCGACCTATTTTCAATCAGACCGAACATTACATAATTTAAATAATAATAAAGTATCTGGTTCACTCAATGTTGGCGCAGTCCATATATTATACGGAAATTATATATATATATGTATATATATATAATTCCCATACAGTACTGTGTCGTTGTATCACAGCTTTTCTGTGCGACGAGACATCCGAATGCCTCCAGTCAGGATTGAAAACCAACCGATTTAGTGTCAGAGTTTCTACCACTGAGCTATCTTCATTCGACAGAATGAGGCTGCTAAATCTAGCGTATTGTTTTTACAAATGTAAACAAATGCCAAACAACCGGAGTGCTCCATTCATTTTACTAAAGAGATTCGCATTAACGCAGGTTGCTGTTGTTTGTAGAATTAGCTTGTCATTTAACAGTGCGCAATTGAAATATATTTTCAAGAAACTAAAAGTGACAAACATTTTGCCTGTATTAATTCTCTCTCTCTCTCTCTCTCTCTCTCTCTCTCTCTCTCTCTCTCTTTCTATATATATTCGTGGATTTACCAAATTACAAAATTCAAAAGAATTCTCACTTGTAATATTTGAATTTTAGCGTTGCGATTTGCACGCTTCAACACTACAAAGCCGTTTATAAATAGCTCATTCTTAAAAACATCTTTCGTCGAAAAAACACATTTATTTCGTCTTCCAGTTTTGATTCTAAAGGAAAAAATACTGCCTGAAGATGAATGGCGAAAGCATTTGTAAATACTAGCTGAATTAAATAAATACACTATATCCATTTTATACTTAAGGATCTCATCATTCAGTGGATTATTAGTAGTATAATGCATATAATTATGTCTACTAGCGAAGGGATTTCGCCAATAATTGCATTAACATTGCTAATTGATTCAAGGTATGATTAACTCTTTGTAATATATATATATATATATATATATATATATATATATATATATATATATATATATATATACAGAGAAATAGAATTAATACAGGTAAAATGTTTGTCACTTTTCTGATTGATGTTAGCTTCAGCGTGCCGAATCCAGAGATTCGGAGACAGACCCTCCGGGAATCACCCCATCCACTCGTCAGGGTCTCCAGCAGTTGCCTGTTTCTATCTCGATTTTACTTTTTTATATGCACTTTTCAATAGTGCAAGTTGTTTATGGTGTGTGTGCCCGTGCGCGTGACCATGTACCCATCTGCGCGTTGGTGCGTACGTGCAGAATGTCGTGGTTCATGTCGTTATGTTTTTAACTCTTTATGTATGTAAGTAGGCTTGTATGTTAACGATGAAAGCTCCTCTGTTGGGGCATGGGGCCACACCCTTACCATGCTAGGTGTTGCAATTGTGGCTTTCGTTGCATAACCCACCACCACCAAATTTAATTCAGAGTTGTCCTCCTTCTAGAATAGTTGTCAACCAAAGTCTGTCCTGCTATTTAAACATCAACTTTTGGAGTGAAAGAGGAGCCATAAATTTCTAAGGGAATCTGTGTGAAAACGAGCGCAGAGGATAAGTCTGGATTCTGAACTCGACATGCCAGTCTGCGTCGATAAGCTCCCCATCCATATAAATATATTAAAATGATTCAGTATGTTTGTCTGGTGTTCGGGTTCATGGATAATGTATTACAGGATTATTTGGTTTAATCCAATCATTCGTATCAAATCGTGAAATGAAGTTCATCCTGAGTTTCCTAAGTAGACATCTACGCGGACGACACTACAATTTACTCCTGCCTCAAAAACAAATCTAGTGTCGTTGACAAAACTCACCTGGCCGTTCTTCTTGAAAAGGACCTCCAATCGGTTGTGAACTGGGACAGGAATTGGCTGGTTAACTTTAACGCCTCAAAAACAAAACTGCTCTCTATTATTCATCACAGAGAACTATCCCTACCCCCCCTTAGAATGTCTGACGCTCAACTTATCGAGGATTCCTCTTTGCGACTGCTCGGTCTCACATTGACTGCTGACCCGAGATGGAACAAATACATTGAGTCAATAGCTTCGTCCACCGTAAGGAAAGTTGGCTCCCTGTGCCGCGCCAGGAAATTTTTCTAGCCGGAGTCGATCCTTCAAATCTACAAATCAACAATTTGCCCTTGCATGGATTATTGCTGCCATATATGGTCCGTACCCCATCTGTTTGTCTCAAGGTTCTTGGTAAGATCCAAAGACGAGTAGGCAACGTAATTGGCTCTGATCTGGCATCTCGTCTGCTGTCGCTCTCTCACAGACGTGACGTCGCCTCCCTCTGTCTTTCTTACAAATACTTTCATGGTAACTGCACCGATGAGCTGCTTTCGCTGGACAGCTGAATCTCTGACGTGTCGATGATGCATTCGTGATTTCACGGTAAGTGGGTCAGTCTTGTTGAATTTGGCTTCACCAGAAAAATAAATTTTCCCTAAAATGTGTACGGCTGGTAGTGATACTTTTGTGTCTTTACGGTTCAATGAAGGTGTTCATAGCTAATTTGAGCCGCGTTTCTCAACCGGTGAACCGGGGCGCACTAATGCGCCCTGACAGGTAGCGAAGTTAACAGAAGAATAATTCATGAATCATTTAAATACTTAAAAACCCAGTGACACCAAAGCTCATATAAATTCTTAAAAATAAATGATTGTTTCTGAAGTCTTTTTTTTATTTTTAATCATTTCAACCCAAGCAAGGTCGGATGCATTCAAGGGGTCATGCAGTCAACCCAAGCAAGGTCAGATGCCACTAGCATGGAAGGGGTCATGCAGTCTGGGAATTAGCGAAAGTAACTCGTCAGAGCAGTGACCGTGGAAGTATTTGTAGAACAGGGAGGCGACGGCATGTCTGTGAGAGAGAGAGAGTGAGAGAGAGAGAGAGTGAGAGAAAGAGAGTGAGAGAGAGAGTGAGAGAGAGAGTGAGAGAGAGAGAGAGACTGTAGACGATATGCTAGATCAGGGCCAATCACATTGCATATCCGACTCTGGATTTTGTTGAGGACCTTAAGACGACCAACGGGGGTACCAGACCATATATGGCAGGCAGCAGTATTCCATGCAGTTTTTTTTAATATTTATGTGAGAAGATTTGTCACTTGAGGAGATCTATCTATCTATCTATCTATCTATCTATCTATCTATCTATCTATCTATCTATCTATCTATCTATCTCATTACCGATCTATCTATCTATCTATCTATCTATCTATCTATCTATCTATCTATCTATCTATCTCATTGCCGACATATCTATCTATCTATCTATCTATCTATCTATCTATCTATCTATCTATCTATCTATCTCATTACCATCATATCTATATATGTATCTATTTCAATCTATCCATATGCATCTGGAGTTTTATCGATTCATATCTCTCTATCTCTTGGGGGCAAAGGTTCGAACACTGCTGAAGGCCATATATCTTTATTATAGAATCTTAAAAACCGAGGCTTGTATTTGTTTACAAAATAGAGATGTCTACACAATCATGTATCGATGAAACCTAAATTTATGATA
>OZ038508.1:14988964-15003964 GCA_964036315.1 Acanthosepion esculentum | reverse complement strand
CATCTCATTTCTCTTGTTTTTTATTTTGCACCAAATAGTCTTACATTGTCTTAGATATAAACATTTTTAGTTACACTATTACTAGCTTTTCTTTAAATTTATTTCTCTTGCTTTTACCCCAAGTAATAATAGTCTTACGTTGTCGAAATGAATTTGATGCGTTTTGCCAATTTTTTCTAATTTTACATTAACATTTTAACGTCTTTTTTTGCTTGTTTTTGCATTCGTAGTAATAGCTGTACATTTTCTGTACTTCTCAGATAAAGCACAGTCAGTTATTAATTTTTGATTAGTATTCATTCAATCTTATTTCTGTTGCTTTTACATTTAGTAATAATAGTCTTTATTTTTAATCATTTCACCCAAAGCAAGGCAATAAAGCAGCTAAGACACAAGGGGTTACTGAGTGTTAGAGAATATGAGAAAACTATTAATGAGAGAAAACAATAAAAGAACAAGAATTAAGAAGACAAAAGATAACGATTGACATTGCATTTAAAGTTGACTGGGTAGCAAAAGGTCGGAAGAGAGTTCCACAATCAAGAAGTGCGAGAGAAGAAACTGTTAGCATAGAACTTACGGTTACATTCGCAATTTCAAACTTAAAATGATGAGACCTTGCCGTCAATCTAGTACTGCACTTAAATTCATAAATCTTGATACCATAGAGGAACGGCCATTGGAAGTATTACTATGAAAGTATTTATAAAAAAAAATGTACAGAAAAGCTACGTTACGGTGGTGGAAAAAGTGAGTGAAACCGAGATGCCAGGTTAGGACCAATAAAAATACAGATTCTTCTTTGGATTTTAACAAGAATATCTAAATATAAATCAGGACAACCATACCAGATGTAGCAAGTATTTTCAAAGACAAGACGAATGGTAGACGATTAAATTATTTGAATTTCTTAGATGTATACGGTTCGTTATTATTCAGTTTTTATTAATATTTATTTAATCTTATTTCTCTTGCTTATACACCAAATAGTCATAGTTGTAAATTTTCTGAACTTTTTAATTAATCAGTAATTTTTTACTAGTATTTCTTTCATTTCATTTCTCTGAAATTTACGCATCGTAGTCAATTAAACGTCATACGTCAGGCACGCTTTCGGGGTCCTCTCTTTTTCGATTCATGACCGCGCAAAAGATTCTCCCACAGTAGGCTGCCTTTTCTTTCTGAGGTAGAATGGTTGCCATCTAAGGCTATATAACTCAGTTTGTTCTGCTATTTAACCCACAACTGGGGGAGAAGAGATGGATGCATACCAAGGATATTTGCGCGCAATCGAATGTGACGAATTCGGCTGGAATTCGAACTCGGCTCTCCAGTTTCTCATTCTCATAGTAAGAGTCTATTAACTGACAGACTATATTGTAATGTTGCCACTCAAATCTGACGATGCCAATCTACTCGGGCGGCTAGCTAATCCCAATCGAAGACGCCTGCTCTGGCACATTGACTAGGTTTCTTAAAATCTCATTGTCAGTTATCGTTAATTTTTCAGTAGTATTTTTTAAAATCTTATTTCGTTTGATTTCTTACTTAGTAGCAATACGATTATAGGCTCATGGACAAGTGGTTAGAACGGGTTCGAATCACACCGTCGTCAATTTGTCAGGAAAGTGATTTCATCATGTTATCATTCTGGAGGAGGCGAATCACAGCGTGCGGCACCTTTGGAAAGTGTCTGAAAACCATACCTCGGTTTGAACCAAGCCTTATGAGTTAAATTAGGAGACGGAATCATTGGGACAGCACGAAGTCACAAGTCGTCGTGACCGAGGGTTTGAGAGTGCTAGCCTTGTTCAGACAGCTGGTCACGATAGGTAAACGCGTTTCTCTCCCAGAAACTGTAACTACGGTCCGCTAAGCATAGTTGCAGTATAAACCACAGGTGGGCTCTGTGGGTGTTGAACAAACACAAAATGTGCCAGAGCAGGCGTCTTCGATCGGGATTAGCTAGCCGCCCTACTAGATTGGCATCCTCAGATTCGAGTGGCAACATTACAATATAGTCAGTCAATTAATAGACATGCGTGATACACGCTTAGGCGATCATGTATCTTTTGATACATAACTGACGAGCAGATTTTTTCCCGCAGTAGGTTGGCATTTTTTCTGGACCAGTTGCTATCCAAGGCTATAGAACCCGGCTTGTCCTGTTATTTACCAATAGCTGGAGGAAGAAAAAGAGGATTCTTACCTTTCCTAAGGATATTAGCACGTAAGTGAATGTAATGGATTCAACTGGATAATCAGTTAGTTATGTGCCATGCGTGATACACGCTTAGGCGATCATGTATCTTTCGAAACATGTCTGACGAGGCAGATTTTATCTTTCTGCGGTAGACCAGTTGCCATCCAAGGCTATAGAACCCAGTCTGTCCTGCTATTTACCCATAGCTGTGGTAAAAGAAGAGGAATGATAACTTTCCCAAGAGTATTAGTAGGTGAATGTATCGGATTCAACTGGAATTCGAACCCGGTTCTCCGATTCCTCAATCCAAGCTGCTATCCGTTACACCACCATAATTTTAATTTATATGAATTTCCTTGATGATTCAATGTCAGGAATTGTTACATTTCGAGTACTTCAAATTTTTACTCATCTCTGATCCAGAATACTCACTTCCGTCTTCACTGAACCCTTTTCCTTTCATTATCTTTCTCGGGTACTCCTTTTCTCTCGTCACTTCATTCTCCTCTCTCTTTTCCTTCGCCTATTTCCTCCTTTCTTCCTCACATAAAACCTTCCGCTGACTTTTAGCCGCCATTTCCCCTGGGGTGTCAGCAGTAGCGGGAGTCCGAACCTTGATCTCTCACTTTATAAAATGATTTGTCAATAGTGATTTTACTAATTACCCCCAGAGTCAGCGCGGACAAACACCAGTTTGTCATGTCCGGGGC
Source organism: Acanthosepion esculentum (assembly GCA_964036315.1). NCBI lineage: Eukaryota > Metazoa > Mollusca > Cephalopoda > Sepiida > Sepiidae > Acanthosepion > Acanthosepion esculentum. The sequence continues at coordinate 15,001,051 of OZ038508.1, read as the reverse complement.
AATTAAGAATAATTGAAGGATACACCTCGGACTGCCTAGTTTACGCGTGACGACCTGTGCATGTGTTCACGAATCTTGCCATCTCACACCTGATAAACGCTACGATCTCTTCTAAGTGCTCACTCAACCCCGCGGCCCAGAAATCATAATTCTGTCGTTGCTGAATAATGATGAGTGGCTATATTGAGTTATATTGACTCGGCGGAATTCATAATGCTATATGATTAATGGCGTTGGCCGTTCTTTGAGAAATAGGAGAAGAAGCGGTCCCCAGTTGAAGGAGAAGATAGCAAGGGTATGGGGAATAAATCTTGGTTTTGGAGTCTTGTGGCCGGCCAAGTTCACAAAACAGTATTTTTTTCCTTTCGTGCGCTTGTGTATATTTGCATGGGCGTGCATTTGTAAGTTTTTCTCTTTATATATATATATATATATATATATATATATATATATATATATATATATTTGTGTGTGTGTGTATGTGTGTGTGTGTATGTATATGTATGCATGAGTATGTGTGTGTGTGTGAGCGTTTGCTGGGTGTGTATTTGTAAGTTTTTCTCTTTATATATATATATATATGTGTGTGTGTGTGTGTGTGTGTGTGTTGTGTGTGTTGTGTGTGTGTGTATGTGTGTGTATGTATATGTATGCATGAGTATGTGTGTGTGTGTGTGTGAGCGTTTGCTGGGTGTGTATTTTTGCATATATTTGCGTGATCATGTACTTGTGCGTTCTGTTTGCGCTTCTCCCTCTCTGTCTCTCTCTCTTTCTGTGTTTCTCTCTCTGTCTCTGTCTCTGTATCCCTCTCTCTCTCTTTATATACATATATATATATATATATATATATATATATATATATATATATATATATATATATATATACAGTGACCCAAAAATGAAGCCAGTCTTTAAATCACAATAAATACGGTGTTTTGACTTACAAACAAGATTAATGGTTAAAATTTAAAAAGAAATATTAATGTTCATTGACTTACAAAGAAGGTTAACGATTTAAATTAAATATTGAATGAAATTAAATGCATGGAAGTGAAGGAAGTCAAAAATTGTATACATTTTTGGGGGCAGCCTATATATATATACCATATACGCCAGCTAGGTGTTTTCCACAAAAGATATCTGCGTGCATCTGTGGAGTTAACCTTCAAGATAAGACATCTAACGTAGGCTTGTTTAACACCTGTAATATTGGAGGAATCGAGACTTTTCTCATACAGTCGCAGTTAAGTTGGAGTGGTCATGTCTTGAGAATGACTGATGACAGGATACCCAAGATCCTAATGTACAGCCAGTTAGATCAGGGTTCCAGGAATGTAGGACGCCCATGGCTAAGATACAAAGACAAGCTGAAAAGCAACTTGTCAGCAGTCAATATACCACATAACACCCTTGAGCGTTTAGCCTTGGAGCGGGTAGAATGGAGATCAAAGTGTTTTAGTGGACTCAGCAATTTTCAATCTGCTTGTCAGAATCATCTTCAAGAAGCGAGAGCAAGATCTAAAAGGTCAGCCTATCCAATAGTGATCTCATCTCATAATCCTCACATTTCCTCCATATGTGGCCTCCTTTGTAAATCACTAGCGGGTCTTAAATGCCACTTAAAATTATCACACAAAATTTCATAACTGAATTAACTAAGCTGTCAGATCCTCATACGTCGAAACCGACGGCAGAGTCCATGATATATATATATATATATATATATATATATATATATATATATATATATATATATATAATCAAACCATGAAAACAAAGAAGCATTGCAGCAGGAAACTGCCAGCCAACACACATATGTTATTGTAGTAGATACTTAGTGTTTGAATTGGAAGCCTTGTGTGAGATTCCACATCTATGTTTGTTCTGTTTGATTGTGCGTCTCTCTTACTAAATATTTCTATCATTATCTCTCTCTAGATATAGATATATATATACATATTAACACACACACACTTACACACACACACACACACACACACACACACACACACACACACACATATATATATATATATAAAATATTATTATTAGTAGTAATCTTATAAGTATAAGTAACTACACTCGTTTCGGAAAACCTTCGGTTTCTTGATTTGCAAAAAATCAAATCAATATGGAAGGGAAAAAAGGTATAAAAAAAGAAAGAGCCAGGAACATGAACGTCTGTCGAAAGTAATCGTACAGCTTACATGTCCAAAATCCAAAGAAAAAAAAAAACCAGATACGAGTACGCAACGATCCGCTTGACAATCCGCTTAGTTGAAACCTTGGTAGGTTTGTCTGGCCCTCTAGGTTTAACTATATATATATACATATATATATATATATATATATATATATATATATATATATATATGTGTGTGTGTGTGTGTGTGTGTGTGTATTGATAATATTATTAATCAGTATGGATATTTCCAAAGGATATAAATCCAGGGAGAGGTCTATGTCAAAGACAGAGCATCAACATTATTATAAGGAAAACGAACACATAAAAAGCCATGAGGTTAACGAAATAAATATAACCAGATGGCCTTTTAAGTGTTCGTTTTCTTTATAATATATATATATATATATATATATATATATATATATATATATATATATATATATATATATTATAATAGTTTTATTATAAACATTTTACACGGCTGCACAAAAAAAAATGATGTTTCAGTACTAAGATACGATGGTAGATAAATTGTGATAAAAATGATTTCCCTAATAAATCATTTTATCACAATTTATCTACCATCTCCTGATGAAGTACAATCTTAGTACTGAAACATGATAGTATTTCTGTACTGATATTAAATGTTTTATTGTAATTTATTATAATTAAAAATATTATAATAATAATCTGCTCTACTTAGTTTTGAGCACTTCTTAAAAAATAAATGCTACGGACTTTTGGATTTTTAATCCATCTCTTCTTTCTCTCATATATATATATATATATATATATATATATATATATATATATATATATATATATATATATATATATATATATATATATGAAGAAATATAGTCTTGCTTACGTCAAGATATATTTCGTGAGCAATGATCAATCGAGAAAAAATGTTGAAGGTGTATAATTATGAAAAAGAAATTTAGACTTTGCTAACCAGGCATTTCAATCTGGCTGAATGGTTAACAGCACATTAGAGCAAATCGTGGTGCCTATTAAGGGTTAAAGGTTCGATTCCTGTTGGAGAGGCACTTATTTTCTATGAAAACTCTCGAAAACTGATGCCAGTAAATGTAATTAACACTGTTTAAATAAAAACAACAAACAGCATTTACTTAAATAATTCATATATAGAAAAATGACGTATAAAAGGAAATTAATTTGTAGGTCTGATGAATTGGATCGTATTTACGATTCCAATGGAATACATTATGACCATGGAATATTAGTGTTTAAGCCTTTTTATTATATCCTTAATCTGTCCTGGACATTGAGTTTTACCTAGATTCTATCCTCTTGGAATTATTTTTTTATACATATATATATATGTATGTGTATGCATGTATGTATATATATTTATATATTTTAGATATATGATTGCATATGTATGCGTATATTTACCACTAATATTATCTATCTATCTATCTATCTATCTATCTATCTATCTATATATATATATATAAATATATATATATATATGTATATACATATGTATATATATATATGTATATATATATATATATATATATGTATATATATATATATATATACATATATATATATATACATATGTATATATATATATGTATATATATATATATATATATATATATATATATATATATGAATATGTAAGTATGATTTGTGAGTTCATATAAATAACTCTGTGAATGTGTATTTGTGAGTTTCTGTGTGTATGTCAATTATATATATTTATGTCTGTGCATTTATATTTGTCTCCGCTTATATGAGCGTATAGTTGTGTTTGTGTCTTCATATATATATATATATATATATATATATATATATATATGTATGTGTGTGTGTGTGTGTGTGTGTGTGTGTGTACTAGCATTTGAGTTTTCATATATGTATATTTACATGCATGTATACATGTGTTTGCTCGTGTGTTTTCGCATGCTTGTGTCTGTTTTTGTGCATGTGTGCAGTTTTGTTTTTGCATGTGTGTTTATAATTGTGTGATTGTGTGTGTATGCTTGTATATATGTATTTGCGTGTGTCTCTCTGTGTGTTTGTGTACGTTTATCTGTATTTATGTATTTGTTTATATACTTATTTTTGCGTGCGAATTTTTGAACATTTGTGTACGCTTATATATGTGTGTGTAAATAAGTTATGCTGTTGTGTGTTTGTGCGTGTGTGTATGATTACGTGTGTAATTTATTTGCATGTATAGGTCTGTAGATTCGTGTGTAGCTGTGGGGTCTCATGTTTATTGCTTTACTTTGAGAGAAACAAAGTGGAAGACTTCAACAAATAAAGTAGAAAGAAAGGGGAAAAAATAAGAAAAAATATAAAAAGCATACAAGAAAATAAATCTTTGCGTCTCCTCCTACACCTCCTCCTCCTCCTCATCATCATCATCATCAGTCCCATGACCTGTGGGGATCGTAGAGTCGTTGCGTGGCTGAGCACCTGACCCAGTCTCTTTTCGGGATATCTACCAACCGCCCCACGCGGTCAGATGTGGCACAAGGACGAATTTAATGTAGCGTATCACAGCCAAACCCGTAGACACAGCCAAATATTTCCCGTAGACCTCGTATAAAACGCGGTCGGGTAGATGTTTCCCGAGACGTGACTCTGCCCTTCGACATAGCTTCATCTGGGAATTCTTTCTGACCGGGGGGCAGAGAGTTTGAGCAGCACTGTTGGAGACAAATCTCCAACTGCAGTTCAGTCCCTTTTCAGTAAGTCGGTTGAAATCCGGACGCTTAGCGAGTTTTGGCAAAATAAACCTGGCAAAGTCAATTCCTTTCCAGGTCAAACCACAGCCGATATACCCCAATCTGAAGGATCACCTAGGTCATGGACACATGGCCATTGATTCTATTGGTGAGGAAGCTTACGCCTTGGCTGCTGACATCAGGTAAGGAATCCTTCCGCACAGCTATTCCGTCATCACTGCATACAGAGTTATGAAGCCCATTTGTGCTAGATGCCTGTTGGTCATCACAGAAAGATTCATCCACCTTTGATAGATATACTATAATCGTTAATTCTTTTATATAACATGAATTTTAATGGCCTTGTGTCAGATTACTTGAGACGACACATATATCTTATATTCTGTTTGTAATGACGTTCCCTGTAAAGGTGTAACAGACTTTTTCCTGCTACGTCTGCATGGGCGCTCGGCTACTTGAGGGGTAGAGGTTTTCTCATGTGCTCATGCAACCTTTCTCCTCTCCGTCATCCAGTTTGCTGTCAGGTAGAGGAAGGACGAAGGAAGAAATGCAAATTATGATAACGTGTACGATAAACATTTGTTATTCCTGGTCTTTAAGGGACCAGGATTGCAGTTTTCAGGAATGTACACTCGCGGGTGGCTGTTCCATAATATAACAGTTCCGGTAAAGAAGCTGAGTAGAACTTGCTCATTATCAAAGGAACATAAAGGGAATGGGGGTGGTTTGCCACCGTGAATCTGGCAAGAATGTAATATTAGGATTTTTTGGTACCCCCAGATACTAGTGAGCCAACCAAAATGAGCTGACTCATTTTATAGTCCACCAATAGACGGTTAACCAATCAAAAGACTCAAAATATTCAATCCGACGTGTATAAAGGCGGCCATTTTGTTTTCTCTCCGAATATCCACTGCCGACCTCTGATATCGATGACCAGAAGAATTACTGAACTACGCTCTGCTACTTTCTCCGAATATTCACTGCCAATCTCTGATATGGAAGACCTTAAGAATTACTGTACAGCTGCTACTAGATATTGGCGTTGTTTAATTGAACAAATTACTTACTGCGATGGATTCTACATTCAGACTACGGTTAACATGTATAACAGGTAACTTGTTCGAATATCTGCCATAGTAATCGCGATAGAGTAGTGAGAGGCTGGCAATGTTTCATCTATGGGATGAAGGTTGCAGGGAGAGAATAACTCATCACCCACAAGTCCGTTAAATCGCTTTTATACTCTATCACGGCTGGACACTCTAGCACCAACCCAGATATAGCAGCAATACCTAATTCTTAGTCAGATCTGACTCTTAGGAAGATAGACCATTGCCACAGGAGTTAGGTATTTTCAATACAACCGACTGTTCTTCCAGCATCTCTTTCCGATATAACGAATATACGCGTTCCATTTGTCGTCGGGTGTGGGCTTTAGGGCCGGTAGGCGTTCGAGACAAGCACCTTCTCTAACATCTCACCAGGATTGGTGCAGATTTAGAGTCTGCTCGGTAGTGACGAAATGTTACTAGATTAGTCTTTGATGTATTCAGTGATGCCGGCTTGTGTCTTTTCTCATTTGACCTGTGGGAGTTAGGTCAGAGAACAGATCAACCCGTCAGGATCTGGTCATCAAGATATTTGAAGGTTCACCCGTACACTAGTAAAGCTACTAAAACACAGGGGGTTACAGAATTAGAAACAGAGACATTAACGATGAGCAGAAAGAAAAGAGAATAATCAGGTGGACAGTAGATAGCGATTGATATTGCATTTAAATTTTTGAAGATTAAAGTTCGCTGGAAAGCATGGAGCTGGAAGGGAGTTCCACAAGTGAGAAGTGCGAGAGGAGAAACTGTTAGACTTGAATAATATAAATATATATATATATATATATATATATATATATATATGTATGTGTGTGTGTGTGTGTGTGAGTGTGTGTATGTGGGTGTGGTTGTGTTAATTATTATCACCCTGTGAAAGGCAGTAATGTCCCTAAAACGTAAAGGGTTACAGAGTGTGGAAGAATTAGGAATATAAACAATAATAATGAGCAGAAAGTGAGGAGAGTAATCAGGAGGACAGTAGATAGCGATTGACATTGCATTTGAATTTTTGAAGATTAAAGTTGGCTGGAAAGCATGGAGCCGGAAGAGAGTTCCACAAGCGAGAAGTGCGAGAAGAGAAACTCTTAGCTTCGAACTTACGGCTACATCTATCCAGCTCAATTGTAAATTGCTGAGATCTCGACGCCAGTCTAGTACTGCGCTTAAATTCATAAAGTCTACGTGCCCTAGCGAATAACGCTATTTTTTGTAAATTATTTACAAAGGCCAGTATGAAGAATGGGGAAAAAGGAGTCTTCTTCTGCCTTAATATTAAACTTAGCTAGCCACAAACACTGACCCAAACATACAACAATATTCCTAACACCGAAACAAGACATTCTTACTTACCTTTCTTACTACATCCACCATAATACCTCGGAGTACTACATTTACCATAATACCTCAGTGTACTACATTCACCATAATACCTCTGTGTCTCTATGAAAATACTAACTAGTCACCATATGTACATTTCCTTGTCTTTGTAGTGAGAGGAGTAAAACACCAATTAAAAACTAGCCCCATAGTGAAGAGCAATATTTATATATACACAGAAATGTGGCACAAGGCCAAAAACGGGGATTGGGGAAAGGACGGTCTTCTTCTGTCGTAACGATAACTTAGCTAGCCACAAACACTGACCCAATCATACAAACAATATTCCTAACACCAAAACAACGCATTCTTACTTACCTTTCTTACTACATCCACCATAATACCACAATGTCTCTATGAAAGTCCTACCTTATGTAAAATTTACTGTCTGTCGGGTAGGGGAATAAAAATAACAATTTAAAAAAGAGATTATTCGAAAAATTACCATGAAAGTATCTATAGAAAAGACATCGAGAAGTAACCTTACGATGGTGGAAAAATCACTGAAGTCGATCCTCAAGATCAGGACCAATAAATACGTAGGTTCTTGTTTGGATCTTAGCAGGGGAACCGGACCATATGTGGCAGCAATATTTTAAGCATGGACGAATGGTAGGTATATAGATATGTAAGATAGATTCTAGAGAGAAAAATTGTCTCACGCGACACTGTGAATCGACTTTCTTAGCAGACAGGTATACTCTACATATATATTTATTAAGGTTCTGGGGATGTTCTTGGACAGATTGTTAATATAAAGCAAATAGAAAGTAGGACTGAGGAGGGAACGTTGGGGGTGCAGCATAGATATCTTGTACCTAGACTAATTGAAGGGATTCCTGGAAGCCCATGCCTTAAAGAAATAGAAAAAATTGTTCTAACGAGTACAGCCCACACCTTACGAAGGGCTTTGTCTATGTAGACTTTGTTTTTTCAGTGGAAAACGTCATTTCTAACCGTAGGTCCCTGAGCGGGACCCGGAAAGAAATGAGTACACATCAGAAATCAAAGGAAATAATAATAAGGATAATGATGATAATAATAATAATAGCAGCGTTTGGAACCCGAGGAGATACGACGAGTTTTTCGAGGCTTTGTAGAAACGTAAACTGTATAACGTATTTAATGTAAATATTTCAGCGTAGCTGTCTAACACTCCAGAAGAGACTCTCCTCTTCGGCATAGTCTCGTCTCGGTTCCTCTCTGCCCGGATGCAGAGAGTTCGACAAGCACACCTCCGAAGTAATTCGGAGAGTGATATATTCACTAACCACCCCACGCGGCTGGATGCGGCTACAGGCCAAGTTTATTGTGGGGTATTCAAGCCGCTAGGCTCGGTCAAAAATTCTCTGTAGACCTCGTAAAAACCGGGTTGCGTAGCTGTCTATCACCCCAGACGAAGGGTAGAGACTCGTCTGGGCTCCTCTTTGCCCGGAGTCAGAGAGTTTGACAAGCACACTTCCGAAGTAATTCCAAGAGTGATCACTTAGACTCCACACTAATTACCATACATACATTTCCTTTACCATCACGTGATCTACTTATTCGTAATGGGATTAGAGGATCCAGTATGATCCTGAAATAGTTTCATATTGGCCGAAACGCTTTGATACAAATAACAAAGATGATGATACTAGACAGTAGTCTTTATTATTTCCATAATTTCGGTCGGATACTTTATACGGCTTAAAATATGATGCGCTATTCAAAACGTTTTGGGAATTTGAACAACGCATATACGCAGAATGTAGTGCAGGCTTTTGCCTCTACTTTTTGTGAGCAGTATGCTAACACCTAGTTTTTTTACCCTCTGCTTGGAATTACGAAGGGTGGCACTCTTGATGAGGGAGTTAACTGTAAAATATATTACTTAGAGGAAAGTAGATAAATTTGTTTGATAAATCCCATACGTATTGGGATGGGCAAAGATGCATTCCAAAAGTTAAGCAGAGTATCAAGATACAGGAAAATATCGTTAGAAACAAAGAAAAGTGTATTTAACCGTTACGTGATAACTGTCCTCCTGTATGGCAGTGAATGCTGGACATTTTCCTCAAAGATGAAGAAGAGACTTGAAGCAACAGAAATTTGCTTCTACAGAAGGATTCTGCAGGTAATTTCAACAGAACATGTGAGCAACGACAATGTTTCCAAGAGAATGGAAACAAAGAGGAAACTTATGCTTAACACCAGGAAGCAGAATCTGAAAACCCTGGGACAAGTAATGAGGAAAGAGGGCTTGGAAAATCTGATACTCAGAGGACTGTTAGATGGAAAGAGAAACAAGGAAAAGAAATGTGTGACATACTTAATGGGCTTGGGCAAATAGATGGCAGAACTGGTCTTGAGAGAAATAACAAAAGGACAAAACTTATTAAGAGCTACAAGGGACAGGATGATGTGGAGGGCCATGATCATCTAAATCCTGAAGGGATACGGCACATAAAAGAACATAAAGAATGAGGATTGAGAAGAGGAGAAATGTGAAAAGTAAAACAAAGAAAATAACGATTGAAAAAAGGGAGGGCGATAATTAGATAGAGAAAGAATAAAAGAATAGAGGAAAAGGAAAAAAGAGGAAGAAATAATGAAAGAGAAGGAGGATGAATAAAGGAAAATATGAAAAAAGACATCACGGAAAGAAAGAAAAAGGAAAAGAAGCTTGCAGCTGGAGGAAGAAGAAAAAATGAGAGGGGGGAGCTGAAAAAAGAATAGAAAAAGAAAAGGAAGAAGAAGAAGAAAAAAGAGGTGTAAGAAGGAAAAAGGAAAGGAGGGGGAAAAGAAGAGGAGGCGGACGATAAAGGAGGGGAAGGTGAAGAAAAAAGAAAAGGAAGAAGAAAAAAGTAGAGAAGATAGTAAAAAGGAGAGGAGGGAGAATAAAAAAGAAAAGGAGGGAAAAGAAAAGGAATAAGGAAAAAAAGAAGAGGAGGAAGGAGAAAAAGAAAAGGAGAAGTATGAAAAAAGAAAAAGAGGAAGAAGTAAAAAGAAGTGGAGGAAGAAGAAAAAGGAAAAAGGAGGAGGTAGAAAAAGGAAGAGGAGAAAGGAGAAAAAGAAGAGGAGGAAGGAGAAAAAGAAAAGCAGAAAGATGAAAAAGTAAAAGAGGAAGAAGAAAAAAGAAGTGGAGGAAGAAGAAAAAGGAAAAAGGAGGAGGTAGAAAAAGGAAGAGGAGAAAGGAGAAAAAGAAGAGGAGGAAGGAGAAAAAGAAAAGCAGAAAGATGAAAAAGTAAAAGAGGAAGAAGAAAAAAGAAGTGGAGGAAGAAGAAAAAGGAAAAAGGAGGAGGTAGAAAAAGGAAGAGGAGAAAGGAGAAAAAGAAGAGGAGGAAGGAGAAAAAGAAAAGAAAGAAGAAAAAAGGAAAGGTCGAATGAGAAAAAGAAGAGGAGGAAGAGGTGGAGGAGGAAGAAGAAATAGTAGTAGTAGTAGTAGTAGAAGAAGAAGAAGAAGAAGAAGAAGAAGAAGAAGAAGAAGAAGAAGAAGAAGAAGAAGAAGAAAAGGAGAAAGATGAAAAAGTAAAAGAGGAAGAAGAAAAAGAAGTGGAGGAAGAAGAAAAAGGAAAAAGGAGGAGGTAGAAAAAAGAAGAGGAAGAAGGATAAAAAGAAAAGAAGAAAGATGAAAAAAGAAAAAGAGGAAGGAGGAAAGAAGAGAAGGAAAAAGAAAAAGAAAAGAAAGAAGGAAAAAAGGAAAGGACGAATGAGAAAAAGAAGAGGAGGAAGAGGTGGAGGAGGAAGAAGAAGAAGAAGTAGTAATAGTAGTAGAAGAAGAAGAAGAAGAAGAAGAAGAAGAAGAAGAAGAAGAAGAAGAAAAAGAAGAAGAAGAAGAAGAAGAAGAAGAAGAAGAAGAAGAGAAGGATGCTAAAAATAGCAGTGGTAGAAGATAAAGAACGAAAGATGGGATTAGTGCAGAAAACACAAGGAAGATTCACTGTAGAGTAAATGAAAATAGGAAGCGAATTTCGAAAGGTTTCCGCTGTTTTCAAGATACACTTTTAGATGGTTTTAAAATCTAATTTTCTGCTTTCAGTTTCTAAGAAGAAAAAAAAAACTAATTAAGTAAATTGCGGGAAAGGCATGTCGTCACTGCAGGCATCAACGGAAAGGCAAGTTCAAAAACAATTTTAGAGGCATTTCTGAAGGCGCGAAAAATCAAGCAAGATTTAGTTTTAAGTTAATTTATGATGTGCCTTGCTGAATAAGTCTGGAAAAATATAAAAGTTGTTTGCTATTTAGGACAAAAGACGTCCATTACGAGATTTCTTCAGTTTTTTGTCTCTTTTTTTTGTTTTTTAAATTTCACTCTAGATGAGATAAGTATATTTTGAGAGTAGATATTGATTCTAAACGTTTTGATGACGAATGGTTTCTGTGAAGACTCATTTCCCCGCAGGTATACAGACAGTTACATTTTTGCCTTGTGCGTTGCCGCTGCTGGTATTTCACGGTGGGAGCGGATTATATTATTATCTACTCATTTCTTGTTTTGTTTCACGTTTTACATTTTTCGTTAACACATTCGGGCTTCAGCTCACTTTCATCAAATTTTGCTTCTTTGAATTCACAATCAAGATTTGTTTATAAATTGGATTCTTTTTAAGTTTTAATTGACATTTAAAAAAAGAAAAAAAGAAAAAAAAGTGCTTCTTCACGACCATGCGCAAATAGATTCATCTTTCCGGCTTTCTCGTTTGTT
>OZ038508.1:14971464-14983964 GCA_964036315.1 Acanthosepion esculentum | reverse complement strand
ATCCTTGGAAAGAAAAAATTATGAATTTACATGTGCGTTTAAAACTCAGTAAATTAAAAAATAAGTTATTCCAAAATTCGCTTGAAGATGAAACAAAACTAATGCTTTTAATTTAATTATATAATTAAATTTGAAGTTTTTAAAACATGCTAATTCCTCTGTAGAGAAGAAACCATATTTTAAATGAGTTAATTTATATATATATATATATATATATATATATATATATATATATATATATATATATTTGGAAAGAGAGCTATAAAAGTTATAAAAATATAGAAAAGATGAATCAACTTCCGAAAATACTGAAGAATTGAACATATATGTATTTGGGCAGGAAGTTTTCATTGGGTGTTTGGTTGAAGACCTGCAAATGTTCTTTCAGATTTTTTTCCTGTTAATTTTCTTTGGTTTGGTTTCGGACATTTTTACTAGGTGCCAGCGAGAATTTGAACACAAATTGTGTCTATTTATTTTCGGTCTGAATCTCCGAGAAATCTGAAAAAAAATAAGCGCCCCGTGGCAGGGTTCGAGATAGCGTTCTCCTTAGCGGAAGAAACCGCATTTAGATACGACGTGCTCTTAGCGAGTCAGCCACGAAGGACATTTGCTGATCAAGGACGGGTGAATAGCGCCTTTGAGTGAAATCATTCGCCTTTCTCGAACAGTCAGGCCGGTAGGCGTAAATAAATAAATATACCGTTAATGAATGAACGGAGCATTTACTCAAATGCGAGCATCCATGAAAATATAATGTTTAAGTGATAACACACTCACATATATATATATATATATATATATATATATATATATATATATATATATATATATATATATATATATATATATATATAAAGAAATTTTTATGTTTAATATTGTTTTTATAGATACAAGTATTTAAGTAAATGCTCTGTTTATAATAAACAGTATTAAATAACATTTACCGGCCTGAATGTCCGAGAAATGTTCATAGAAAATATTCGACCTCCGACAGGATTCGAACCTGTATCCTATACGGAACCGTCATATAGCCTGACGTGCCTTAACCGTTTCGGCCAGTAAGGATCATTCGGCAAGGTCGAATTCACTGCTTATAAACTTCAATCTTCCATGAATCTCTCACGTACATTCAAAACTGCTCATAGCGTATCAAATGTAAACAAATGACGTCACACATTATGAAATGGACAAAGTCGAAGACGAATATTTTCTATGAAAGTTTTTCGGACATTCAGGCCGGTAAATGTTATTTAATAGTGTTTATTATAAACAGAACATTTACTTAAATACTTGTATCTATAAAAAGAATGTATAAACACAAAAATGTCTTTGAATAATTGTCGGACTTTGTCCATTTTATAATATATATATATATATATATATATATATATATATATATATATATATATATGAGTTCGCCCATGTGAGTGAAAAAATCAAAAAGGAGAGTAAGGTTTGTATTTATCAGTCTTGCTCTCTTTTTGTACTGTCTCTCTCTCTCTCTCTCTCTCTCTCTCTCTCTCTCTCTCACACACACACACACACACACACACACACACTCTTTCCTGATATTAAACCATAAAATGTTGGGTGTATGTTCCACGGCGATGTGAACGTTAGTAGTGTGATGGTGGGATGCTGGGTGGAATATTGTCTCAAGTCAAAAGCAATTTATATAACTTTATGCAATCCGGCGTTTGCGCAAAAACTGATCTTTGTCAACGCTAAAAAGGTATGACGTCCGAAAGACGGCCTTTTATCGTGCGTTGGCGATCAATTTATTTTTCTTTCATGTCTCTATTTTTTTTTGACATGCTTAAAAAATAAACTTCAAACGTTTTACATTTAAAAAAAAAAGAAAAAAAAAAAGAAAAAATGAAAGTCGAGTAAAAAAAATAAAAATAAAAGCACTTTAATAAATATTGAAGGCATAATTTTTGGAGGGAAAGTTTTGATATAAAACATATTTACACCCAAGACTGTTTGGATGTCTTTCATGAAAATGCTCAAAACATTTTCTGTTTTAATTCCTACCGCGTCTTTGAATCAACAGTTGGAAATCTTATACCAAATGAAGCAAATATTTAATGAAAATACTTTGGTAAAATTGAAAAAAAAAAGGATTTTTAATGGTCACTAATATAGTCAAGACTAACTTACATAATTTTTTTTTATACGTACTGTTATTATTTTCATTAATGTAAGAATTTGAAAGTTCTTATTTTCCTGGATAAAACGTTATTTATAAAAATGTACGAAAATTCTGACTAAAAATACAGGTCTTAACAATAGCATTGTTTCCTGAGTAGATGATAGAGATTTTAAAACGAAAACACTCTCAGAAGAGACAAGACTTACATAGAAGGAGAAAGAACGATAGCAGAACGATTGTCATTGCAATATTTATAGCTTCAGATATGAACAAATGTTACGAGAATATAAAGGTTAAAGCAACCCACTTAGATAAAACAAAAACATATTCTTAAAATAGTAAAATATTATTTTTGCATCAAATTAAAATTGTATAAAAGCATTGTTCTTTATCGACGGAAAGATATCTATTCCTAAATTAAATTTTGATCTCGGTCTTTTTAACATTGTCTTTATTATATTTAATAGTTTTTAATATTTAATACAAGATACGCGTATAAATACCCGTGAAAATGAAAAGATTATGTTTGGATCTTGCACGTCTATCTAAGAGAAAAAACATCTACGTGATTTAAGATCAAAAGTGTCACTCCCTGGAATTTTTGCCTTGGATTACGTCTTTTTAACAGGCCGTCGATGGGGGATCAAATCTTCGAGCAGGTCACTAAAATGCTTTGAGAAGTGCCTGGTGCCGGGGATTCCAACATTTCGGCAGCACCATCCTCACTGCATTATAGAGGGCGGGATAGTGAATACCGATGCCAGTGTGGTAGTGAGAACGACCTTCAATTCACGGTATGACAGGAATGATTGTATCAGGTCAAACAATCGACTTGTGATACCATAACACTGGAGCTTGCGAAGAAGGCCGGCATGCCAAACTCTATCAAACGCTTTGGAGATGTCAAGGGCCACGGCACGAGCTTCACCGTTATTATGGATAGCTTGGTAGACAAATTCAGTGATGGCCGTAAGCACATCGGCAGTAGATCGGGCAAAGCGGACACCATACTGCTTGTCTGAGAGCAGATCATGAGATATCAGATGATTAATCACTTCGGTGTTGAAAATGGATTACGTCTTGTGGAAAAGATATTTAATAATATTGAATAGTATCCAAATATTAAACTAAGCCTAGAATTTTTCCAAACATCACCTTTCCTAACAGAATCACGTACACAACAAATATATCAAGAAATCAAAAGAGAAAGCCTGAATTCCTCGACGCAACAATATTAACATTATTTCTACACATGAAAATATTCTCTTCAAAAATATTCTCTTCAAACATAAAGTAATTAACGTATTTTTTCATTGAATACGACAGACAAGGTGCTTTGATTTAGTTTTTATACAATTTCTCATGTGATCTGATAATCTTTTTTCTTTTCGGATGATAAATTATATAAAAATTGTCTGATTGTTCATTTTATCCGACAGTTTTCGGCTATATATTTAAGGCAGTGGAGAACTTGTAGAGGGGAATTAACAGGAGATAGCTGATAAGTGACATCCATTAAACATGGCACGTGTAACGAGAACAGTCTACTGCTGTGTGAGGCCTTGCGTTGTCATGATGCAAGATGACTCCTTCTGACTGATGACCCCTGCGTTTGTCCCAACAGATGAGCTCAAATCCTTGCAATGTTATCAACTGTCATCCTTCTCTCAGACGGAATGAGGTCATTGACTGATTCGATCACCACAAGAGACCTCACTTCTGTAGGCCTCCCAGTCCTGTCTTCATCCTCAACACTGCTCTGTCCTTCTTTAAACAATTTAGCCCACTTGTAGACAATTTTTGGCTGAAACATGTGGCACCATACACAGTTGACATTCCGCTAGGAATTACAACTGGTTTGCACCCTTCAGCAACCAAAAACTTGATAACTGACCGCTGTTCAATCCTGGAGATTGCTTCTTGGTCGGCCATCTTTGTAAATCGCCAAAACTCTCAAAGTTTTTTTTTTTTAATCTGCAAAAGAAATTAAATCCATGTGAAAAAGAAGTAAAACAAAAAAAAATAGTAAACTTCTATCTGTATTAGAAGTCCTTATACCGAAAAATTCAACTTATTTATTGAATGACCCTCGTATATATATATATATATATATATATATATATATATATATATGTAGTAAACATAAAGAACAAGACAAACCCACCTAGGTTTCACCTACGTGGATCGTCAGCCCCTTCCAATATTGCAAATAGCAACAACATCTACTCGACTGGAGTTGAGAAAACCTGACGATACGCGTAGGTGAAACCTAGGTAGGTTTGTCTGGCTCTTTAGATTTAGTTAGATTTGGTCTACTAAGCGTACTGAGTACTTTGCTTAGTTATTTTTTACTTTACTCGTATCGGAGTATTTTCTCTTTGGACTCTGAACTTGGATTCTAGACGATTATGTTTGCCTGAAGTACTTGTTCTTAGTTCTTTCTTTTTTTATCCTTTTTTCCCCTTGTGTATTGGCTTGTTCATTTTCAAACACCTAAGGTTTTGCCGGACGAGTATAGCTGCTTATATTATTATTATTATTATTATTATTATTATTATTATATATATATATATATATATACTTCCATTTTTAAAATACGAAATCGGTTTCTTCTAGCAATGAAAGCGCACGTACTTTCATTCCGACACGAGCGTCTAATGCTTATTTTACTTCTTCATTTATTCTTATATTTTCTTGGTTTATTACATTATACTATTTTGTTATATTCTGTATTTATAATCTTTACTTATTCTAGTACACATTTGTTTAGTTTTGAAGCCGATGTATACATCGATTGTTCATTTTTAAATTAAGTCTTATTTAGCAAGTTTAATTCATTAAGAATATCTCACAAAGAATGATTATATTAAGAACATTTAATGCATTGTATTTGCTAAATTACATCGGCATAAATAATTCTACTTGGTTTGCATTTAAACATAACACTTCTATATTTTTTTTTATAAAAGAGGGCGTAATTTTAGGAATTGTATTAAAAACATTTCGAGTTGTAAAATTTGTTTTGTTTATCTCTATTGTTTCAGTATCGTTTCTTTCTTTCTCTATCATTTGTCATTCAAACATTTTAACAAATTTTGTCTATAATTTTATTCTTTTATCGTTTTTCTATTTACTGATTGTAACGTAACATTTTTTAGGTTGTATTTTGCTACATTTTTTTTATTGGTTATGAATAGTCAATTTCTTCTATTATTTATCTTTCCAATATTTTCAGCAAAAATAATGAAGAAAAAATAATCTCATATATTTGATATTGATTTTATATTTTTATTCTTTTCTTATTGATTCATTGATTTCTATTATTATCGGTTAAATATATAATAATAATAATAATAATAATAATAATAATAATAATAATAATAATAATAATAATAATAACAATTCTTAAATTGGTACATCTGATGACGTCCAGTGTAAAATATATATTATACGTGTATATACAGTGCTGTTCGATAAAAGTGACTCAGCTGATTTTTTTTACTAAATGTTCTCTTCTCCGATGAAACGAAAGTTGAGCTAAATTCAAAGGATAAGCTATCTAAAATCCCAAGAAGAAGCTTTGAAATCTCTTTGAATTTAGCAGTAAGTACTGTCAAGCATCCGTTCAGTATAATGTTCTGGGGATGCTTTTCTTTTCATGGAACTGGTTTCTTAAAACCTATTGAAAAGACCCTCAGGAGCGAGCAGTACAAGAGAATTTTAGAGTCTTGTCTGCTCTCTTCTCGCTGAAAGGGTGCAAATCGACCACACCAAGCTCATTTGTATGCAGGATAATGCTCCCTGTCACAAATCAAAATTGATGAAGGAATACTTTGATGAAAAGCAGGTGAGTGTTATGACATGGCCGCCCCAATCTCCTGACCTCAACCCCATAGAAAACTTATGGAGCATTATAAAGTACAGATTCTCGAGAAAGTAGTTGAGCAACAAAGAGGATTTGATTCTGAATTTCATATCCGAATGGAATTCAATGCTTGGAGATGTGATATGCCAGAACCTAATCAAGTCAATGCCAAAAAGGGTTGAAAAGGTTATTCAAAATAAAGGAGGTCCCATAGATTATTAAATATTTCGAACTATAATACCTATTATAAATAAATTAACCTCTATTATTCTTTATTTAAAGCTGTTCGGTTATGTTTCTATTGATTACTAGTTGCAGGGAATAAGTGAGTCACTTTTTTTCCCCGGTTTTTCCATAAATCTCATTTATATCCAAAATTATAATTATCAATAGAATACTTTAGGGTGAGTAAACTTTTTTACTAGGTGGTCGGGAAGGGGTCTTTATATTAGTAAGAGTAAAAATTAATTTGACCCCAAAAACAATAGGCGAAAAAATTTTTAATTAAAAAAAATCAGGTGAGTCACTTTTATCGAACAGCACTATATATATATATATATATATATATATATATATATACTTCGGGTAGATGGAACTCATCAGCCCAGGAGGGTAATCTCTCTAAGAGAAGGAACGCTTCTATTTCAAATCTTCGCAGGTCAGCAGACAATGTGAGACCGAGCAGTCGCAAAGAGGTGCTCTTGTAGAGTTGAGCGTCAAACATTGTAATGGGGGGGGGGTCTCTATGGTGAGTAATAGAGAGTAGTTTTGTTTTTGAGGCGTTAAAGTTAACATCCGTAAATATGAGCTCACATTAAATACGTCATCTTTAAAAAAAATGATATTTTCAATATCCTTTTAAACATGCCTTTAAATGCTTCCCAACAACTTTTTTAAAAAATTTAAAAAACAAAACAAAAAAAAACCATTACAAACAAATTACTTGAGAAGGAAAATCCTTAAGGTGAGTATAAAATAAACAAAAATAATGTTTATTTGTAAATATCCTAAAATGGACACGCGTATTCGGGGATACCCGTTTACTAGAGGCTTGCTCAAGCGCATTTGTGTTTATTCAACACCCACAATTATGCTGAGCAGACCTTAGTTACAATTTCTGGGAAAGAGCGTGTTATCTAGAGTGATCAACACTTTGAACAAGGCCAGCACACTCAAGCCCTAGCACAGCTATCGACGGCCCCTAAGGTTTCCGTCTGCCCAATTTCACTCCCAAGCCGTGCTATGGTTTTCAGGTATTTCCCAAAGGTGCCTTACGCTGGTATCCACCATTCTAGTTCGATAACAAATCCACCATGGTGAGATTCGAACCCGGGTCTCACTGAGGACAAATACGGAGGTGGAATCTCTGAGAGCATTATTAAATATAATCTTTTACTGAATCTTCTTGAAGTTTCTTCAATATATTTTGTCTGGCAATCGTTGCAGGGTGATATAATCTATCTATCTATCTATCTATCTATCTATCTATCTATCTATCTATCTATCTATCTATCTATCTATCTATCTCAGTCTGTTCATTATCCTTCTATCTATCTATCTATCTATCTATCTATCTATCTATCTATCTATCTATCTATCTATCTATCTATCTCAGTCTGTTCATATCCATCTATTTATCTCAGTCTATTCATATCTATCTATCTATCTATCTATCTATCTATCTATCTATCTATCTATCTATCTATCTATCTATCTATCTATCTCATTCTGTTCATATCTATCTATCTATCTATCTCATTCTGTTCATATCTATCTATCTATCTATCTATCTATCTATCTATCTATCTCAGTCTGTTCATTATCCTTCTATCTATCTATCTATCTCAGTCTGTTCATATCTATCTATCTATCTCAGTCTGTTCATATCTATCTATCTATCTATCTATCTATCTATCTATCTATCTATCTATCTATCTATCTATCTCAGTCTATTCATATCTATCTATCTATCTATCTATCTCAATCTGTTCATATCTATCTATCTATCTATCTATCTATCTATCTATCTATCTATCTATATATATATATATCTATCTCAGTCTATTCATATCTATCTATCTATCTATCTCAATCTGTTCATATCTATCTATCTATCTATCTATCTATCTATCTATCTATCTATCTCAGTCTGTTCATATCTATCTATCTATCTATATATATATCTATCTATCTCAGTCTATTCATATCTATCTATCTATCTATCTATCTATCTATCTATCTATCTATCTATCTATCTATCTATCTCAGTCTGTTCATTATCTATCTATCTATCTATCTATCTATCTATCTATCTATCTATCTATCTATCTTCTCACTTTGTTATGTCCATGTAAAAAACGGCAAGGAACATCTGTCATCTGGTTTTAGTCTAACATGGCATTTAATTTTGTTTTATCGTTTTATTATATATTTTTTCATTCTTCTTTGTATACCTCTAAATTTTTGCAATCCTGGAAGAGAAAAAAAAAACAAAAAACGAAGCACAAAAAACAAAACAAAAAATCAAGAGCAAAACAAAAAATAAATAAATACATATATAAATAAATAAAATATGAAAAACTAAAAACACTCCATTAAAATAAAAAAAAAAGCAATACAAACTCTAAACGTTTTGTGGCTAACTCGATCACACAGGAGGTCAATTAATCAAAATAATTGACAAATTGAACGTAAGGGTTGGGTAGAAAGAAAACCAGAAAGAGAAAATATAAATAAATGAATAAATAAAAATATTTAGACCCGCAATGGCACAAGCAATAGCTGAGATCTTGAAAGGCGGGAAAATATTCCAGTTCCGGTTAATTAAAAAAAGAAAGAAGTTATATACATAAGTTTTTTCATGTATTTCAACCTATTTCTCTGAAGCTATTAACTCGGACATCCACCTGGTTGATATCGTTATATATTTTTTGAAAGAAACAGGAGTTTTCGAGCGTACGTAAAATTTAGCCATTTGAATGCTGATTTCTAGGCAAACATGTGTGTTTTCCCCTCATGTTAAATAGAAAATAAATCCTGGATTTGACAAAAGCAAAGAAATTCAAGGAAGTATTGGTGTAGCTTGAGTTTCTTATTCTCATTCACAACTGTACACCTTTTGAAGGACTGATGCTACACAATCTTATTACACCCATTCTTCCCGTCCCATCTGTCTTGTTTTTAAACTTTATTATTATTATACGTGATAATTTGTGAAGAAAATATGTTAATTTCCGTTTGCATTTAGACGGTAAGAAACTTTTGGAAGTAGACGATTGGGAGGCAGGTAAGTTTATGTCCTAAGATAATTTATTCTCTACCTGTAAGTATCGTATTATTTATTATAACTAATTTTATTTGATTTTCATTTTCTTTTCTTTTAATTGTATCACGGTCCCAAGTAGATGTATTCCTGGATCTTTTCTAGTTCTTCGTCTTTTATTCAAATTATATTTTAGAATATTTATATGGCCGAGTCGTAAGAACGTTCGCATTCTGACCATGAGACCCGGGTTCGAATCTCACCATGGTGGATTTGTTATTGAACTAGAATGGTCGATACCAGCGTGAGGCACCTTTGGGAAATACCTGAAAACCATAGCACGGCTTGGGAGTGAAATTGGGCAGACGGAAACCTTAGGGGCCGTCGATAGCTGTGCTAGGGCTTGAGTGTGCTGGCCTTGTTCAAAGTGTTGATCACTCTAGATAACACGCTCTTTCCCAGAAATTGTAACTAAGGTCTGCTCAGCATAATTGTGGGTGTTGAATAAACACAAATGCGCTTGAGCAAGCCTCTAGTAGACGGGTATCTCCGAATACGCGTGTCCATTTTAGGATATTTACAAATAAACATTATTTTTGTTTATTTCTATACTCACCTTAAGAATTTTCCTTCTCAAGTAATTTGTTTGTAATGGTTTTTTTTGTTTTGTTTTTTAAATTTTTTTAAAAAGTTGTTGGAAAGCATTTAAAGGCATGTTTAAAAGGATATTGAAAATATCATTATTTTTAAAGATGACGTATTTAATGTGAGCTTATATTTATGGATGTTAACTTTAACGCCTCAAAAACAAAACTACTCTCTATTACTCACCATAGAGATCCCCCTATTACAATGTTTGACGCTCAACTCTACAAGAGCACCTCTTTGCGACTGCTCGGTCTCACATTGTCTGCTGACCTGAAATGGAACAAATACATTGTGTCAATAGATTCGTCCATTGCAAGGAAATTTGGCTCCGTGTACCGTGCCAGGAAATTTTTCTCGCTGGAGTCGATCCTTCAAATCTACAAATCAACCATTCACCCTTGCATGGAGTATTGCCGCCATAGATGGTCTGGTGCCCCTTATGTTTGTCTCAAGGTTCTTGATACGATCCAGAGACGGATATGCAACGTAATTGCCCCTGATCTGGCATCTCATTTGCAGTCGCTCTCTCACAGACATGCCGTCGCTCCGTCTTTTTTACAAATACTTTCACGGTAACTGCTCCGATGAGCTGCTTTCACTGGTTCCCAGACTTCATGAATTTAAGGGTTCAACTAAGCTGGCATCTCGCTCTCACCTTTTCACAATCGAAACTGTTAAATGTAGCCGTCTCTTCTACTCCAATAGCTTAATGTCTCGCACTTCTCGCCTGTGGAACTACCTCCCCTTTTCTTGTTTCCCTGATGGCTATAATCTCAAACTATTCAAATGTAATGTCAATCGACGTCCCCAGATGCCCTGATATGTCCCCTATTCCTCTATCACTCCTCTTTGCTCTAGCTCCACCTCTCTGTAACCCCTTGCGGGCTAGTGGCTTCTCGCCCTACTTGGGGTGAAACGCTTTAAAAGAAATGGGACTTTAAATGACAGAAAGAGTCCAACACGGGTCAGAGAACAGATCACCATGAGTGACACCATAGAATTTATTTTCTTTATGCCATGCTCCCTGAAAACGTTGGCGAAAATGGCTCACCACAATTTCCTGATTTTATAACTCTTAATAAATTTTGTCTCCATCCATTCACTCAAGCATGCCAAGTAGGGTGGGTCGTAGCTTTCCAGTGTCTCGCTTACCTTCAATCTTCCAACCTTCGCTATCGAGATCAAATTTCCTAATCTCTCCTTCCACGTTATATACCCCGGAAACTTCAGCTTTTTCTTCCTATGTATAACTGGCCACTCGTATTCGAGGATACCCGTCCACTAGGGCGGCTAGCCAATCCCTATTGCAGACGCTCGCTCAGGCGCATTTGTGTTTGTTCAACACCCACAGAGACCGTTACCTGGTTTATGCAACTATGCTGAGCAGACCTTATTTACAGTTTCTGGGAAAGAGCGTGTTATCTAGCCCGATCAACAATTTGAACAAGGCCAGCACGACAAAGTCCTCGGCCACGATGACTTGTGACTTCGTGTTAACACAGCTCTCTACGGCTCCGAAGGGTCCCGTCCACCCAATTTCACTTCCAAGGCTTGGATCAACCCGTGGGGTATGGTTTTCAGGCATTTTCCAAACGTGCCGCACCTCCTGTCCAATAACATCCGGAAGTCTCCTTCCTGACAAATCGACCAAGGCGAGATTCGAACCCGGGTCTAATGGTCAGAATGCGAACCTTTTAACCACGTGACTATGTATCTTCCTAATATTAAATATAAGTGTCCTTTTTATTGCCATTGTTTTTCGCCCTTACTCCCATGTTCGGTCGATGGTATACTCAGTATCCTTCTGTAGAACCACATTCTTGTTGTTTCAAGTTTCTTCTTCATATGTGAGAAAATTGGCCAGCATTCACTACCATATATGAGGATTGATATTACATAACAGTTCAATACTATTTTCTATGTTTCTAACGTTATTTTCCTGTTGCTTAATGTTTTGCTTAACTTTTGGAAGGCATATTTCGCTATCTCAATGAACCTTCTGATTTCGGTGTCACACGTTCCATCCTCTGATAATACGCTTGCTAGATATTTAAATTATTACATCTGTTTGATTTCAGTATCTCTAATCTATGTTCCTTTTGTAAGAACCATGCATTCAGGCTACTAGAAAATGATGCTTTTACCATTAAAATATCAGTACGCGGGATGTGTAGGAAGAAAAAAAGGATAACAGGTGGAGCCAAAGGGTGCTTGATTGGTTTACATTAAGTATCCAATCTCATATTAAAATACCATACAAAATCTATGAAGAGGAGTTTGTAGGTTCTATTGGTGAGATATAATAGAGAATAGCAGAGACGGTAGTCACGGAAGGATTTAGGAAAATAATGTTTCCAGAAGGGAATTCCGAATAGCGACACTTCATAATGACGATGATGAGATTAGTCGTATTAACTCGTAACGTGTTAGCTGGAACGTAAGCAGCTAACAATGAATTGCGATAATATTTTGCCAAACATCACGCACCCACCTTAAGAAAAGGTCATGTTCTATCTGTCTATCTGTCTGTCTAACTATCTTAGTGTTTTCACATCTATCTATGTAAGTTT
>OZ038508.1:14961464-14968964 GCA_964036315.1 Acanthosepion esculentum | reverse complement strand
AAATAGTTGGAGATTATATTTGTCAGGGAAACAGGAATAAGAAAGGGAGTTCCACAGGTGAGATGTGCGAGACATGAAGCTATTGGAGTAGAAGAGACGTCTACATCTATCAGTTTCAACGGTGAAGGGGTGGGAACGGGATGCCAGCCTGTAGGACGTTTAAATTCATAAGGCCTGGGAACCAGGGAAAGTAGCTCATCGGAGCAATTACCGTGAAAGTATTTGTAAAATAGACAGAGCGAGGCAACGGCGCGTCTGTGAGAGAGCGACTGCAGACGGGATGACAGATCAGGGCCAATTACATTGTATATATATATATATATATATACTATTTACATTGTCCGGACTATAGTTCTCATCTTTGTTGCTATATTTATCACAAATTTTCGGCCGTTTTATGCTCCGTCATTTTCTGGTGTTTGGAATGTCGGACTGAACCCTTTATTTCACTTGGATAGACTATTCTAATTCCACGTGCCATGCCTAATGGATGTTAGTTATCAGTCATCTCCTGTTAGCCCCAACAAACTGGGATAGGGGGGGGGTACAAGAGGAGGACAACAACACCCAGAAAACAGTCTGCCTGCTTTATGTGAAGGGGTTATCGGAGAAAATACAAAGCATCTGCAGTCCATATAATATCAGGACAACCTTCAAAAGCAAGACGACACTTCGCAGATACCTCACCCGAGTATGACCTCCCCATTGAGGAGAACATGAGAAAAGACTGTGTGTACGCTATCCCGTGCCGCTGCAGAAAAATATAAAGGGGAGACAGGCGGCCCCCTTAAGATAAGGCTTCAAGAATGCAAAAAAAGATGTAACACGAGGGGAAGTGTAAAAATCAGGCGTGGCTGACCACATATGGAGAAGGGGAGATCACCGCCCTCTGTGGGATCATGTTGAAATCATAGACAAAGAACATCATTGGAAAATTTGTAAACTTAAGGAATCAGCACATATGCTAAGCCACAAAAATCTCCTGAGCCGACAAAGCATAGAAATGAATACAATATGGGAGCCGGTAATAAGGAGTGCCAATAATAAAAACGAAAATTGCAATATGATCTCTGGTAAAAAAAATAAAATGATAACAGCAAAAATTGAAAGTAGACCATCTTCAGGACATGGTTATTGAAACATAATTAAAATTAGACGATATCTTAATTCTTTAATATTCTTCAATATTCCCCCTTTTCTGGCAGGATTAATGCAGGGCAAACGTACTTATAAACTTTAGATTCTATTAAAATTATTTATTTTATAATAAACTCTATTTTTAGGAATACGTTTTCACAACATCGCCGACGTGACGCCGACGTGATCTTAAAATTCAGTCATTTTGTTTTGATTATTCTTATGTCTATCGTCTTTTCATGTTGACTTGAATATCGTCTAATTTTAATTATGTTTTAATAACTATGTCCTGAAGAAGGCCTACTAGACCGAAACGTCTGACGTCGACATTGAAACAACATTAAAAACAGTAAACTTGTATATTCGGATTTTTTGTTTTTCCATATTTTTCCTTATATATATATATATATATATATATATATATATATATATATATATATATATATATATATATATATATATCTATATATATTAGTCGTCCTATTAAACTTCATCCGCGTACTGGGTAAGACGATAAACTACGTTTTAGCAGCAAGGCCACGGATCAAGAGGTTTTGAGGAGTGTGGTACCACCGCTTAATTGCTGGTGTTCCCAGGTTCCGGGGTGGTAGCACCTGTTAGGGTTCAATCTATAGACAAATAGTTAACTATTACCAGCAATTCCTTTTTTGAAAAAATTATTACCAGCAATACAATTTTGAAGGAAAAATATTACCAGACACAGATTTTTGACAAAACGAAATATTACCAGCAATAAAAAAATTTGTCGTCATTAAATAACCCATTGAGGCTGATATGCCGTAAAACAAAATAAACCAAACCAAAACTTATATATCAGGGTCCGGCACTTTTTAAACTAGACTTTGGGACAGATCTAGATATTTGGGGTATGACATTATAAAACCATACAAAGAATATTTTACGTTAAAATTTTGATTCCATTTGTAGAAATGCAATTAAAATCAAATCAATTTTAGGTACCTCCAAGAGATCGCTAAAAAAAGAGCATAGCATGATGAAAAAGACGCCAAACTTGACGAAAACAAAATTTTATCGTCTAAATAGTTATGTTATTATTAAGAAAAAAGATCAAAGTTTATTTTAATTATTTTTAAAAGTTTTTCCTTCTTTTTAGAACAATCTGAATTTTTATTCAAAAATCCTTGTTTCTCTTTGTATCACCGGAACTAGTAAAATAACATACAATTTTCTTCTTTTTTTAGCGATCTCATGGATGTACCTAGGTAATATCGATATATTCAAATCGCAGGTT
Organism: Acanthosepion esculentum; assembly: GCA_964036315.1. Classification (NCBI taxonomy): domain Eukaryota; kingdom Metazoa; phylum Mollusca; class Cephalopoda; order Sepiida; family Sepiidae; genus Acanthosepion; species Acanthosepion esculentum. The sequence goes on along the minus strand of OZ038508.1, from coordinate 14,966,554 downwards.
ATGTTAAGATCAAGTAAAAACTATATTTTTACTTTATTATTTCCCTGAAAGATATTTTTCCCAATGAATTCTGTAAAACCATTAATAAATCATAAATATGTCCGAATTTATTTTAAGTGATAGTTTTATTTCGTAGAAAACTAAAAGACAAAAAACGTCACTTTCACTTTTTACTTTTAACGAACCGGATTTAAATTTCGTGTGTGATTATTTGTCTTTCCACCGTGCGTTTTTTTTTTTTTGCATCGGAAGCTTTTAAGAAATATAGGGTAACAAAATATTACTTTCAAATATTTAAAGTAAAATATACATTAAGAGTATAATTTAAATTATTATTATTTCCTAGAGTAATGTTTATTCAAACGTTTTATTAAGATTTTGGAAGAAAAACGAAACATAGGGGAGATGTTTCCTCTAATCTTGGAGCATCTCTTGCTAATGCATTTTTCTTGGATTTACAGGCTATGAGAATTGTTAAACCTAGGATTTGATTTTAAAAACATTATAATTATTAAGCTAAAAGTAATGACATAAATATATTAAAGTGACATATCAAATAGCTTGTCCTTTTAGGGATTGCTAGCGAGATTAATGAAGAAACTTTGTTGTATAAAGAGGTTATAGAATAGAATGGTGACATTAAACAAAAAAAAGAAAGCAGTTCAGACAACCATTTAACAGTTCAAGAGACAGGAACTAAGACTGGGAGACACCTGATTCATAAAGTAGTTCCAGCTTTTAGTTTTTTGGAAGAATTTGATAGTATAGACAACCGTAATCTTTTTTTTTCTGGACAACACAAATGCAAATATTGGATGTAAGGCAGGCCTTGTAACTGCTCTGCGGAAGAATCGCCATTGAAAATTACATTTTGCCTGCACATTACATCAGAATAGCTACCATTCAGATGTGTTTTAGACAGGCAGATGGTGCAACAAGAAGCCCGGGGCTGCTTTTACAAGCCCGTTAGGTAAATTGTCTGCAAGCAAGTATCATAATTTGCCACAAGTAGATTTTATGTAAATCAGTGGCCCTATAGATAATAATGGTCAGAATCTATTAATCTATCCCAAAATGAAATGTGTTAACATGCAACTAATGAAGAGAATTTCAGAATATGAAATTTAAGCATATCATATAAAAAACACAAAATTTGAGTTGCCTGAATTTCCTGCACATCCTCAGTGTGTTAAAAGAGCAGTAAAATTCACATCTGAAGGTTCTCATGTTGTTTTCGGATTTCATGTAAAAACATAGTCATATTCTTGCAAGAAACTTATGTCATCAATTAAGACTTTTCTATTTTTCTAAAGGCTTTTACACTGAAAATGTTGATGTTATGATTATATAAATACTTGTATTGGATTAGTTTTCATGTAATATTAAAATAATCTATTAAAATAACTTTCTATCTACTGTTGAAATAATAACATTTTTCAATCAAATATTTTTAAACGCATTTTCAAAAAGGGGCTTTAAGCTCGGAATATAAAATTTGATGTCAGTTTTTATCTCATTAAGTCACAACTATGTAGATTTTTCCAAAGTTGATTTGGCAAAAAAGGGTAAAATCGATATCCCTAGTGTATTTCCAGGTGAAAAATTCAACCGACCACTTTGCGAGGTATGCAACTACCTATGAGAGGGCCATGAATTTCAGTTCAAAGACGGATCAAAATTGAAAATGATTTCTCGTACGACACAGAGAATTAACATGCAAAGGTTGCTACGAACAAACCGGCCAGTCACTCCGGCAAAAGATAACAGTTAATTGCCAACAAATTAGGGATTCCCACACCAGAAAAAAGACATCATAGCCAACATATAGAGGAATGCGGGGGACAAAATCTGCCAAATTTTAGTGTCTTCCAATTCTACCAATGCGGCTACAGAACCACTAAACAAAGGCGGAAAATAAGGAAACATTTTTCAACAACATTTCAAACCAATACTTAATTCATTACATAAATAGATTCTACCAAATTCCCCTTACCATAAACGACATTGATTTTCATTTTTTTCATTTGTTCAAAACATAAGCATCGACACGTGGAGATAGAAACAGTTAAAAACATTATGAAAAGCTAAACGAAACCGGTTAAAGTAAAATAGTTAAAAAAAAGGAAAACAACAAATCATTTTTATAAAAAAAAACACTGAAATATGTGTGTGTGTGTGTAAATAAATACCAACGCCATCCCAATTGTAAATTAACTAACCCAACAACACGACTTGAATACCACAAAATAGTCTTCAATAACACATGCCTCAATATATATATATATATATATATATATATATATATATATATATATTAGGTCATCCCATAATATCTGTCCGAATTTTAAGTTTTTGTTAAGATGAATGAAATTTAAAGAGTATTTTATAATGTCTAATGGAGCTGAACATTATTTTTATGTTTAGATGCATTTAAACTGATCAAATTTTATTTCAGAGAACAATAAAATTAAATTTTGTTTGATTAAAATCCTGCTAACATGGAAGTACCCAAGAATCATTTGAGGCACATAATGCTTTATGAGTTCAAGAAATGCAACTCAGCAGCCGAAGCGGCTAGAAACATTCACTCAGTTTATTGAGAGGAATGTGTGAATGAAAGAACTTGAAGAAGATGGTTTGCAAAATTCAGAGGTGAAGATGACGATGAAAATGAAAATCGAACCGGACGTCCAGTTGAGTTTGATGAAAAGCTTCTTGATGCAGCTCTTGAAGAAGATCCTGCTTTATCAGTTGAGGAATTTGCAGTGGTTCTTAGTTCAAACCATACAACTGTTCATCGTCATCTTCAACAACTTGGAAAAGTTCCTAAACTTGGAAAATGGGCGCATCATGAATTGTCTGAAAACACTCTCAAATCCCGAGTTGACATCTGCTCTTCTCTCCATTCTCGCCAACTTGTTCCACCTTTTTGGGATAGACTTGTGACTGGCGACGAAAAATGGATCTTTTAATGAAATGTTAAGCGTCGTAGACAGTGGCTTGGTAAAGGGGAAGGACCCCAGCCACAGCCGAGAAGGGAACTTCATGGGCAAAAGGTTTCTTCTTTCAATCTGGTGGGATTGCCAAGGAATAATCCACTTTGAATTCTTACCACCTAATGCAACAATTAATGCTCAAATATACTGTCAGCAATTAGAGCGTTTGAACCAAGCTTTGAAGAAAAAAGACCTGCTCTAGTGAATCGAAAACGGGTGATGTTTCATCAGGACAATACGCGACCACACACAGCAAGAATCACGTCACAAAAGATCGAAGAACTTGGTTGGGAGAAAATACCTCGTTCACCTTATTCTCCCGATCTTGCTCCTTGAGACTACCATTTGTTTCGTAGCTTACAGAATCATTTGGAAGAAAAAGCTTTTGTAACACAGGAAGAGGTTAAAATTGACATTTGTGAGTTCTTCGAATCAAAGCGAAAAGAATTTTACAGTAATGGAATTAGTAAGCTTGTTAATAGATAGAAGGAAGTCATAGATAATCAGGGAAAACACATTGTTGATTGAATCTGTAATTAAATGTAACATTTCGTCACTTGTTTTCTTTATTCAAAATTCGGACATTATGGGATGACCTGATATATATATATATATATATATATATATATATATATATATATATATATATATATATGATTAATGTATATTTGGGTAGTAACCTTTCTTTTATACATGTTTCGTTAAATGTAATGGACAAGGATAATTTTATTAAATTTATTTACTTTTTCTAGCGTTCTTATATTTTTCAGTTTAGTGAGAGGGTACAAAAACTGTCCGTACCATCAATTGTCCCAAGCGCTTTCGGCCTCTTCGTTAGCTATTTTCAAAGTTTTTTTTTGTTTTAGTGTTCTTAGTTTCTTTTCATATTTTCACTATGTAGAAACCCCAAGCGCGCGCGCGCACGCACGCACGCACACACACACACACACACACACACACACACACACACACACACACACACACACATATACTAAAAACACTTTCAAACTTCGCCAATTCCCAAATAACATTGTGCACAATGTCTAAATCCTCTGCAAAAACAATTGCAAAAAACGCTTACAAATTCTCGAAGGCATTACAATTACAACCCCAAAACCCAACAGAAATATAATAGAATTTAAGACTGGCAGAAACATTTTGAATATATTTAATAACTAATTCTTTAAATAATAAATACCAACGCCATCCCAAGTACTAATGAACTAACCCAACAACATGGCTTGAATACCACAAAATATTATCTATAAAAAATAAAAAGCAAACTACTTCAAACCCAATGCATACAGCCATGATGACGGTTGACGACAACAGAAAGCACTCGGCAACACTCCAAGAACTGGGTACTTTTTCGACAACTTATACCCAAATACAAAAAAAAAACTTGCGAGAAAGCAAGATTGTAAAAAAGATTATTAAACGGAAAAGTTACGTAGTCTTCAATAACACATACCGCAATATATACATATATACAGGGTGGTCCAAAAGTAGGTGGACTGTATGTGGAATAGGTTTATGTGGCGGTTATATTATTACAACTGAGTATCTTGATGAAACATTTCCTGAGAAATGGATTGGCCGAAGAGGTCCAATTGATTGGCCGGCACGTTCACCAGACTTGACCCCAATGAATTTCTTCTTTTGGGGAGTACTCAATGACAAATTTTATAGTCGAAAACCAAGAAGTGTCGGAGATTTGAAAAATTACATGAGAGATGCATTTCAAGAAATTAATACTCAAAAAGACTTGTGCAAAAAAGTTTGTCGAAGCGTTAGAGGTAGACTTCAAAGCTGTGTAAATACTGATGGAAAACAGTTTGAGCACCTGCGTTGATAAAATTTAAGGGCTTTTATATTATTGTTCACAATAAATTTAAGGGCTTTTGTATTATTGTTCACAATAAAATTTAAGGGCTTTTGTATTATTGTTCACAATAAAATTTAATTGTCAATGTAATAATTGTGTTAGTAAATATAATTGTATGTATTTGTAATCTCAAAATAAATGTAATTAGTTACTGTCCACCTACTTTTGGACCACACTGTATATATATATATATATATATATATATATAT
>OZ038508.1:14953964-14958964 GCA_964036315.1 Acanthosepion esculentum | reverse complement strand
TGGGAGAGCTTCAAGACGAATCTAAGTGCTCCAGTAATTATCGTCATCATATTCCTCAATACTTTTCTTTCTCTGGTAATTTCCTGATATTTACTTCGTACCTCAAACTCTTTCTCATTCCATTTGGAGTTTAAGGGAATGCTTGTTGCAATCCTTATTATTTGTTATATGATAACTATATCTTGTTTTCTGGTCTGGTCTCTCCATTTATTTTAGTCTTTCGCTTATCTTGTAAAGTATTGTACTTTATATTATTTTAATTGCTAGATACAAAGAGCTCAATATAGATAAGAGAACAGACCAAGACCAGAGATATAAATTGATCTCGCTTCATATAGCAAAGCAGGTATCTACAGTAGAATCCATGACAACCAGACTAAGAAGGCCTCCCAGATATGAGGAATTGGTTACAAAGTCCGGATATGAGGGGTTATATTTAGATTAAAATAAAAGAACTGAAATCAGGTTTAACATTTGTTTTCAATGTTTAATAGTAAACGAAATAGGCTAATGGCGAGTGAAATATAACGGAATTGATTTTAAGGAAAAAGGGATAAATTATGTAAAGTTAGTGAAAATTCATTAAATTAAGTCTGCCACGTATTCAAAACAAATAATGTAAGGAGGAGTTTTTAATCGCTGTTGCATGATGATTCTTTCTCTTCTAATGTCATTCTCAACTTTTTCAGAATTTCGTTTTGCTTTTGTTCTTGAAATTCTTTAAAAGCAAGACATTTTTTTAATCTGCGTGCGTTATTGCAATCGTCATAGCTGAATGCTGGCTTTCTTTCCATAAAACTGACACCCTTTTCAATAGCTTTTTTCAATTCCAGTCCAGGTATCGTCACAGTCTTGTTTTTTATTTTCTTCTTCATTGTGACATTGTGAACTCTAGAGAATAGTTTCTTTGAAAGATTTTATATCATACAATGGTGACTTTCTTATGTTGAACTCAGCCATTAGTTACAATAAACTTTCACCAGCGTCTAGTCTGTTTAAATTTTCCACTTTTTGCGATAACTCCAAAGTTTTTCTTTTCCTCTTATTCTCATCATCTTTTGCACCAATACAAGCCATTAGGGTGAAATAGCATAAGCAATTATCCAAATTAATTTCCCGAAAAACAGAAATTTCAAATCCAAATAGTTCAAATATACACATCAAAATTATGTCCGGATATACGGGATTTCTGATATGAGGCACTCCGGATATGAGGGATTCCGGATATGAGGGATTCCGGATATGAGGGATTCCGGATATGAGGGGTTCTACTGTATTCTTTGTTCTTTTTTAGTAATTTATTTAATCTTTGAAATTATTTAATATTTCTTCATAGCAATGTCTGCAGTTTTTATTGTTAGCATGGTGGTGCTTCAATTATTTTTTACCATTTAATATTGGTTGAGATGTTTCTTCCATTTGTTCCTCTACATATTTTGATAAAGCAGTGTTATTGAATTTATTTTTTCTTTCGACAGAATCTTTATGAGTGTACTATCTTTCTTATAGGGTTATTTTTTTGCTCCTATTTACATTTTCTTATATATTCGTATTATTTTAACGTAGAGGTATATATCATATTACTGATTAAGCATATGCTTTCAAGTGGGCGTATTTCTTTATTTCTACAATTACATCATCATCATTATCATTATGATCGTCAGTTCCCATGACCGAGTGTGATCGTAGGCTCGCTGCGCAAATTGAGCACTTGACAACTTCCATCCACATATCTTAGTTGAAAAGCGGTAAGGTACTCATTCATGCGTCAAAACCACAGCTGACGTCCTCCAACATGATGTCTGACCTTGGTCATAGACACGTGGCCATTGATTCAACTGGGACTAATTTCTGCCTTGTCGTTGACCGCCTTGTGATAGATGGCCATTGACCATACAAGATATTACAGATCGTTCTTTTTTTACCTTGGGTAGCCACCCTCGTCACCAGAAAAAGTCGGGTGTAGGAACTGTTTCAGTCTCCGGTGGCACAACCATGCCGAGTTATTACTAGCAATCAGTGATTTAACATAATTTTTACATAAATTTGTATTATTAATATTGTTATTGTTGTTGCTATTACTTCTTCATCTATCTTTTAGGACATGAATGGTTATGGTTCTCCACAACTTCCTGTCGTTTATAGTCGTTTTTTTCTTTTTGCTATATCTCCTAACCACTAAATATTTACACCTGCGCGTTAGTTAGGTTACGCGCTGCATTCTTCAGTCACGCTCACGTTTAATATGTCCTGTGGGTGTAAGATTTTACAAGCACTCTTTTCTTATTATGTGCTCTAGAAATTTAAACTGTCTCTTTCTGATGCTATGTATAAGCGTCCATTTTGTTTCCATCGCTAAAACGTCCTTGTTGCTCACTTGTTCAGTCTATGATAATCTCAGCATCCCTTTGTAGAAGCATATTTATTTTTACATCAATTCTCTTCTACTGTGATGGGATGTTCCAGCATTCACTGCCATATAAGAAGATCGATATTACATAATTGTTCAGTATTCTTTTCTTTATTTCAGCCACTCTTCCTATTAATCTTATTGTTTATTATTATTCATTGTTAAAAGAAATGATTTTTGCTATATTTTTTTAATATATTCTTTCTATTTTTGATTGGTTTGGTTTGTTTTTCAGCATATCAACACCTCAATGGGTTATTTAATGCAGACGATTTTTATTGCTGCTAATATGTTCGTTTTTTTCAAAAATATATTACAGGTAATATTTTTTTTTCAAAAATGTATTGCTGGTAATATTTAAAAAAAAATGTATTGCTGGTAATATTTAAAAAAAATGTATTGCTGGTAATATTTTTTTTTTAAATGTATTGCTGGTAATATTTTTTTTCAAAAATGTATTGTTGGGGCTGGACTTTAGGGAGGTTAAGCTTTTATTGGATAAAGTAAAGTTAAGCAACGTCGATCTTGGTCAGTACCTAGACCAGTGACCACATGGGAATAACAGCTGCCGGAAGATTGTATGTGCAAGTAGTGAAATGGATAACGACACAGAATTGGAAATTGCAGAGTCGTGTTCCTATTCCAGTCAGTTTCGTTATATTCACTTACGCGCAAGTACGCTTGAGAAAGATATGAGTCGATGACTTTTGGCTCCAGCTATGGGTTAATTAGTAGAACCTGTATCAATAAAAAATCATTGTTATTTTCAAAATATGCTACCAATCTCAAAATATGTGGCACTAAATCGTCTGCAAAACGTTGATAAGCTGTGAGAAAAATATGAATCAATTTCATCTTTTATTCAGCTTTTTTTTTCTTCCTATTTTGCTTTCTTTCGTAAAATAGAACATTTTTCTAAAATAATTTTCTTTTCTTTTTCATTCTTTCGGTTATTTACTTTTCTTCTTTTTTTAAATTTAATTTCATTTTCTGTTCATTTGTTACTTTCTTCTTTTATGAAACATTCCTTCAAATTTGTCAACATTTTTATTTAAGTCTATCTCTCTCTCTATCTATCTATCTATCTCATTCTGTTCATATTTATCTATCTCATTCTGTTCATATCTATCTATCTCATTCTGTTCATATCTATCTTTCTCATTCTGTTCATACCTATCTATCTATCTATCTATCTATCTATCTATCTATCTATCTATCTATCTATCTATCTATCTATCTATCTATCTATCTCATTCTGTTCATATCTATCTATCTCATTCTGTTCATATCTATCTATCTATCTATCTATCTATCTCATTCTGTTCATATCTATCTATCTCATTCTGTTCATATCTATCTATCTATCTATCTATCTATCTATCTATCTATCTATCTATCTATCTATCTATCTATCTACCACATTCTGTTTAAACCTATCTATCTATCTATCTATCTATCTATCTATCTATCTCATTCGGTTTATATCTATCTATCTATCTATCTATCTATCTATCTATCTATCTATCTATCTATCTACCACATTCTGTTTAAACCTATCTATCTATCTATCTATCTATCTATCTATCTATCTATCTATCTATCTCATTCGGTTTATATCTATCTATCTATCTATCTATCTATCTATCTATCTATCTATCTATCTATCTCATAATATCCAACTATTTAATACTTCCTATTAGATATAACCTTCTTAATTCTTGCTAATATGTTCGTTTTTTTCAAAAATATATTACAGGTAATATTTTTTTTTCAAAAATGTATTGCTGGTAATATTTTAAAAAAAAATGTATTGCTGGTAATATTTAAAAAAAATGTATTGCTGGTAATATTTTTTTTTAAATGTATTGCTGGTAATATTTTTTTTCAAAAATGTATTGTTGGTAATATTTTTTTTTAAAAATGTATTGTTGGTAATATTTTTTTAAAAAGTGTATTGCTGGTAATATTTTTTTCAAAAATGTATTATTGCTGGTAATATTTTTTTTTAAGTGTATTGCTGGTAATATTTTTTTCAAAAATGTATTATTGCTGGTAATATTTTTTTTTAAAGTGTATTGCTGGTAATATTTTTTTTAAAGTGTATTGCTGGTAATATTTTTTTTTAAGTGTATTGCTGGTAATATTTTTTTCAAAAATGTATTATTGCTGGTAATATTTTTTTTTAAAGTGTATTGCTGGTAATATTTTTTTTAAAGTGTATTGCTGGTAATATTTTTTTTCAAAAATGTATTGCTGGTAACCATTTTTTTCTTCAAAAATCTATTGCTGTTAATATTAAAAAAAATGTTTTGCTGGTAATAATTTTAAAAAATGTATTGCTATCTATCTATCTATCTATCTCATTCGGTTTATATCTATCTATCTATCTATCTATCTATCTATCTATCTCATAATATCCAACTATTTAATACTTCCTATTAGATATAACCTTCTTAATTTATCTAGTTTCTCCAGCCATATCTCTTGTCATGACCTAGAAACGCCCATTTTACCTGGAAACGTCTCTGCAACAGGTGCGTTTTCATACGTAAAACGGTACAGAAAACACCAAATACGTACAGGTCGATTA
>OZ038508.1:14946464-14948964 GCA_964036315.1 Acanthosepion esculentum | reverse complement strand
CTATCTATCTATCTATCTATCTATCGCATTCTGTTCATATCTATCTCATTCTGTTCATATCTATCTATCTATCTATCTATCTATCTATCTATCTATCGCATTCTGTTCATATCTATCTCATTCTGTTCATATCTATCTATCTATCTATCTATCTATCTCAGTCTGTTCATATCTATCTCAGTCTGTTCATATCTATCTCATTCTGTTCATATCTATCTCATTCTGTTCATATCTATCTATCTATCTATCTATCTATCTATCTATCTATCTATCTATCACATTCTGTTCATATCTATCTCATTCTGTTCATATCTATCTATCTATCTATCTATCTATCTATCTATCTATCTATCTATCTATCTCAGTCTGTTCATATCTATCTCATTCTGTTCATATCTATCTCATTCTGTTCATATCTATCTATCTATCTATCTATCGATCTATCTATCTATCTATCTATCGCATTCTGTTCATATCTATCTCATTCTGTTCATATCTATCTATTTATCTATCTATCTATCTATCTATCTATCTATCTATCTATCTATCTATCTCAGTCTGTTCATATCTATCTCATTCTGTTCATATCTATCTCATTCTGTTCATATCTATCTATCTATCTATCTAACTATCTATCTATGTATCTATCTCATTCTGTTCATATCTATCTCATTCTGTTCATATCTATCTATCTATCTATCTATCTATCTATCTATCTATCTATCTATCTATCTATCTATCTCAGTCTGTTCATATCTATCTCATTCTGTTCATATCTATCTCAGTCTGTTCATATCTATCTATCTATCTATCTATCAATATCTATCTCATTCTGTTCATTCCTATCTATCTATCTATCTATCTATCTCATTCTGTTCATATCTATCTATCTATCTATCTATCTATCTCAATATATATATATATATATATATATATATATATATATATATATATATATATATATATATATATATATATATACTATCCATGTAGTATAACGGTTAGCTACTCTGAAAGGATAATTGGCGAATTCGTTACATTTACTTTCGTGAATACACACATGTGGAAGATATTGTCCTCTCCTAGACTATGGATTAAATAATAGGGCAGATTAGAATATATAGCCTTGTTTGGCAACCTCATTAGAATCGTGTTGTATACTAATCGGTAAATAAGTTTGGTTGGCAATCTGTCTAAAGATGGTGACAATTAAAACACATATCTCCCAGCCGGCTTGTATGTTGTTCCGCCGTAAATACGCAAAAATTATTCAATGTTGAAGAATTGTACATATTAGAGAGACTTTTGAGTTGTTTATTTTTAAGTGTAAATTGTGAGGTCGACAAGACGACTAGTGAATCACATCAAGTCTTGGGAACAACGTCAATCAGAGACCGGCTGAGCTAAATGGATTTTGCCCAAACTGGGGCCCACTTAGAAAGATTAGGCGCTGAGTTAATCAAAGCCTATCATCATATTGTACATATTTGCCTGTATTGCTAACCCCTTATCATGCTAAGGGCCAAGATGAGTATCCTGGGATTCAATTATGTCACTTTGTTAGCCTTCTACTTTCTCATTCAACATGAATAATAATAGTAACAAAAATAGTAATACTTCCACTGGAACAGAAGGGGTGCAAGAGAGGTTCATAACATAACATGTCTCTCCACAACGTACAAGTTGATCACGTCTGTCCTGACGAACCGTGCTTACTCCCTTTTCGAAACAAACAGCATTCTTCCACTGGAACAGAAGGGATGCAGGAAAGGTTCATATGGCTGCAAAGATCAACTACTGATAAATAAAATGATCCTGGAAAATTGCAGGAGACGACGTAGAAATTTTAGCGCAGCGTGGATTGATTATCATAAAGCCTTTGATAGTGTTCCATATTCTTGGATCCTTAAGAGTTTTGAAATGTACAAAGTCTCCCCTGTGGTATTAAATTCCCTTAACCATAGCATGGGAATGTGGAAAAAGCAAACTATACCTTAGTCATACCAGAGGCACTGCCATATCCAACCGTCTAAATATCTGACGTGGAATCTTTCAAGGAGACTCTCTGTCAACCCTTTTGTTTTGTTTGTCCTTAATCCGCCTTACGCATGAACTGAACAACAGTAGCTATGGTTAAAACTAAATAAGAAAATATTCAATCACCTACTCTACATGGATGATCTCAAAATCTTTGCCAAAGACGGCAATTAGATGAAGGGCCTCCTCAATATTGTAAAATACTTCAGTGACGACATAGGTATGGACTTCGGATTAGATAAATGTGCAAAAGTAACATTCAAGAAAGGTAGATTTACAGAAACGCCCTAAATAGATTTAGATTTTGTCACAAAGATTAGGGAACTGGAACATGTTGAAGCCTATAAGTACCTAGGAATTAGCGAAGGAGATCGCATACAACACCCCCAAATGAAGGCGAAGGTAAGAAAGGAGTACTACAGGCGTGTACGTCTGGTACTAAATATCGAGCTAAACTAAAAAA
>OZ038508.1:14916464-14941464 GCA_964036315.1 Acanthosepion esculentum | reverse complement strand
TATGCTTAACTCATCAAACGTAACTTGATTGTATTCTGGTTGGTCTTCCATACTTCATAATTACATCCCGATTATAAACACAAAATTACATTTCTTAATTACTGCAGGTCTTCTGATTAGTCAAAACGATACAATTTACAACGCGCTAAAATGATCTATCTCATAAGGACGCTTACAAAACCTGATGCAGCTTTTAACTAATTTTATAATGTTTTAACAACTTAAATGTAAAAATCTATTATAATAAAAAATAATAAATAATTGTATTAAAAATTCATTTTACATCTAAAAATTTTTTGCTTTCAGAAAATATTGTCCATATTCATAAAAAACAAGTAAAAGCAAATAAAAGCATTTGAAATTAAATATTATCTTTGTTTTATTGAGTTTTGTATGTTACAATTCAGAGCTGATATTCAGGTAGTGGGGATACAATTAAAAAACATGATTTGCATTACTCAAAGCCTTGTGCTTTTAACTATTGTAATTACTAAAGTGGACTCAATCGTATTTCTAGAGTTTTCATAAAATTAGTTATGGCGGGAGTAATAAAAAAATATTTCTGCCCTGACTTTAATAAAAGAAAACATATTTATAATAATTTCGATTATCTGTAAATTGTTTCTGAAAGTTTCATTAACATCCGACAATTATTTTTATTTTTGCAAGGTTTTCCAAATTAATGTGTGTCATACAAAATAAACGTGCTAAAAATAGTATGTTATTTTACTAGTTCCGGTGATACAAAGAGAAACAAGGATTTTTAAATTAAAATTCAGAATGTTCTAATAAGAAGGAAAAATTAAAAAAAAATAACTAACATAAACTTTGATCTTTCGCCTGAATAATAACATAAACATTTAGACGATAAACTTTTGTTTTCGTTAAGTTTGGCGTCTTTTTTCATCATGCTATGCTCTTTTTTAGCGATCTCGTGGATGTACCTAGTTTAACGTTAACAAAGTTTACATTCAGATAATTTGTCCATCATAAAAATGACAATAGAAGCATGAATGGTTAACACGATTTTTTAAATCGATTCTCCTTTTAAATATAAAAGATAAGGTGAGAATTGAAATGAATCAATATTGACGAATGTAATAGAGAAGATGGTGTAGTAAAACGTGGTTCATTTTCTTTTGTTCTATCAAGGACAATTTTGGCTTGGTTTGATTTGAATTGTTTTAGGCTTATCAACCCCAATGGGTTATTTAATGCCGACAAGATTTTTACTGGTGGTAATATATTTTTCAAAAATCTATTGCTGCTAATATTTTTTTTCGAAAATTCATTGCTGATAATATTAATTTTCTTCAAAAATCTACTGCTGGAAATATTTTTTCTTCATAAATGTATAGCTGGTATTAAAACCTATTTTTACAATTTCATTGTGTTTTGACCTTAATTAGGGGGTTAACTATTTGCCCATACTTGGGACCCGAACAGGTGATACCACCCCGGATCAGGATTGACCTGGGAACACCAGCAATTAAGAGATGGTTCCATACTCCTCAAAGCCTCTTGATTCGAGGCCTTGCTGTTGGATGTAGTTTATCGTCTTACCCAGGACGCATACAATACACCTAAGTGTCACAATATATTAAGAGCACGGATCATTATGCTTTATTACTGATAATCACTCTGTTTTCTGATTTTCAATCCATTTCATAATTTTTGCTATAGGAAAACGTTTTAATGAGGAGAGAGTACAATAAAAAAGGAAATTGAGGAAGTCATACATGACGATTGATGTTGCACTTAAATTTGTGAAGATCGTAGGTAACACGGAAGCAAAAAGTCGGAAGAAAATTCCACAGGCGATAAGTGCGAGAGAAGAAAAATTAAAATAGACCTTACGGTTGCATTTAACTATATTTCAGTATTTATTCGGTGAGACCTAATTTCCAAACTAGTTGTAAACTTCAGTTCATGCAGGCGAGGTAAGAAGCAGGAGACTACTATTGAAATAATTATAAGAAGGCTTGTCACGGCAACTGAGGTCATGATGCCAGATCAGGACCAATAACATTACATACACTTCTTTATATATAGCAGAAGAACCGGACCAGATAGTGCAGCCATATTCAATGCACGGACAAAGGGTAGATTTATAAATGTGTAAGATGGATTCTGACGAGAAAAATGTCTTTTACGACAAAATAAATTTTCCTAGAACAGAATCTAGCAATTGGCAGTGGAAAACAAGACCAAAAGGCGCAATAATTTACTACCCTAGATGTTAGCATCAACCATGCCGATGGAAGAAAAAATGGTTCTTTATGATGATTAAATGATAGCAGTTTCATCCTTTGAGCGTTAAAATTTATAGGCCATTTCTTGCCCCAGTTAACAACTTAGACCAGAGCAGCTGCCAGTTTTACTTTGTAGGATATATGGGACTTACTATTGAGACAGGAGTAAATAGTTGTGTCATCAGCTTTTATACCGCGTTAGGAATTGATGACATCCGGAAGATGGTTGAAGAGAAGAAAAAAAGGAAATCCCAGGACAAAGCTCTATAGAATATTCGACATTAATGTAAAAGGATCAAGAAACGTGGACTTCAACACAATTTTCATTACACGGTTTGGTAAGAACTATTGGATTATGCCAAATATTCGGCCAGAGACACCATCAAATTGCCAAACCCTCTCTTCGAAACTGTTAAATGTAGCCGTCTCTTCTACACCAATAGCTTCATGTCTCGCACCTCTCGCCTGTGGAATTCCCTCCCCTCTTCCTGTTTCCCTGATAGCTATAATCTCCAGCTATTCAAATGTAATGTCAATCGGCGTCTCCAGATGCCTTGATCTATCCTCTATCCTTCTCTTCATCCTTTTCATCTATCACTCCTATTTGCTCTCGCTCCAACTCTCTGTAACCCCTTGCGTGCTAGTGGCTTCCCGCATTACTTGAGGTGGAATGCTTAAAAAAGGAAAAAAAAATCTAAACCCATAGCCCGAGCCGCGCCGTTCTTATGTAAATCTTGATAAACATTTCAGTAATGAGCATTAACATATCTCGGCGGTTGACCTGGAGAAATGGAAGTCATATTGTTTACCTGGAAGAAGGCTCGGTCAAAGGAGATGTTTAATCACGTCCGATGCATTTATGTTGCACGTATAAGTGATCTATTCTGTCAGTAACTTCTGCATTAATTCTTGGCCCCTGATAATATTTATTTCATCTTCATCTAATACTGTTCTGACACGTAGAAGAAATAATTTTAATTATCTAATATTCTCAGATGAAGCATCGTCAGTTATTTCTCAGTAGTATTTCATTCGTATTATTTTTCTGGCTTTTACACCCTGTAGTATTTCATTCGTATAGTTTTTCTGGCTTTTACACCCTGTAGTATTTCATTGGTATTATTTTTCTGGCTTTTACACCCTGTAGTATTTCATTCGTATAGTTTTTCTGGCTTTTACACCCTGTAGTATTTCATTCGTATTATTTTTCTAGCTTTTACACCCTGTAGTATTTCATTCGTATAGTTTTTCTGGCTTTTACACCCTGTAGTATTTCATTCGTATTATTTTTATGGCTTTTACACCCTGTTGTATTTCATTCGTATTATTTTTATGGCTTTTACACCCTGTAGTATTTCATTCGTATTATTTTTCTGGCTTTTACACCCTGTACTATTTCATTGGTATTATTTATCTGGCTTTTACACCCTGTACTATTTCTGAGATGAGGTATTATGTACACTATTTACATTATTCGGACTATTGTCCTCATCTTTGTCGCCATATTTATTACAACGTTTCGGCCTTTCAGTATCTGTCTATATTTCTGAGATGAGGTAATATGTACATTATTTACATGATTCGGACTATTGTCCTGATCTTTGTCGCCATATTTATCACAACGTTTCGGCCTTTCAGTATCTGTCTCTATTTCTGAGATGAGGTATTATGTACACTATTTACATTATTCGGACTATTGTCCTCATCTTTGTCGCCATATTTATCACAACGTTTCGGCCTTTCAGTATCTGTCTATATTTCTGAGATGAGGTATTATGTACACTATTTACATTATTCGGACTATTGTCCTCATCTTTGTCGCCATATTTATTACAACGTTTCGGCCTTTCAGTATCTGTCTATATTTCTGAGATGAGGTAATATGTACATTATTTACATGATTCGGACTATTGTCCTCATCTTTGTCGCCATATTTATCACAACGTTTCGGCCTTTCAGTATCTGTCTCTATTTCTGAGATGAGGTATTATGTACACTATTTACATTATTCGGACTATTGTCCTCATCTTTGTCGCCATATTTATCACAACGTTTCGGCCTTTCAGTATCTGTCTATATTTCTGAGATGAGGTATTATGTACACTATTTACATTATTCGGACTA
Source organism: Acanthosepion esculentum (assembly GCA_964036315.1). Taxonomy (NCBI): domain Eukaryota; kingdom Metazoa; phylum Mollusca; class Cephalopoda; order Sepiida; family Sepiidae; genus Acanthosepion; species Acanthosepion esculentum. The sequence continues at coordinate 14,937,088 of OZ038508.1, read as the reverse complement.
TTGTCCTCATCTTTGTCGCCATATTTATTACAACGTTTCGGCCTTTCAGTATCTGTCTATAGTTCTGAGATGAGGTATTATGTACACTATTTACATTATTCGGACTATTGTCCTCATCTTTGTCGCCATATTTATCACAACGTTTCGGACTTTCAGTATCTGTCTATATTTCTGAGATGAGGTATTATGTACACTATTTACATTATTCGGACTATTGTCCTCATCTTTGTCACCATATTTATTACAACGTTTCGGCCTTTCAGTATCTGTCTCTATTTCTGAGATGAGGTATTATGTACACTATTTACATTATTCGGACTATTGTCCTCATCTTTGTCGCCATATTTATTACAACGTTTCGGCCTTTCAGTATCTGTCTATATTTCTGAGATGAGGTATTATGTACACTATTTACATTATTCGGACTATTGTCCTCATCTTTGTCGCCATATTTATTACAACGTTTCGGCCTTTCAGTATCTGTCTCTATTTCTGAGATGAGGTATTATGTACACTATTTACATTATTCGGACTATTGTCCTCATCTTTGTCGCCATATTTATTACAACGTTACGGCCTTTCAATATCTGTCTATATTTCTGAGATGAGGTATTATGTACACTATTTACATTATTCGGACTATTGTCCTCATCTTTGTCGCCATATTTATTACAACGTTTCGGCCTTTCAGTATCTGTCTATATTTCTGAGATGAGGTATTATGTACACTATTTACATTATTCGGACTATTGTCCTCATCTTTGTCGCCATATTTATCACAACGTTTCGGCCTTTCAGTATCTGTCTATATTTCTGAGATGAGGTATTATGTACACTATTTACATTATTCGGACTATTGTCCTCATCTTTGTCGCCATATTTATTACAACGTTTCGGCCTTTCAGTATCTGTCTATAGTTCTGAGATGAGGTATTATGTACACTATTTACATTATTCGGACTATTGTCCTCATCTTTGTCGCCATATTTATCACAACGTTTCGGACTTTCAGTATCTGTCTATATTTCTGAGATGAGGTATTATGTACACTATTTACATTATTCGGACTATTGTCCTCATCTTTGTCACCATATTTATTACAACGTTTCGGCCTTTCAGTATCTGTCTCTATTTCTGAGATGAGGTATTATGTACACTATTTACATTATTCGGACTATTGTCCTCATCTTTGTCGCCATATTTATTACAACGTTTCGGCCTTTCAGTATCTGTCTATATTTCTGAGATGAGGTATTATGTACACTATTTACATTATTCGGACTATTGTCCTCATCTTTGTCGCCATATTTATTACAACGTTTCGGCCTTTCAGTATCTGTCTCTATTTCTGAGATGAGGTATTATGTACACTATTTACATTATTCGGACTATTGTCCTCATCTTTGTCGCCATATTTATTACAACGTTACGGCCTTTCAATATCTGTCTATATTTCTGAGATGAGGTATTATGTACACTATTTACATTATTCGGACTATTGTCCTCATCTTTGTCGCCATATTTATTACAACGTTTCGGCCTTTCAGTATCTGTCTATATTTCTGAGATGAGGTATTATGTACACTATTTACATTATTCGGACTATTGTCCTCATCTTTTTAGCCATATTTATCACACTTCAGTATCTGTCTATATTTCTGAGATGAGGTATTATGTACACTATTTACATTATCCGGACTATTTAGCCATGTTTCCTTAATGACATCTGTGTATGAATTTTTGTGACTTTTAATTTTAATATCTCAGCCACATGTTTTTACAGTGCTCATATTGCAATTTTTTTATTATTATTTTTTTTACTAGTCTTTAATCTTATTTGTCTAATTTTACACCAATTAGTAATATTCTAAAGAAGATTGAATTTCTTGAATGAAACATTGTTGATACTAATCTTTAACTATATTACTGTTCATATGTTGTTTATTTTTTGTTTTTATGGTAATTGTTATTTAACTTTTCATTCTACGGTCATTAAGAAAAGAATGAAATCGAAAGTACGTAGTAGCTTCTTACCAGAGCAGGCATTCGCATTCTCTGTTCTGGGAAAACTGCCCGAGATAGAATCATATTCTTATTTTACCATTTTTAACAGAGATGACATCTTTAAAAAATCGAGTGTAACTAATATTCCGATACACAGGGTTAATTAATGCCATTTTATAATTTTTAATTTCGCGCATGCGCATTGTTTGCTCTTGATTTTGTTGATTACACAGCATAGTAAGGTCAGGTGGACACCGTCTGTGAGAAAAAGAGCACCATGTTGCAATTCACTCGGCTAGAAATTTGGAAGCGGCATGCTCTACTGCTTGGCATTCACACCGGAAGCTAAATTACGAACATTTCACAATGCTTCGGCATCAATCTGAGGACATTGCAGAGGATTCTGTATGAGTTGGTTGAGTCTAACGGTGATTACGACGGTGTTTGGAGTGATTACTAGTGATGGCGATGCTATGCCTCCATTCATCTACCCACAGGGCCTCACACCCAACCCGGAGGCCTACATCAAGTATCTTGAGGAGGTACTGTTGTCCTGTGTCTTGAATAAGTTTGAAAATGATCCTGGAATTATATATATATATATATATATATATATATATATATATATATATATATATATATATATATATATATATATATATATATATATAAAAGGAAGAGGTTATAGTAGTTCCAACTAGAGAAAAGTGTGTATATTAAAAAGAAGAGAGAAACCGCAAATGTTTTTGATTGTAATGTGGATTTACAAAAAAAATACTATGCTTTATTTTCCATAATTTTGCTACACGAGTTTCTGGTCTCGCGACTGTCATCAGGCAAAGGGTGGAGATTTCCACATATTATTTAAATAATTAATTTTTTTCTTCATGATTTTCGATGTTAAATAATCTCTATATGAGACATTCTCTTTTTTTGTGTTAATGATCCAAACGTCTTTCTTGAACTGGCAGGGTAAAAGTTCTCTGTGAAGTGTTATAAAACAATTAAGATTAGTTCGAGAAACGATGGAGTAGTTATCAGCATGCTTATCTTTTAATGACCCCTGTGTGTTCTTAGATCGATTGCCATTTCCGTGTGCTTTTGTCAGCATGCGTGTATATATGTGTATATCCCCTCTCCATACATACAAACTGTCTCACTATGAGGAATCAATGAACACATCTGTACACACATACACACACACATACACAAACACACAAACACACAAACACACACACACACATACTGTCCCATTAAAAGGAATATATATATATATATATATATATATATATATATATATATATATATATATATATATATATGAACTTTATTTCAATTTTTCTTGAGCTTCAGGTCCTTACCTATGATTAATTAATGATGAACATGTCATTTTCATTTATGATTGATTTCATCATGATTCTTCTGTTAAGCTTGGAGAGTAATTATACATTCTTATTGCTCAATGTAGAGTCCAACAGTGTTGTAAAAACGTAGGAGAATTCCAGTAAGATATATTTAATCATTTCTAAGATACAACGGTTCAAAGCTTAATCTAACAACTGGAAAATTTTGCTGTTAGACGATTTGGGCAATTTTTCTGTTACACGATTTGGACAATTTTGCTGTTACACACGATATGCGTTATCTCTTTCAGTTATTTTGTTATTTGGTAAAAGTCATTGTGAATATGTAGCGCCAGTCGGCGATTTCGGCTGAAGAACAGTCCGTTTCAATACACAAAATGCTCATTCATTTGAAGCTATTTTTAATCATTCATATGAGGAAACGTATATAGCTGATCGTTAAGGCGTTTCTGGACGAATTGGACGTCATGCGTGATGTCCTTATGTAAGTCTAGATCTGAATAGGCTATCTAAGGAGATGATTCGAGTTCATTGTGTTGTGGTGTTGACTAAAACTACCCCCAGTGCAACCTATCCTATGCTCAATCTTCCTATAATTATATCTCGTGTTATGTTTTATTGTTTTCTTTTTTTATGTTTGCATATCGTGCCCACAGACAGTGCTCGATCAGCCATCAAATCAAATAAATCATGGGGTAATTATTCGCAAAGCGAAAATTGTACGGAACTGCTTCTACTATTACTGAGTTTAAAACTAAATAATAAAGTTTTATGACACGCAAGCAGAGACATTCATTTAGCTGTCCTGCGTTGATAGAATTATCGTATAGATTCTTGAATAGGAATATTTGAAAGAACCAAAGAAACTAAAAACTTTGCAGTGACTGACTATCTATCTATCTATCTATATATCCGTATTATAATATGTATTTATACGTCTACTTTTGTTTTTCACATTCTGTACTTGATTTTCACATAGGAATATCTCTTTCTAGTTGTCTATTTCCAATCTATCTATCTATCTATCCCGATCTGTTCATAATCTGTCTATCTATCTATCTAAATTATTATCGACTCTCCCGTCGAATTCGACGTATGAGGGTCAAGCAGATCAGTTCCTAGAAACAGAGAGCCCGACGCCGGCACATGAGATTTGATTATAATGGTGAAGGTTTCGTGCAGGACCATCCACACTTTTAGAAGGGACGAATACAGAGACCTGGTGCCCCAAACCACCCTCCGCAGGTTTTGAATTCAGAGTTGTCCTTCTCCTAGACAATAACAATCCAAGGATATAGAACCCAGTCTGTCCTGCTATTTACACATAGTCGGAGGGAGAAGAAGATTCACACCTTTCCCAAGGTATTAGCACGCAAGTGAATGTAATGGATTCGACTGGAATTCGAACTCGGCTCTCCGATTCCTCAATCCAAGCCGTTATTCATTACTCCACAAGCCGTTATTCATTACTCCACTCTATCAATCTATCTATATATCTATCTATAGATAGATATGAAGAAACTGATATATATATATATATATATATATATATATATATATATATATATATATATATATATATATATATATATATATATATATATATATATATATATATATATATATATATATATATATATATATATATATATATATATATATATGAAGAAACTGATATATATATATATATATATCAGTTTCTTCATATCTATCTATATATATATATATATATATATATCAGTTTCTTCATATCTATCTATAGATATATATATATATATATATATCAGTTCATTCATATCTATCTATCACATATATTTATCTATCTATCTTAATACATATCTGTCAGTTTGTTCATATCTATCTATGTCATTCTGTTCATATCTATCAATAATATATATATCTGTCAGTTTTTTCATATCTATTTATCTATCTATCTATCTATCTATCTATCTATCTATCTATCTATCTCATTCTCTTCAATATCAATCTATCTATCTATCTATGTATGTATGTATGTATGTATGCATGTATGTATCTATCTATCTTTTCACCTGCGTAGCCAAATACAAATCCCGATTGTCCAGAAATAAGCTAGTTGCCTTTGCAAATGTGGGATGTTGGCGTTCGAGTCAGTCGTAATGAAAGTTGCGAAAACTTTTCCGGTGTACCTTTCACCCCAACCCCGACAACACACCACACGCCTTCCGCCTTGTATATTTGAACGCTCGTGCCGATTTTCGGCCAGGGCCGGGACCCTGACCCGTAATTGGTTGTGACAGTAAAGATTTTCATAGCACAGCGTTCGTTTTAAGATTCAGTGCAGGTAATCGTTGGTGTGGGGGGCAGGCTGAATAGAGGGGCTCGCCGTGATGGATTGAAAAACACCAAGTCTTGCATGCAATGAGGATCGTCTTTTGTGGGTGGGAGATCGGGCGGGTTTTGTGGCTTGCAGAGGCGTGGGGTTCCGAACGCGGCCAGGCCGGGTCATTTGTTGATAGTAATAACAGTCCGGTGTAAGGAAAAATGTGTGTTCATCTATCTTGCTATCTTTCATAGGGACGTGCGTTCGAGAGTCAACAACAAATATGGGTTTATTTGGCAATGTATGTATTTAAGAACGTTCAAGTTTATGTGTGGTTTTAATTTATGTGCGATTTTGTTTATGGACAAGTAGAATGCTTATTTCGTTGCGAATATATCAATTTGGACTAAAGAGAATACGATAATAAAACGTTAAACAAATAGCCTGAAATATTTTATTCAATCTCACGTCCCTTCAGAATTTAGACGATCGTGGCTCTACACAGCTTCCCTTTCTTTTATTATGCATATATTACCATGCCTTCTTGGGCAAAATACTAGAGTGGTTTCCCGGAGATTTCCTTATTTTAACGCAGCTGAAGTACAGTGCCAATTTGGCGCAGAATATACAGTAAAATCCCTCATATCCGGAATCTCTCATATCCCAAATCTCGCATATCCGGAGTGCCTAATATCAGGAATGTCTCATATCCGGACATAATTATGATGTGTATATTTAAACTATTTGGGTGATATGTAACTGATTTACTTTGGATAATTGCTTATGTTCATTTCACCCTAATAGCTTGTATTGGTGCAAAAGATGATGGGAATAAGAGGAAAGGGTGACAACGAGACATATCTGCAACAAGATAGTGACGAGATGCATGATTGTGATGAAACCTGGACTGAAATTGAAAAATGTTGTCAGTTTTATGGAAAGAAAGCCAGCATTCAGCTGTGACGATTGCAATAACGCACGCAGATTTTTAAAAAGTGTTTTGCGTTTAAAGAACAAAAGCAAAATGAAATTCAGAAAAAGTTGAGAATGACGTTAGAAGAGAAAGAATCATCATGCAACAGCGATTAAAAAATCCTCGTTACATTATTTGCTTTGCATAAGTGGCATACTTAATTTAATGAATTTTCATTAACGCTACATAATTTATTTCTTTTTCCTGAAAATCGCTTCCGTTATATTTCACTCACCATTAGCTTATTTTGTTTACTATAAAACATTGAAAATAAACCTGATTTCAGTTCTTTAATTTTAATCGAAATATAATCGCTCTTATCCGGACTTTGTAACCAATTCCTCATATCCGGAATCTCTCATATCCGGAATCCCTCATATCCGGAATCCTTCATATCCGGACTTTGTAAGTAATTCCTCATATCTAGAAGGCTTTCTTAGTCCGGCTGTCAGGGATTTTACTGTATTTTCAAATATTTCTCTCCGCGGTACATTCCTTTTGTATCGTGCGGAATGTTTATTTGAAAGGAAACGCTTGTTTTATCAGTTCATAAATGTCCTACCGGCATGACTATACCAGACGGCACATATATTTGGTACAAAAGAGCACACTGAACCAACAAATTCTACAAATATTGCACGACTTCATCTGAACTTCACAGTCTTAATATCTCGAAGGCAATCGTTATCTATCCTTCTCATAATCTGAACTTCTCACCACTTCTCTTTCATTTATATCAAACAAATCATTATTCTTGACAACAGTAACCATATATACCGTTTGCAAAGCATTGTAGTCTGAGAATTCTAGTATAAAATTGTCTAAACGCACGAGATAAAAACAAAAATATAATCGTTCTGAAACTAAATGAAACCGGCTGAAGTTCTCAAATGATACACCTGGGTGCAATGGTGCACCCTGGAAGATGTCTAGGTGCACCCGTACTACTTTCGCTGGTTCCCAGATTGCATGAATTTAAGTGAGCTACCAGGCTGGCATCTCGGTCCAACCCATTTCACTGTCAAAATGGTTACATGCAACCGTCTCTTCTATTCAAAAAGCTCCTTCTCTCACACTTCCCATCTGTAGAACTTACTTCCCCTTACTTGCTTACTCAATGACTATAATCTTCAAATATTCAAGTGTAATGTCAATCGACATCTGACACCCTGAGCTTGTTCCTCGTCCTTCTCTGTATCCTGCCCTCAAACACACCTCTTTACTCTTGTTCTCAATCCTCTGTAACCCCTTGGGTGCTAGTTGCTTTGAAAGAAAAAGGTACGTGACTCCTGCTATCCTCTACCTTTACAAGAGCCAAATCAGGATGAAAATGGAGCTGCACAGTCTTCACTTTTCAGTCTTGAATCCAAAAGTATCTCTGCATCCTTGTGGATGAAGAATTGTTTTACACTGCCTTTTCTCATCGATGAAACGTTGCAAGTCATTCACTACTATTTTGCTTTTTACATGGAAAATGTTTAGACCAGTGGTTCTCAAATGGTGTACCTGAGTGCACTGGTGCACCCTGGAAGATGTCTAGGTGCACTCTGGCATTCCAGAGGAATATGTGTCCAGATATAAGAAATAAATATAATTACTTCATTATACTGCGGTACCTGTCTCATTCATATTTATGTGAATAAGGCTTTTCTGCTCTCATCACAATTAAGTGTAAAAAGAAAGGAACTCTTCAATGTATTGAGGAGGAAATGAGAGTTTCCCTATCAAATATACACCCAATCATTGAAGAACAACGCAGCTCACAAAAGGAGACAAAATTATATTTACATGATGGAGTATTGCTGCCATATATGGTCTGGAGCCCCTTCTATTTGCCTCGGGGTTCTTGATAAGATCCAGAAACGGGTATGCAACGTAATTGGTCCTGATCTGTCATCTCGTCTGCAGTCGCTCTCTCACAGACGCACCGTCGCCTCGCTCTGTCTTTTTTTACAAATACTTCCACGGTAATTGTTCCGATGAGCTGCTTTCGCTGGTTCCCACACTTCATCAATTCAAGCGTCCTACGAGACTTGCATCCCGCACCCACCCGTTCACTGTTGAAACTGTTAAATGTAGACGTCTCTTCTACGCCAATAGCTTCATATCTCGCACCTCTCGCATGTGGAGCTCCCTTCCTTATTCCTGTTTCCCTGACAACTATAATCTCCAACTATTCAAATGTAATGTCAATCGACATCTCCAGTTGCCTTGATCTATCCACTATCCTTCTCCACATCATTTCCTCTAACACTCCTATCTGCTCTCGCTCCAAAACTTCTGTAACCCCTTGCCTTGATCTAACCACTATCCTTCTCCACATCATTTCCTTTATCACTCCTATCTGCTCTCGCTCTAAATCTTCTGTAAGCCCTTGCCTTGATCTATCCACTATCCTTCTCCACATCCTTTCTTCTTTCACTCTTATCTGCTCTCGCTCCAAACCTTCTGTAACCCCTTGCCTTGATCTATCCACTATCCTTCTCCACATCCTTTCCTCTAACACTCCTATCTGCTCTCACTCCAAATCTTCTGTAATCCCTTGCCTTGATCTATCCACTATCCTCCACATCATTTCCTTTATCACTCCTATCTGCTCTCGCTCTAAATCTTCTGTAAGCTCTTGCCTTGATCTATCCACTATCCTTCTCCACATCATTTCCTTTATCACTCCTATCTGCTCTCGCTCCAAAACTTCTGTAACCCCTTGCCTTGATCTAACCACTATCCTTCTCCACATCATTTCCTTTATCACTCCTATCTGCCCTCGCTCTAAATCTTCTGTAAGCCCTTGCCTTGATCTATCCACTATCCTTCTCCACATCCTTTCCTCTTTCACTCTTATCTGCTCTCGCTCCAAAACTTCTGTAACCCCTTGCCTTGATATATCCACTATCCTTCTCCACATCCTTTCCTCTTTCACTCCTATCTGCTCTCGCTCCAAATCTTCTGTAACCCCTTGCCTTGATCTATCCACTATCCTTCTCTTCTTCCTTTCCTCTAACACTCCTATCTGCTCTCGCTCCAAATCTTCTGTAACCCCTTGCCTTGATCTATCCACTATCCTTCTCCACATCCTTTCCTCTAACACTCCTATCTGCTCTCGCTCCAAATCTTCTGTAACCTCTTGCATGCTAGTGGCTTCCAGCCTTGCTTAGGATGAAAAGCTTAACAAAAAAATTTTTTCAGAAAACTAAAAGAAAAAATGTACTTAACCGTGTGTGTGTGTGGGGGGGGGGTTGTGCATATGTGTGCGCGTGATATGTGCCATGTGGTTGAGTTGAACTTTTGGTAGTCAGATGTTGGGAGATGAAGTATTCTCAGAGGAGGGGTAGGGAGACTGGACATGTCCTCTACCTGCTGTGTCCAGTTTAGAGAAGAGGGAGAGAGTCCTTTTCCTTTTATACTGCTGATTGCTATGCCATCAAACAAGCATCTTGGTAGAAAAGAACATATTCAGATACTCTTTCTGTTTAATATTACTTCTTTCTTTTTTTTTTTTTTTGGTGGGGGGTTGCTTAACTCCACCCTAACATTTGCCTAAGATTTACTCAATTATGAGTACAGTGGCTAATTAAAACATTATATAAAATTGCAATTACTGATGGATTAGATATAAATTTTTTTAATCCCTTTAGTTTTATCCTGTAACCCAGTGGTTCTCCAATTGTGCGCCTGGGCACATTGGTTTGCCCCGGAAGATGTCTAGGTGCACCCTGATATTCCTGAGGTATATCTGTTCAGCTACAGAGAAATCTCGGTTCTCGATCATCTCACGTCGAACAAATCGGTTTTCGAACAGAAAATTCGAGATGAAGATGCCTCGGTTATCGAACAAAAATTTCGGTTCTCGAACAACCTTGCCGCACCGAGTTGACCCGAACGGAATCATTTCTGAGTCGACTGCCGTGTTCGTTTGTCGGGGCATGCTTTTCTTTTCCGATTTTATTGTACTGTGACTTTTTTCTCTCTACGTTGATTCCTACTGGAAAAAAATAGTTTCGCTTTACGAACATTTCAGGTTACGAACAAATTAAATTCGTGAACCGAGGTCCCACTGCATAAGAAATGAAAATATTTACTTTATTATACTGCAGTACCCGTCTCGTTACAAATAGCCCTGAAGGGAAGCTGCGGTGATAGAATGCGTTTGGTTTGCTCTACTGAAATGATAGGAGTTGCTGGTCGGTTCTCTATGCCTAGTTCGAAATAGTTGATTACTAAAAGATATATTATGTAACATAAAAGAAATGAGGATTAGAATTGTTTATTTAAAAGTTGTCTTATTTAAACTTTCATAGTAATTTATAATTTATCACTTATTTGTCTATAAGCAAATGTGTAGGCATTTAGTTACTTTATCATAAACACGTCAGTTGGGTTGACTTATTCTATTCTAAACACAAGAATGAATAAACTTAAGGTATGTTTCATTTTATTTTTTTATTGCATTATTTCATTTCTGCAATATTTGACTTCATTATAACATATTTTCCCAAAATTTGTATATAGTGCGCCTACAGTTGCTGATAGGATTTAAAGTGCTCCTCGATTTAAAGAATTTTGAGTACCACTTGGAAGTCATTTTTTTTAATTTGAAACTTAAATTTTTCTACATCTTCATCGCTATCTCTCGGTTTTTGTATATATTTCACCAATTCCCCAAGCTACATATGCATAATTTCACCAATAATAACATTAATCTGATGAAGTCCTTTTAGAGGAAAAATGCGTTACATAATGTTTTTATCCATTTTTATACTATGGCTCAAAAGGAATATCCCCCCATATATATATATATATATATATATATATATATATATATATAATATGGAGAAAACAACGGAAAAGTTGCAAATTAAAAAAAATTGAATAAATTTATTTCTGACGAAAGATCGGGGCAGATCTGAAATATCAAATATATATATATATAAAAATATAAATAAATACTTTCACAAAAAAAACATTCAATTTTTTTAATTTGCAAATTTTCAGTTGTTTTCTCCATATTATATACATATCAAGAAAGTATACGTGGCTTCTCATTATGCTATATATATATATATATATATATATATATATATATATATATATATATATATATATATATATATATATATATATATATATATATAATAAAAAGAAAGAACACTAAGATATATAATCCGGTGTTCTCATTGATATTTTTATTTTTACACAATAGTGCACAATGTAAATTTACAGAACATTAATATTATAAATTAACTGATTTAAAATATGTTTTTTTTCGCTACACAGTAATAACCATGTTTCAAAAATGAAAGCTAAAAGCTTCCAACTTAATTTTGTAATTAAATTAAAGACATTAGTTCCATTTCATCCTCAAGCGAATTTTGGAGTAACATATTTTTAAATGTAGTTTCAAAGGCACGGCAAAGATTCATAATTCAGTGTTTCTAAAATATATATATATATATATATATATATATATATATATATATATATATATATATATATATATGTATATATTTGTGTATTTAGGCAGCAATCCTTCTTTCAGGCACATTTCATTGAATACGACAGACAAGGTGCTTTGATTTAATTTTTTATGCAATTTCTCATGCGATCTAATAATTTTTTTTTCTTTTCGGATGATAAATTATATAAAATCTGTCCGAATGTTCTTTTTATCCGAGCGCTTTCGGCTATACCTTTAGCCATTTTCAAGGTTTAAATATTTTAACTGTTAAATAAGAAATAGTTTGATGCTGTATGTATTTATATAAAATATTTTAATTTTTCAAAACACTGTCAAGATATTGTGTCCATGTTCAAAGTTAATATTATTAAGTGTTTTTTTTTTTTTATTAATAAGGCTTCCATAATTCTTAGCCTTTTTTTGCATGTAGATGATGCTATTATATTAGTGTTGTCAAAAGTATGTTCCGAATAGTGTCTGGTAGGTGAATATTTAAATGAGATCTAATTGAGCTATGGTCAGAAAGGTGTAGAGTGAGTCTGATGTCAAACATGTTGTAGTATGGCCTATATAGTTATTTACGAATTTTGATTGATCAGGAATACAATTACTTAATGGGCATTTAATTTCGTAAATAATATTTGACCTATTTAATTTTGTTCTAAGATGTGAATTATTATTTTTAACTATAAGTTTATAGGTTTTAAATTTTTTGTTATAAATAATTAATCTAAATTTTTTGCTATTGTCAACTGTTATATATATATATATATATATATATATATATATATATATATATATATATATATGTGCGAGTGTGTGTGTGTGTGTATGTGTGTGTGTATTAGTGAATATGAATAATATCCCATATCGGTAGCGCGACTCGGAATACTCATTCATAAGAATACTCACTAAGTTTCCTGCACCTGAAGATTGCGTATTCGCATGAAACTCCGAGTCGTGCTCTCAACGTGAGCTATGTATATTCATTAATATAGACTTAATAGCTCTGTTATATAAGATTGAGCACTGTTTTTATAACACCTGACAATATATATATATATATAACTATATATATATATATATATATATATATATATATATATATATATATATATATATATACATATATATATATATATATATATATATACATATATATATATAAGTATATGTACGTGCAAGTATATGAGCTTATACGTATGTTTTTTCATCATGCCTATATCTATTTATCTATCTATCTATCTATCTATTTATCTATCCCTTTCTCTCTCTCTCTCTCTCTCTCTCTCTCTCTCTCTCTCTCTCTCTCTCTCTATATATATATATATATATATATATATATATATATATATAAAGAAAAACCATTATAAAGAAATACACCACCCCAATCGACCCAAATAAAAAAATCAAATTAATTATCTATTATAAAAAATTCAAGACAGCTAACCTCATCCTCAAAAATAACAACACGCCTCATAAGTCAAAGTTGCAAAGAACGAACATTATTTACGAGTTCAAATGCCCCTGAAGGAACTGCGTTCCTAACGAAACCGGTCACACAAGCACATTCTTATCCAGACGTCTTACGTTACACCTATCCGATCACAGCTCCATTAGAACCCATTTCAACACACACAAAAATTTACCAGACTCCATTAGAAATATACTAGTAGAAAACACAAATATATTAATTCCTTCTACCTGTAAAAAAAGGTTAAAAATAATGGAGTCTTTAATAATAAAAAAGAAAAAGCCAACTCTTAACAATAATAACTACGAACAAAGCCACAACGTGCTAACCGTATTCGGAAATTAAAACACCACTACTACACACTAAGACATATACATAATGCACACACTCAATTAAGCTGAAAAATCAAATCATCCTTGATAATGGCTAAAGGTATAGCCGAAAGCGCTCGGAAAAATAAAACAGGTCTTACACACCCTTTGTCCAGCAAAGAAATCTCTTGTTCGTACACAAGAAAAATTAAATAAAAAACTTAACCGTAGTACCTTGTCTGTCGTTTTTAATGAAACTTGCATATATATATATATATATATATATATATATATATATATATATATATATATTACCCTGTATATATATATATATATATATATATATATATATATATATATATATATATATATATATATATATATATATATTTGATACAATAATTATCAGTGAAAGTGAATACCCTACCACCATTTATTAAAATGATTGAATTTCCCCTGATCCTTAGAAACTAATATTAAGAATATGTGTGCTTATAAAACTCAGTAAATTTCAAAATAAGTTATCCCAAAATTCACTTGAAAATGAAACAGGACTAGGGACTTTAATTTAATTCTATAATTTAATTTGAAGTTTTTAGCTTCTGTTTTTGAAACATTGTAAGTCCAGTGTAGCGATGGAAATATATTTTTAAACTACTAAATTTAATATATATATATATGTATATATATATATATATATATATATATATATATGTATATATCTTTGCTTTGTTTTTAAATTGAGCGCCCTAGATTATATCATCCTTGGAATTATCCTTACAGATTACCAAATAACTTCTATTAACTAACTATCTCTCTCTCTCTCTCTCTCTCTCTCTCTATCTATCTATCTATATATATATATATATATATATATATATATATATACTTATATATATATATACTTATATAATATTATATATATATTAATATATATTATATATTTTAGGTAGCTTTCATACATACATACATACATGCATATATATATATATATATATATATATATATATATATATATATATATATATATATATATATATATATATATATATATATATAAAAATATAAAGTGATCTTTATTTAATATATATGAGTTTTTACAGAGGAGAATTAACACTTTTTTGACTTACAATTAGAATTTTAGTGTTTTTTTCTTAGAAAAATTATTTTTTTTAAAACTATTTTACTTTAACCGGTTTCGTTTAGCTTTTCAAAAAGTTTTTAACTGTTTCTATCTCCAAGTGTTGATGCTTATGTTTTGAACAAATGAAAAAAATGAAACTCAAGGGGCATAATGAGCTATACATGGCGTTTACGGTAAGGGGAATTTGGTAGAATCTTTTAGTCTTTACAATAAATTTTTGTACAGAATCTTTCTAACAAAAAAGATTTTACCTACATATATATATATATATATATATATATATATATATATATATATATATATACATAAAGTGTAATTTTGTAAGTTGATATTTTTTTATATGGCTATAAATTAAGTTCTTAGAACACGAATGTATTTACGTTTAAGAGTTTATAAAACTCAATATGGAATCCAATGGAAATTCATTATTTATTGAAATCCCTCATGGAAACGAAAACAAAATAGGCTTAATTAATGTTAATTCGTAAAACTAAAAAAAAAATTCTTTTTAAATATCTTAATGTAGCGTCCTTTATCGATAGTACGATTGTAATCTGCGGTGATTTAATTAAAGTAATCTATGGAAGATGCACGTTTTAAATTTTCAGAAGAAACGACTTATACGCTTATCACGTTTTTGCATTCTTAGGTTTATCAATTTTAAAAAAATAATAACATATTATTAATTTTACTAAATTTCAATTTGGAAATGTGTGAAACTAGAGTAATAGGGAAAAGAATTTTAAAAAATAATTATTTCTGGTAGAAGTGCTGATTGTACAACTCTACTAAATAAAATATATGAATGTTATTTATAAGTTATTATTTCTTGTTGAAAATACATCTATACTTCTTCATGATAAACTAAAAATTCTTGAAGCTATCTGTATTAAAAATTGAACCAACCCTTAACAAAATTAATTATAAATACTGCACAAATGTTTTGTAAAATGTTTACAGTAGATAGTTTAAAATATCTAGGTTTTAACTAATAGTTTTAAATAGACTTTTCTTTTTTTTTTTTTAAATATTTAAACATTTCAATAACTTAGTTAGCTCCCTTGACGTTTGCACGTGTGTCCACATAATAACATTTATTATAATATAATTTAAAAATAGTACAGTTCATAACCTTGGCGTTTTTCACTTCACACGTAAAAATTTAATTTTCAGATGAACTCAACACTTTTGTCTTAGAAAAATGAGGAACCCAATAATTTTTCTTAGAAAAAAACAACACCCTGATGACGACATTGAGTTAATGTCGAAAGCACTCGGAATAAAATGAATATACATCAACATGGTAGCTTTCTTTCTTCCTTTAAGAAAGATTCTAAGAAACTTGCCCGTAATTATGGGAGAATCCTATTAAAAATAAGTAGATAAAACTTGTCTAAATTATTTAATGAGACATGTATTGATATATATATATATATATATATATATATATATATATATATATATATATACATACACACACACACAAATATATATATATATATATATATATATATATATATATATATGAGTGTGTGTGTGTTATTTTTTATTTAGTTATTTTATAGGCTGACAGACAGATAGAAAAATATAGTTTTAAGGCATGTTCCACTTTTATATTTACATAAACTCTATATCTGATATCGAACACTTCAACCGATAAATACAAGATACCATAATACTATTTTTTTTATCATATATATATATATATATATATATATATATATATGAGAAATGGACAAAATGCGACAATCATTTTAAGACGTTTTCATGTTTATACATTCTTTTTATAGACACAAATATTTAAGTAAATGCCCTGTTTATAATAAACAGTATTAACAACATTTACCGGCCTGAATGTCCGAGAAAATTTCATAGAAAATATGCGCCTCCGACAGGAATCGAACCTGTATCCTATACGGAACCGTTGTATAGCCGGACGTGCTTTTACCGATTGAGCCACAGAGAGGCGTTTCGGTTAGCAAGGTCGATTCTACTATTTTTAAACCACAATTCTCTATGATTTTCTCTCATACATTCATATCTGCTCGATGCGTATCCAAATATAAACAAATGACGTTACACATTATGAAACAGACATATATTTAAGTAAATGCTCTGTTTATAATAAACAGAATTCACAACATTTACTTAAATAATTGTATCTATAAAAATAACGTCTAAACATACAAAATGTCTTAAAATAAATGTCGAACTTTGTACATTTCATAATATATATATATATATATATATATATATATATATGTTTCATAATATATATATATATATATATATATATATATATATATATATATATATATATATATATATATATATATATATATATATATATATATATATATATATTGACAGCCAGCCGAACCGAGAGACAATGAATATCTATTATGTCTGGTCATGAGCCGTTCCAACGTTCGAATGTTTGTTTTAATTTCTGGTGAAAATAAAGACAAAAATTGTCCAACATTTGGATATTTTCTTATTAAGTTGGTCGTAAGATTTCGGCTCACATGAGTCATCCTCAGAGTGTTTAGAGGGACATGAAACAAAGATAACCACCGTCAAAGATGATATTTTCTTAATTTGATATAGAAAAGTGCTATGGAACGATAACTGTCGCAGAATAGCAGATGCAGATCGTAAGTTCAAGATGCGGTTCTATGACGGCATACCACGTTATAGACCGAAGTATTACAACAGATCCAATGTCTAGAAGCAATATAAGGTGTTGTGACTAGTTTGAAATGTAAATTTGTTGAGTGTGGGTTGCTTCGTTTTAATGTAGATGGCCTCCAATATATATGAAGGTTCTTTTTACCGTGTGCATTATTGTGTTATCAATATATATATATATATATATATATATATATATATATATATATATATATATATACCCAAGTATAGGATTGGTGTATACGGAATAAGTTCCAATAACCAAAAATACTATTCTTAAAACAGTGCTCAATACAGAGTTGAGCAAATATAATTTATTCGAAAACTATAACATAAATATGTTATAAAATCACTACAAAAATAGAGATTTCTTCAAATCGTAGAACCTTTTAAAACACTTTATTATACATTCAACAACATCACTTGATAAGACACTAGAAGTGTTGAAACAAAATGGCTATTTTTGAGTTGATTACAATAAATCATATATATATATATATATATATATATATATATATATATATATAGACGTCTTCCCCACAACCTATAACTCGCTTCATCTATGCTTACAATCTTACTCTCCCCACTAGTAATGATAGATCTAACGCTTTTACACCTATCAAAATTTTAAATTTAATTTAATTTTCATAAAATCAGAGTAACCAGACAGAGATCGGGTTTTTTGCTAATAAAATGATTTCCATCTGAAAAAATACACTGGCTACAAAAACAGCTGCCGCTGAATAATTTTTATTTCTCTGTTTATTTTTCGGTCCGTTGATGAAGGACACAGGCGTGTCCGAAAATTCCCAAATTAAAAACTTACTTTCTGTCCTTCATTTCTGTCATAAGGTTAATAATGAATTATATTGGTACCCTTTCGTTTGTCCTCGTTTTATTAACTAACCTATCTATTATATATATATATATATATATATATATATATATATATATATATATATATATATATATGGAGAAAGAGAGAGAGAGATTGGGTAGAGATTTGTAAGAGTCAATTGCAGAATCGCTGTAATAATTTCTATGAGACTTTCTATGTGTACTTATCGTTAATACGCTTAAGGTAGGCATGAACCTATTATACCCTGCAGACTGGCTTATCCCCAGATAATGTTAATAATATCCCGTCACTAAGATACTTAACGGAGAATTGAGTGTGTGAAGGTGAAGATCATAAGTACACACACGCACATGCGCACAGTCATATTGACAGCCAGTTGAGCCGAGGGACGAATGTATTGTTTTTGTAAGAAACTCTAACAGATATGAAAAATGCTATATCGTATTTGTCATATAATACAGAAAGAAAGGGGAAGGGCGTAGAATCGTACACTAACGTAAATTGAGATACATACTTTAGTAACAGATATGAGAAAAAATGTCACATCGATATTACTAGCTCATGTGCGAATTGATACTGTATGTTCGCTCTGTGATTAGGTAGGTAGACTTGAGGCCATCAATCAAGTGTGAGGTACAGTGTAGCTGCGAACTTATCATGCGGTTTATGCTCCTTACACCATTGAGCATAAATGTTTATAAAGTTTAACCTTTTAACTTCCCTGACAAAATCAAATCCATCTTGCTATCTACGCGGCGGTGATGAAATTTTCTCCGCCCAAATTAACCAAAAGAGATTACAAAACAAATTCATTTCAGCATTCCGCATATTTAAAACGACCGCCTATTCTTCATTAAAAAGAATAAAAGAAAAACAAAAAGAAATTCTCTCAAGGTGTTATGGGAACTTACCCATAATAGTAATGTACTATCCCGTACACCATAAACACTGCGCCTGAAGAGGAAGCAGTAGTGTGAGTCAGACACAGTCAGAGTGAGTCAGTCAGTGTAAGTCAGTCAGTCAGTCAGAGACAGAGTCGCGTCAGACGATTACTGTAAGACATTGGAATAGTGATACTGGTCGAGACAACATAGTTCTCTCTAACCTAACCTGATTGTTATTACTAACACTTCTACTTCTTTTGTACATATTCTGTTTGTAATATATCTGTGTTATTCCATGCCTGTGTTCGAGTTATTCTTCATTGCTTCTACCTTGGACCATCACCGTGGTACAAGGAACTTGGACCATAACAATATGATATAAAATCACTACAAAAATAGCCATTTTATTTCAACACTTCTGGTGTCTTATCAAGTGATGATGTTGAATGTAGAATAAAGGGTTCTAAAAGGTTCAAATCAATCAAACACCCCTCGATAGGGGAAACGCTGTTACATAAGCTGGAATGACCAATCAAAATATATGAGAATTCAAAAAACTTGACAAGGAACTTTGGTTATAATAATTATTAATTATATTAAAACTGTTATTTATGGTGTACGGGATTGTCCATTACCATTATGGGTAAGTTCCCATAACACAAGGAAAGGCAATAAAGGCACTAAGACGTAAGGGCTTAATGAGAGTTAATGAAACTGAGACAACGTTACTAAAGAGAAAGGACAATAGAAAGAATATGAGTCAAGGAGACATCTAATTTTTTTTTGTAGTTGACAGGAAAGTAGGAAACCGGGAGAGAGTTCCACAAGCGAGAAGTGCGAGAGAAGAAACTATTAGCATAGAACATACGGTTACTATTAGCAATTCCAACTGTAAAATCATGATGCGTAACTAATTGATAGCACTGGTGAACTGCTTGAGGAAACAGCAAATCAGCGTTCTACATCGCAAGTGTTTTTTAATCAGTACACCACAAGCAAGGTGACAATGTCACTAATGTACAAGGGACTACAAGGTATAAAAGGAAATAAGGAATAAAACACTACTCTTGTTCAAAAGGATGGAGAGGAATGTGAACCGGACAGTAGGCAAACCTATCCTCCCCTATTGAGGAAAAAAAATTGTAGATAACATTTCAGGGTTT
>OZ038508.1:14893964-14911464 GCA_964036315.1 Acanthosepion esculentum | reverse complement strand
AAAAGAAAAAGTTAGAAACTAATAAAGGCTAGCTGGGATATTTTGTTAACAGCAAAACAAACGATCACCTTCAATTACGCAGCCATACTCGGAATGTAAAAGACAGACGACAATAAATTGTAAAATTCACACCTTTTAAATTGGCTGGTTCATCTTCATTTACTTTAAGTCGGCGAGCATTTCTGGTATTTCGAGATGAACTTTAGTACATGCAACATGAATTAGTCGCAATAATCCCCACATTCAATCTATACATGTAAATATAATTCACTGTATACGTTTGTATAGTGACATATTCAGAGAGATATAATATACATACTGGAAATTTGTTTATTTATCTATGCATACCATTCTTTTTTATATATATATCTGAAGATATAGGAAATTTTTATTTTCCAAACACGGTCAACACGTTGTGGCTGTGTTCATAGTTAATGTTAATGAATGTTGTTTTTTTTCTTATTTATTATTAGAGCTTCCATTACTTTTAATCTTATTTATAGGTGGATGAGGCAGTTCTTGTATTTTCTACTAATATGTTACGGATTTCCGCGGGTGTTTATATATATATATATATATATATATATATATATATATATATATATATAAAAGTGGACATGGAAGTCAGCACTTAGAGGCGACAGTCTGTTTCATGCTAGTGCAATCATCAGGCGACTAGTGCTGTTTATTTATTTATGTCAAATTATTTTGCAAGCAAAATAATTTGACATAAATAAATAAACAAATAAGCGACTTCCAGTAAAAGTAACCGCCAAAATAGACTACCCATAATGCAACACTGACCCTTATATAAATAGCCGAGAAAAATAACAGCACTAGTCGCCTGATGATTGCACTAGCTTGAAACAGACTGTCGCCTCTAAGTGCTGACTTCCATGTCCACTTTTATATTTACACACGCTCTATCTCTGATATTGAGCACTTTATCCCATAAATATAGCACACTTTAAGACTATATTTCTTCATATATATATATATATATATATATATATATATATATATATACATATATATATTTGTATGTGTGTCTGTGTGTGTATATACACACATATGGTGAACTATCCCGTCGTATTCGATGTATGAGGGTGAACCACCATATATGATTTGATTATAGTGGTGAAGGCTTTGAGCAGGACCAACCACACTTTATATATATATATATATATATACACCACACTTTTTTGTGCAGAAGCATCCAAACTTGATAAGACACCAGAAATGTTCAAACTGAATGGCTTTTTTGTAGTGATATTATAACATGATTTTGTTATAACTTTTGAATAAAAATATATATATATATATATATATATATATGTGTGTGTGTGTGTGTGTGTATGTGTGTGTGTGTATATGGTATGATGCATAAATTGGGGGAATTGCCGTCTAAATAAGGAAAAATGAAAATAACATTGACATCTTATTCTCTATAATTATAAGAATCTTAAATTACTTCGGTTTTAAAAGAATCCCATGTTCATAAGGAATAACCTAAAATAAATAGAGTTCAAATGATAAGATACTTTTTTCTTTTTATTAAATATTTATGCTTGAAATTTGATCTTTGAAAAATGGACTCAGACGGCCAACTATCCGGCGAATGCATAGAAAATCATAGTAGCTGTATGCTGAAATATATCTTAAGTTATGATGCAGCTAGTTCATATTATTAAGAAGGGCAGTGGCAGTAATGTAAAGGATTTATAAGAAACAGATTTTATCTTTATTAATGCACTTATTCTGTTGATATTTTACAGAAAATGCTTGTAACTTTCTATATTAAGTCTCTTCAGCCTTCCCTCTTTGAACACAAAAATGTTTTCTGGGTTTAACTGCGATTTATCTATGATTTATATTACTGATTATCCGGTAGTATTTATTTTTTTTATCTTTTATTTCCCTTGTTTTATTCCTTGTGCATATATTAATGTATTGTAAACCATTGAGCTCTAAAGAACGAGGAACGCAAGAAGGCATTCCTTTTTGTGATATATTTATCGAGCCACTATTATCTGGTAATTAATTCTTTTGATTATATTTGTATTTTCTTCCACGTTATTCTAATATATTTGTGAACATATATATATATATATATATATATATATATATATATATATATATATATATATATATATATATATATATATATATGTATATTTATTTTGAAATTTAAATTTGTTCAATAAAATCGCCATTGGATTCAACCATGGTCTTCAGACGACTTTGGAATCTCTTGCATCTCTTCTGGACGGTCTCCTTGTTTAAGTTGGTGTATGCTGCCATAACTCTTGTCTTCAGTTCATCTTTCGTTTTATAAGGATTTTTGTTGGCCTCTCACTCAACTGCGCCCCGCATATAATAATCAATGGTATGGCAGTGTTGGAAGATAAGTGGCCAGATGTAAGGATGATGTGGTCGCAGAAATTGTCTGACATACATTACTGGGTTCTCCTGCTCGTGTGGCATGGTGCAGAGTCCTGTTGCCAGATATAGAATCTTCCAGCAGTCACCCTCTTGATCCATGTCAGCACTACCTCCAAAAGGCACTTTGTATAGGCTTCCGTGTTGAACCTGAGGACGTGTGGGAAAATGAATGGAGGCAGAACTTCGCCATTACTAGTGAACACTCCAAACAACTTCGTAATCAACATTAGGCTCATTCAACTCTTTCCGATTCGTCCTGGGTAAGACGATAAACTACGTCTAGCAGCAAGGCCTCTGATCAGGAGATTTTGAGGAACCGCCTCTTAATTGCAAGTGTTCCCTGGTCCACCCTTATTCGGGGTGGTAGCACCTGTTAGAGTCCCAGCTATGGGCAGATATTTATCACCCAAATTTTTGTAAAAATAGGTTTTAATACCAGAAATACTTTGTAATAATAAAAAAAAATTATTACTGGCAATAATTTTTGAGGGAAAAATTATTATCAGCAATACTTAAAAAAAATACCAGCAATACAAACAGTTATACATTCTTTTGAAAAAATATGACCAGCTACAGATGTCTTCAAGGAAAAATAGTCCTAGAAATAGATTTTTAAAGAAAGACATTACCAGCAATAAAAATTTTGTTGGCATTAAATAACCCATTGAGGTGTTGATATGCCGTAAACCAAAACAAAAACAAACAAAATCAACTCTTTCCAGATCATCTACACTATCCTCAGATTGACACCCAAACGCTCTGAAATGTTCGTATTGGAGCTTCCGGTGCTAATGCCAAGCAGTATATCATGCCGTTTCAAATATTTATCGGAGTGAATTTCTGTCAGAGTGACGGAGCTCTTTTATTCCCTCACAGACGGTGCCCAACTGATTCTTCTATACTGTGCAGTCGATATCAAAAACAAACAACGGACATGCACAAAATTAAAAATATAAAATGGCGACAATTTACCTATTGCACCCTGTATATGATGATTCCTAAAGGTAATCGTCAACGACCAATCTTCTGAGGTCCAAACGATCAACACGGTCGTCACCAAGACTCGCTTCTCAGTTCGACTTTCTTTTCGCAATGAACGAGTGATCTCCTAGAGAGGACTCGTGGTTTGATTGCCGATTGCGATGTAAACTCACACTGGGCGCAAAGTGGAACTCGTATATATGATGGCCGGTTCCCTGTACAGCTCCAGTAAGTACGTAACTCATACCGCTGTGCGGTACCTTTACAAGATCCAGATCATGCCGGAAATGCGCTAGAGCTGTCATATATGTGAACGGGCTGCCAAACCTACACTTCCCAATCTCGATAGAGTAAAAAAAAAAAGCGTCTCCGTATCTTTGTGGGTGAATTAATTTCCACCCTACAACCCCTTTCCGTCAGACGAAACGTCGCCGAACTTCACGACTAAAACAGGCCATGCCACGCTCATTGTAGCGAACCACCCTCGTTCACCTTTGTATTCCATTGGTGAGATGTAAGTCCCACTCTAACAGCTTCTTCAGACGGAACTTAGATTTGTGGAGCCAACTCCCAGGAAGGTGCTTCCCCGATCACTGCAACCTAGGCCTGTTCAAGTCTAGAGTCAACCGTTATATTCCCCACATAGCCCCATAAAATATACTCTAAAATCCTCTACCACGTGGATCGCTTGGGCCTTTTACAGGGTAAAGACCAAAATAATAAGATTCAGAAGTATATACATTGGAAGGTATCTACCATTCGTACATGTACTGAATACTGCAGACATATCTGGTCTGATGTCGAATTTATTCACCTAGAGGTTCTTGAGAAAATCCAAAGAATGATCTCTAATGTCATCGATCCTGACTTGATCCCCTCGACTCCAGTCACTTTCTCACCGACATGGCTTTTCTTTGTCTTTTCTACAAATATTTTCATGGCCACTGATGAGCCTCTTTCCCTGGTATCCGACAACATGAATTTAAGCGTGCTACTAGATGGGCGTCGACGTCATATCCGTTAATAGTTGAAATATTTAAATGCAACCGCCACTTCCACTCCAAAAGTTTATTTTTTCCCACTTCAGGGCTGGGAAAATGCCTCCCGTTTACTGACTTCCCTGATAACTACAATCTTCAGAAATTTAAATGCGACGTCAATGGCCATCTTCTGTCTTCTTGAATTCCGTTCATTTTTTCCTTTCTGCAATCCTCCCTCTAGTCAGTCTTTTCTCTCACTTTTACTGTCTGTAACCCCCACCCCCCTGCGTACTAGTGACACTCCCGGCTTGCTTGGGGTGAAATGATTAAAAAAATTCAGTACGAAAATCCGTTCTACGCTAAAAACAAGTCTCTGCATTACACTGAACTCGTCATAGAAGGAAATGAAATTACTATACTTTTGGGATTTTACAATTCATATTTATAGACATAAAAAGCTAATAGAACAGACATTGTGATTAAATAAAAACAAAGATGGCTTCAGTATCTGTCTATATTTCTGAGATGAGGTATTATGTACACTATTTACATTATTCGGACTATTGTCCTCATATTTGTCGCTATATTTATTACAACGTTTCGGCCTTTCAGTATCTGTCTATATTTCTGAGATGAGGTATTATCTACATTATTTACATTATTAGGAATATTTTCCTCATCTTGGTCGCTATATTTATTACAACGTTTCTGCCTATCAGTATCTGTCTATATTTCTGAGATGAGGTATCATGTACATTATTTACATTATTCGGACTATTGTCCTCATCTTTGTCGCTATATTTATTACAACGTTTCGGCCTTTCAGTATCTGTCTATATTTCTGAGATGAGGTATTATGTACATTATTTACATTATTCGGATTATTGTCCTCATCTTTGTCGCTATATCTATTACAACGTTTCGGCCTTTCAGTATCTGTCTATATTTCTGAGATGTATTATGTACATTATTTATATTATTCGGATTATTGTCCTCATCTTTGTCGCTATATTTATTACAACGTTTCGGTCTTTCAGTATCTGTCTATATTTCTGAGATGAGGTATTATGTACATTATTTATATTATTCGGACTATTTTCCACATCTTTGTCGCCACATTTATTACAACGTTTCGGCCTATCAGTATCTGTCTATATTTCTGAGATGAGGTATTATGTACATTATTTACATTATTCGGAATATTGTCCTCTTCTTTGTCGCCATATTTATCACAACGTTTCGGCCGTTGTACGCTCCGGCCTTCTTCAGGTGGTTGGAATGTCGAACTGAACCCTTTTTTCGATCACTGGGGTAAATTGTTCTAGTTCCACGTGCCATGTTTAATGGATGTCAGTTATCAGTTATCTCCTGTTAATTTCCCACCTAAAGTTGTCCACTGCCTTAACCGTGTATTGAACTCACACTCTTGTGTCCTGTCACTGGATTTAACTAACGCCTTTATGCACACTGCCATGTGTCTGGTTAAGGCTGTGGAGAACTTTCGGAATGAAAGAGAAAGCGAAGACTTCAGTGGAGAGAAGTTTGGAGAAGGTAATTAAGAAACAGTTCGGGTTCGTTGTTTTATAACATATCAACCTCAATCGGTTATTTAATACCGACAACTTTTTTTACTGGTAATATTTTGTTTTGTCAAAAACTATTTCTGGTAATATTTTCTTCCTCAAAAATGTTTAGCTGGAAATATTATTGTAAAAAATATATTGCTGGTAATATTTTTTTCAAAAACGTATTGCTGGTAATAGTTTTTTTTCTTCAAAAATTTATTTCTGGTAATAATTTTTTTACAAAGTATTTCTGGTATTAAAACCTATTTTTACACTTTGATAATGCTTTTTATCTCAGTTTCGGGGTTAACTATTTACCCATAGCTGGGACCCTAACAGGTGTTACCACCCCGGGTGAGAGTGGGCCTGGCAACACCAGCAATTAAGAGGTGGTTCCATGCTCTTCAAAACCTCCTGATCTGAGGCCTTGCTGTTGAAAGTAGTTTATCGTCTTATCCTGGACACAGATGTAGTTTATCGTCATACCCAGGACGGCAAAAAAAGAGATAGGGTTCAGGAAGACGGAAGATAGCGATTGACGTTGCATTTCAAATTCTGTGGCATTGTAGGTGATAGGGAAGAAATAAATCTCAAGATATTATAGGTGGGAAATACGAAACTGATAGAATATAGAAGACAGTTCATCTAGGTAGTTCAACAGTAAAAGGACAATACCTTTTAACTCGTCATGGTAGTAGCACGCTTAATTTCATGCAGTCGAGGCAATAAGGAAAAAAGCACATCAGTGCAGTTGCCATGAAAATATCTGTAGAAGAGGGAGAGAGAAGACAAGTCACGTCGGTGAGAAAGTGACTTAAACAGAGATGCCAGGTCAGGATAGAAAATATTGCATACCTTTCTTTGCATTTTGTCAAGAATTTTGAAATATACAGTACGTACACCAGACTAGATATGGCACCGGTCTTTCCTGCTATATACCCAGAGCTGAGGGGAGAAGAAGAAGATACAATGTAAGAAACATAACATACGCAAATAATAATAATAATATTTCTGTTATTTTAAAAAAAATCATTTCACCCCAATGTAGGACGCGTGGTGTTACAGGAAGTGAAAGAGGAAGAGAAAACTTCAGTGAAGAGAAGTTTGGAGAAGGCAATAAAGAGACAAGTCACGTCGGTGAGAAAGTGACTAAAGCCGAGATGCCAGGTCAGGATAGGTTACATAGCAGACGTTTTGAATTATTATTTCTAGTACTCCACTTTGCCTTTTTGTCGGCGCCTTTGGATATTCACGGTTATTTCTTTGCGCAGAAAGGTCGTAAACATAGCTCCCAGTGCGCCATTCATTATAGGCACTGCTGTCACTCTTCTTCTCGTTCGCGTCGTCTGTTCTCCGTAAGGGCATTTTATTATTAAGAGACGAAAAAAGTATATCTTTGTTTTGTTCAAAAATGTATTTTTCAGAAAATACCCCGTGGCCATTTTTACTTTGCGTAAACAAGCGTGCGGAATACACACACACAAACACACACACACACACACACACACACACACACACACACACACACACACACATATATATATATATATATATATATATATATATATATATATATATATATATATATATATATGCGTAATCTGTGTATATATGTATATAATCAGAATATATATATATATAATCTGTGTTTAAGTCATATATGTAATATGTATATGTATATATATATATAAATATATACATATATGTGTGTGTGTGCGTGTGTATATACATGTTTATGTGTATATGTATGTGAAAGTTTTTAATGTATTTTGCTACTTGTATAACCTAAATTAAGACCATAACGAAATTATATATGTTAGTGTATATTTGTAAGTATAATGTATATGACAGGTGTAAAAGAGTATCCGGTTATTATATACATACATACATACATACATGCATAAATATATATATATATATATATATGTGTGTGTGTGTGTGTGTGTGTGTGTGTGTGTGTGTGTGTGTAATATATATATATATATATATATATATATATATATATATATATATATATGAGTGTGTGTGTATGCAAATATTTCTATATCTCTCATTATTTCTATAAATATATCAGCAAATATATTATTATCTTTATATGCTTATGTAAAATTTCGTGCATAAATACATAAAATTCATTTGCATATGCACACACAGAGGCACAGTATATATATATATATATATATATATATATATATATATATATATGTATGTACATATATATTCATATAGGTATGCATAAATATCGATCCCCTCCTCTCTGCATCCAGGGACATCTCAGGTGAGGTATGTTCGCCGAATCATATTATTATAATCTTATAAATGCTGTTGACACCTGCCCCCAAACGAATGATATTGAACAAAAAATATGAAAGAATTTCTGCGCAGTGGAAGAATCATTCAAAAATGTTAATAAAAATGTACAAAATTGCGTCAAAATAAGAAAAAGGAAAACACAATAACACAAAATGCAGAGGATAAAATTAAAATGAATATTGAGCCAAGAAAAAGGTATTGATTCGTGAACGCTACTTTGGTCCGTAGATAATTAGCGAGAATATAACATATGAATCGACTCCTGGGAATTTCCCTCAAAACAAACCGTCTATAAAATAAAAGACGTATACTAAAGAAATACCCCACTTCAACAACAGCAGCAGCAGCCGCGACATTATGAAAAAACAACATTATCAATAATACAAATAATTGGATCATTTGCAACTGTCTTGAAGAATTTTGAGAAAAACACAAAGGACTCAAAATCTTTGGAAGACTCGAATACATTTAAACATATGCTTTCAAGAAGTCCTATACCAAACTGAGCAGACAGCGGTAGTAAATTGACTTTCATTTGATCTCGACAATTGTAACAACACGAGTATCTGACAGAGGATAGAAAAAATTGTTTATAGTTACGTTGTTCTGGAATTGTCATCATTGGTCGACTGAACTTGCTTTGTTTCAATGACTTTTGTTTTGTTATTATTAGTTACTTTGTTCAATAAATGATTTCTTATTTTTACATTTCTACTCTGAGCATTTCCACTAGAGCCAGCAGTTTCCGCTTTTCTCATACTTCCTTCAGTTCAGTTCAGTTCTAGGGAGCCATCCTTCTCGGGTTTAATTAATCATGTTTGTAAATAAAAATTGGATTAATTTTGTGACTAGTCATAAAAGCATCTCGTAGCTAACAAACTATTATTGGAAATAGATTTAATTTCTTAAATATAAAAAAAGATGCCTGAAACCAACGAACAACAAATAGTAGAGGAGATAAGCAAATTAAGCAAAGAATAGACTGTGCTATGGATAGTTTCTCACAATACCTCCAGTTGCTGCAAAACCAAAACATTAAACTACATCTTACAAATATTTAAGTGAATGCTCTGTTTATAATAAACAATATTAACCGGCCTGAATGTCCGAGAAATCTTCATAGAAAATATGCGTTCTCCGAGAGGAATCGAACCTGTATCCTATACGGAACCGTCATATAGCCTAACATGCTTTTAGCGATTTAGCTACAGAGGGGCGTTTCGGTTAGCAAGGTCGATTTCACTGTTTTTAAACTGCAATTCTAAACTATAATCGTTAGAAACGGTGGCTCAATCGGTAAAATCACGTCAGGCTATATGACAGGTTCGATTCCTGTCGGAGGACGAATATTTTCTATGAAAATTTTTCGGACATTCAGGCCGGTAAATGTTATTAATACTGTTTATTATAAACAGAGCATTAAAATTACTTAAATATTTGTATCTATAAAAAGAGAACGTAAAAACAAAAAAATGTCTTAAAATAATTGTCGGACTTTGTCCATTTCATAATGTGTATATATATATATATATATATATATATATATATATATATATATATATATTTCTAAGAAATCAATGGATTTTTTATCTGGCATTACAACTTCTCCAAGCGATATGGATAACGATAGATAGAGGACAATACTAAACAAAAAGAAGACTTGACACATAAGAAACGTGATTCTGCTGAAGGATTCCGAGAATAAGTAACGTGTAATAAAAAGGAATTTTGAAGGAAAATTAAAAAGAAAAAAAAAACAAAAAAAAACAGGAACTTATATTAAGAATCATTCAGAGCCACGACCTGGGTAAGACGTTAAACTACGTCCAGCAGCAAGATGCTTTGAGGAGCGTAATTACTGTTGTTCCCAGGTCCACCCTCACCCGGAGTGGTAGCATCTGTTAAGGTCCCAGTTATGGGCAAATAGTTAACTATTACCAGCAATACTTTTTTGAAAAAAATTATTACCAGCAACACAATTTTGAAGGAAAAATATTACCAGAAACAGATTTTTGTCAAAATAAAATATTACCAGCAATAAAAAAATTTATCGGCATTAAATAACCCATTGAGGTTGATGTGCCATAAAATAAAATAAACCAAACCTATCTAAACCAAAGAATACATATTCTATTCATACGAATCTATCCTAAAAATGTTGTCGGCATTAAATAACCCACTGAGGTTGATATGCCGTAAAACAAAATAAACCAAACCAATCTAAACCAAGGAATACATATTCTATTCATACGAATCTATCCTAAAAATGTTGTCGGCATTAAATAAGCCATTGATGTTGATATGCCGTAAATCAAAATAAACCAAACCAATCTAAACCAAAGAATACATATTATATTCATACGAATCTATCCTAAAAATGTTGTCGGCATTAAATAACACATTGGGGTTGATATACCGTAAAACAAAATAAACCAAACCAAACGATACAGAGCCAGCTTAAATTTCTTAGACACAAAATCAGAAATGAAGCCTTGGAGAATTTGACACTCAAAACCCATATCGAATAGAAGACAGAGGGAGACTGTGGGACATCTACATGATGGGTTTGGATGGTGGAACGGGGTTGGACGTGATAGCAAATAGACACACTTTGCTATGGGATACAAGGGAAAGGAAGTTGTGGAGATACATGTTTGTCCAGGTCCTCGGTTAAAAAGTAGTGTATATTCTTCATTAACCCATATTTTCCTGATGCTATTTTAAAATGAAATACTCCTTTTATTTTCATATATCTGAACTAGATTTCTAGATTTCGAAAATGAAGATTTCTCTGAAATATGTTGAGAAATTTTAAAGCTTCACCTGCGCTCAAGAAAAAGACGAACTTTGCTCAGAATATTCCCAATATATATATATATATATATATATATATATATATATATATATATATATATATATATATATATATATATATATAAATGAAGATATTAGTTTAAACTGACGCCAGGTGGATTGGTTCAAATTACAACAGATTAAATAGAAGAACCACACAAAATCTACTAAACACAAACGAAAAAGTTTTCGGCTTTCGAATCTGCTCCTAAAAATATTCTCTTTGCTTCTCAATCGAGTGAAATTCAGAAATATGTCGTAACGTTTCTCGCGACCGCAAACAGAATCGGTGAGGGTTGGGGTTCAAACTCTGAATGTTACAAAAGAAGAAAATAAAATTGAATTTTATTTTTTTTGGGGGGGGGGTAAATTTGTGGGGTCGGAATATGACAGGCATACACGTAATTACTTTTTTTTTTTAAGCATTTCACCCCAAGCAAGGCGGGAAGCCACTAGCCCGCAAGGGGTTACAGAAGATTTGGAGCGAGAGCAGATAGGAGTGATAGAGGAAAGGATGTGGAGAAGGATAGTGGATAGATCAAGGCGAGGGGTTACGAAAGATTTGGAGCGAGAGCAGATAGGAGTGAAAGAGGAAAGGGTGTGGAGAAGGATAGTGGATAGATCAAGGCAAGGGGTTACAGAAGATTTGGAGCGAGAGCAGATAGGAGTGAAAGAGGAAAGGATATGGAGAAGGATAGTGGATAGATCAAAGCAAGGGGTTACAGAAGATTTGGAGCGAGAGCAGATAGGAGTGATAGAGGAAAGGATGTGGAGAAGGATAGTGGATAGATCAAGGCAAGGGGTTACAGAAGATTTGGAGCAAGAGCAGATAGGAGTGATAGAGGAAAGGATGTGGAGAAGGATAGTGGATAGATCAAGGCAACTGGAGATGTCAATTGACATTACATTTGAATAGTTGGAGATTATAGTTGTCAGGGAAACAGGAATAAGGAAGGGAGTTCCACAGGCGAGAGGTGCGAGATATGAAGCTATTGGAGTAGAAGAGACGTCTACATTTAACAGCTTAAACAGTGAAAGCGTGGGAGCGGGATGCCAGCCTCGTACGACGCTTGAATTCATGTAGTCTGGGAACCGGCGAAAGCAGCACATCGGAGCAATTACCGTGTAAAAAAGACTGAGAGAGGCGACGGCGCGTCTGTGAGAGAGCGACTGTAGACGATATGCCAGATCAGGGCCAATTACATTGCATATCCGTCTCTGGATCTTATCAAGAACCCCGAGGCAAACAGAAGGGGCTCCAGACCAACTTGGAAGAGATTTAAAGAAAATTTTGAAGAACTGGAAATCGAAGAACTGAAATCATTTAGCATTGCAAACATTCATAAGATACCCGAGGAAATTAATGGCGTAATTAGGAAACTTGATGTCACTTGATCTCTATTGAAAACCAACAGAAGCGGTTGGTGTAAATACTCAATGGGAAAATAGACAATAATGAGCGTTGCAGGAAAAAAAATCTCTCTTTCGATCTGCAGTTAACACCGCGGGATATTTTGAGGTGCGCAACTAATGAACAAAGGAAATATGCAATGAAAAGAAAATTTATTATTATTATTATTATCATTATTATTTGCAATAGGGCGGCGACGTGGAGATGGGAAACAGGAAAGCATATCGGTTTTCATGACATGTAAGTGTGAAAAAATATTGCATGTAAAAAAATTTTTCGTCAGAAAAATTTTGATAAACATATGCTCCGTCATTTGGGACCAAAGCATTTCAAAATTATCGATAACCAGTATATGTTTACATGCAAAAAGTGATATATGTATATATATATATATATATATATATGTGTGTGTGTGTGTGTGTGTATGTGTGTGTGTGTGTGTGTGTGCTTACGCAAGTGTGAATATACTAAAATATATTCATTATATATATATATATATATATATATATATATATATATATATATATGCAAGTGTGAATATACAACATTATATTTATTATGGATATATATATATATATGTATATATATATATATATATATATATACATATATATATATATTTATGAGCTTATGTGTGTGTGCATAAGTATGTATATACATATTTATGTATATATATATATATATATATATATATATATATATATATATATATGCAAGTGTGACTGTACAAAAATATATGCATTATGGATATATATATATATATATATATATATATATATATATATATATATATATGTATATATATATATATATATACATATATATATATATGTTGTATATTTAATATGTATATGTGCGTATAGGGGCATATATTTATAGATACATATAGATTATACCTACATACACACAAACACATACACACACACACACATATATATATATATATATATATATATATATATATATATATATATAAAATATATGTATACAGAGGTATTTGTACACGTGTTCCAACAGATTTGTACGAGTCAGACATATTTATTACGAATATCCTATATACACACTTATACATGTATATCGACAATCCTTTAGAAACATGAACCCTCGTATAATATGAGAAGCTAAAATATATATATACCGAGGTGCGCATATATATATATATATATATATATATATATATATATATATATATATATATATATATATATATATATATATATATATCTACAGAATTATATATATATATATATAATAAGTATTCGTGGATACCTGTCTATTAGGGCGACTAGCCAATCCCTACTGCAGAAGCTCACTCAGGTACATTTGTATTTGCTCACACCTGTGATTTATACTTCAACTATGCTGAGCAGACCTTAGTTACACTTTCTGGGAGAAAGCGTGCTATCTAGCGTGATCAAAAATTTGAACAAGGCCATCACGCTCAAGCCCTCGCCCACGATGACTTGTGGATTCGTGTTGGCACAGCTATTGACAGCTCACAAGTCTTCCGTCTACCCAATTCCCCCCAAAATGTATGGGTCAACCCGTGGTATGGTTTTCAGGCACTTCCTAAAGGGGTCGCACGATGTGATCGAACTTGTTGCAGTCCGATAATATCAGGAAATCGCTTTCCTGACAAATCGTCCATGGCGAGATTCGAATATATATAAAGATTTCTCTAGTGGCAGGAGCAACCAGAAAAACAATATATATATACTTATATTGTTTAAAATTTACTATATTTATGAGGGAATAATGGTTATTACGGAGAATGGAGTGTTTGTGGAAATTACCAGTGTGGACATACGAATCAACTTTTCATGAAGACTTACTGTTTTATTGACTCAACCAATCATTAGACCATATACAGGCATATATATATATATATATATCTAGCATGAGACAGCCTGTTGCCTCTAAGTATTGGCTCCAGTATTCATTTTTATATTTACACACGCTCGATCTCTGATATTTAGCACTTTACCCCATAAATATAGCTCACCTAAAGAGTATATTTCTTTATATATATATATATATATATATATATATATATATATATATATATATATATATATATATGTATATATATATCTGTTTATATTTGTGCTGATGACCATGAAACAGCCGGTCATGAAGTTTTGACATTTATATATATATATATATATATATATATATATATATATATATCATATTTAAAATCTTGATACATATTAGGGAGAAACTAGCTCAATTACGAGAAAAGATATTTTAAATTAATGAATATAAAAACTTTAATGAATGGGCTATATTCAATAGTAATGGTCTTTGGCAACAAAAGGGAGGAAAAGGGTAACGCCACATTTCATAAGCTTACCGGTGGCATATATATATTGAGCCTACACAAAGAATAGTAACACATTGTCTGATGATCGCTTAAGACGTTAAACTGGCAGTAATTATCCATTATGTTTTCTATATCTACACTGCTTATATCTATCTATCTATCTATCTATCTATCCTTAGCCAAGCATTGTCGCAGTATAAGTCAAATACGGCTATTATGCCTTTCCAACACACACACTGGAACTCACACACGCACACACACACACACACACATATATATATATCTTCATATATATATATATATATATATATATATATACACATACACACACACATATATATATATATATATATAGATACACACATGTGTGTGTGCATATTTCTATATCTATAAATATATATATATCCTCCTAATTATTACTTATATATCATTGCTTGATCCAGCTTCTAATAGCTCCAGTTGGGGCGGCTTGGTGATAGTAGTCGTGGCTCCCGGGGACACACTCCTATGGTTACAGAGAATCTCAGTTGTGTTCCACCACGGAATAATGTGAGTGAGCGGCGCTATATTGAGTCTGATTTGCTACCTCTTCGTCACCGAGGCCCGTAGGTAGGGTGTTCGCTTGACAACCTAACTGTCAGGGTTTCAATTCTCGGTAGTGGATGCGCACTGCTGATGAGTCCCAAATATAGGACGAAACGGCCGTCCAGTGCTTTCTACATTCTGTGACAGTGCTTTCAGCATTCTGTTGAGGTTTCAGACTCGATGAATTACTTAATTACATTTATCAAATCCTCCTAATTATTACTTATATATATATATATATATATATATATATATATATATATATATATATATATATATATATATATATCTAGGTATGTTCATGAGATCCTTAAAAAATAGCATACCATGAATAAAAAAGGCCTTAAACTTGATGGAAATAATATTTTATTGTCTAAATGTTTATGTTATTATCATGAGGAATGATCAAATTATTTTTAAAATATTTTTTTACATTTTTTAATAATTTCAAGCACATCGACAATTTTCGTTAAAAATCTTGAATTTTTTATAATCAGAAAAATTGACAGCAAATCAATCATCACCCATTATTTAAACTTTTTTTTCAAAAGTGAAAGTCTCCGTTTAAAATTCATTTAATACATAAATTATGATTTTTTTACAAATTAATTTAAGAAAATTATAAATTATAAAGTTTATTTAATATATTTTGAAACAAAGATTACTTATTTTCTGCGCTGAAAATGTTCTTTCAAATGAGAGAAAGTCCGTCTTAACAGCGGTGTTGATTGAGAGTGACATCTTACGTGAGGAAAGTTATGGTACGGAAGGTCATAAGTGACAGTTTACCTTTACGAACAACTTATTTACCTGGTTATTTTTAAGTAGGCATAGTATGATAAAAACGACCTTAAACTTGACGAAAGCAGAATTTTATCGCCAAAATGTTTATGTAACTATTAAGCGGAAAGAACAAAGTAATTTTTAATTATTTAAAAAAATTTTCTGTCTTTAAACTTCCAGAAACTATTCAAGAATGATAGAAATTATTATAAATGTTTTTTCTTTAGTCATTTTTTATATATATATCATGTTTCTTCCGGGTTTCCGTACATTTGAATTATAACTGTTATTATTGACACAAAAGGCAAGACACAGTTACATTTTTGTAACTGTTGGTTCGTTGATTGCAAAAAGCTTGTGCAATTTATAATCTGTACAGATTCATGTACTTATAAAAATCATTAATTACAGGATTGAGAATTTCCACTAATTTTACAATATTTAACAACTTTAATGTAAAAATAATAAAATAATTTATGAAATAACAATTCTTTTAAAATTAATTTTTCATCGAAAAAGTTTTATTCTACATTCAACACCATCACTTGATAAGACACCAGAAGTGTTGAAACAAAATGGCTATCTCTGTAGTGATTTTATAACATATTTATCTTATAATTTTCAAATAAATAATCATATATATATATATATATATATATATAGTGGTAGAAGTTCCGACTGACGCAAATTCAGTCGGGTTTCGATCCTAGCTAGAGGCAACCGGACGTCTAGCCACACTGATGAGCTGTGAAACAGCGAAACAGTCTATCTCTGGATGACAAAAATATTGGCTCCTGAAAAATTAATTTCGGTTGAGCTCTTTGGTTTGAGGTGTGGGTTTGTAAACAGTGACTATTTAAGCTAATATTGCACGACTCTTCGGCAGAATTGAGTCACTGTCAGTCACTGTGTGTTTATCTAAATCTAAAATAAACACGCTAAAATTCACCTTCATCCCTGCCGTGCGCCAACGGCTTAGTGGTAGAAGTTCCGACTGACGCAAATTCAGTCGGGTTTCGTCGTCTAGCCACACCGATGAGCTGTGAAACAGCGAAACAGTCTGTCTGTGGATGACAAATATATATATATCTATATATATATATATATATATATATATATATATATATATATATGTGTGTGTGTGTGTGTGTGTGTGTGTGTCCGTGTAGTGTAGGAAACATTCGTTCATATATGCATATGCATAAATATATGCATATGTGTACTTAAGCAGACAGAAAAATTAACATAAATTTATACAAGTGCA
>OZ038508.1:14866464-14888964 GCA_964036315.1 Acanthosepion esculentum | reverse complement strand
AGGTTTGGGCCTTTGGCGATCTTACTTCCGCTGTCTTTTCCCTCTTTTCTCAGGTCAGTTTGGCGAAATAAAGCGTCCGGTTTTCAATGATTTGCGACTAGTCTTGTGAAAATTCGCCACTCCCTACACTGCTTGATCCGGATGCTGCGCACTGATGCCATTTCTGTAGCCGTGTGCTTTTCCCGGAAGTGAATAGATGCTGGTGTGGTAAGCATCTTTTTCTTGAGCGTCTCATTAACTAGTCAACAAATGAACATCGTTGCAAATTCTCTCTCTCTTTCTCGCTTTTTCTTTTCGCTAATTCACCTATTTCTTTCTTTATCCGTTACCCGTTTTTAGAGTACCATTTTTTTTGTCATTGTTTTTTCTGTCTTTTCGTTCGGTTTCAATTCTTATTTTATTTCGTATTTCTTGTTTTTTTTTTTTCTGGTCTTTCAGTTTCTAATCATCATCGTTTTTTCGTCTTCATTCTTTCATATTTGCACGTTCTCATCCTCCCGACTGTCAAAACTTTCTACTATAACACTCCAACAAAATTATATATGATGACAAATACACTTGTCTGTTTAAACACAAAAAAATTAACAGTACAGTTTTATTCGATAAATTGAAATGATATACCTTCGAATATCCACCCAGTTATATAACGATCATTTGTCTGAGTTAAATTAAATCGAGTGTGTCAATTTAAACTGAGTTCATTTGAAGCCACATCAAATACTGTCGTCCGAGAGAAAAAAAAAAACAAAAAAAAACCTACGCAATACTGAATGTATTCAGAGGACTATTTAATGTCGAACAGAGGACAGAAACGGTCAACATTTGAATATTCCGTCTGACACTCTTCAAATTGAATTATTTCCGCTAAAGACAATAAACGTTATTTTAGCGACACTTGTGAGGATTACAGCACTTATTTCGTTAACTTTCTCTTTGTCCTCCATTTTCGTTGCGGGATATATTTTGTCGTTTTTACTTTTGTTCTCATTCTTTTTTTCTCTTTTATTCAATTTTAATTTCTTCTTCTGTTCCATTTTCCATTTTCTTTTATTCGTCTTCATTTCTCGATTCTTTAGCGATTGCAAGCGTCACACAGTTAAATGTTTACTTTGTCATACTCTAATTAAAAAAACAACCTCAGTAAATATAACAGACAAAAAAAAATACCGCATTTTAGAGGTATAAGTAAAATTTTGCAGGGTTTTTGAAGAGTAATAAATAACAATTTTTTTAGGCATATAAATACGTAGTATCGTTTTTCAAACAGTTTTCAGTCATCTTACACGAGTTTCTACTTTTGTATATTCCAAAATTAAAGAACGATTTCGATTTTAGTTTGATGAATGCTGAGAGAAAGTTCTCGATATTTTCAATTTGTCTGAATCACAGAAGATTAAAGTTCCATAGAACGAATAGTGTAACATTTTGGTAACAGATTTATAAAATATATCAGAGTTTAAATTATTTTACATCCCATATCTTGTCCTATGGGTACGTTCATTCAATAAACGTAAAAAGGGGTACATCTTTACTCCAGTAAGTAATTTTCTTTGCTAACTTTTACTCAACAAAAGCCTTGTAATCCACTCAAGATAGAGGGTTAAAAAACGATTTCGATTTTAGTTTGATGAATGATGAGAGAAAGTTCTCGATATTATCAATTTGTCTGAATCACAGAAGAGGAAAGTTCCATAGAATGGAGCGTGCAACATTTTGGCAAAATATTTGGAAAATATATCAGAGGTGAAGTTATTTTACATCCCATATATCGTCCTATGGGTACGTTCACTCAGTAAACGTTAAAAGGGGCACACCTTTACTCCAGTAAATAATTTTCTTTGCTAACTTTTACTCAACAAAAGCCTTGCAATCCACTCAAGAGGTAGAGGGTTATAATTTGAAATTCTAATGACGGGTGAAGTATGTGAATTAGTGGAAAAGAATGTGATTATCAGGATAAGAAGGATATATAATTATTGACCTTTGATTTGATGATGTTGTAACCTAGAATGAGTTACAGGATGAGGAATAATCAAAATGGAGGCTGGAAATGAAATGGTAATCTTTATAACATCAGATAAATACAATACTCGCCAGCGACGTGAAGTAGGTAAACCACTGCTAGTGGCGGACTACTTAGACAGCAGATTACCTACACTTACAATAGTGTCCACCGTATTTATGACGATTGCGACATACCCATTAGTGTTCATAGGTACGGTATATAACAGGAGAGCTCAAGATTAAAGTATTTAGAAGGGAACATCTATGTGGGAGTCAGTTACACAAAGTGGTAGTTTTTGAGAAAAGGCTATCAGATTTGATTCCGCTTATTTCATTTCAAACACGGAGGATATTGTTTGTGTTTTCCCCCTCCCCAATCAAGGCAACTATACCGCTAGAATGCTGATGGTTACAGAGTGAAAGAAAATTAGAAGACTGAGAATGGGGAGAATTGAGGAAGGGTAAAAAAAGGAACAGGCTTCAAGAAGACACAAGATGGCGATCGACGTTGCATTTAAATTTTTGAAGATTCTAGTTATCCGGGAAGCAAGAAATAGGAATAGATTTCCACAGGTGGGAAGTGCAAGAAAACACTGATTGCTCTATTCATGGGCGGGAGTAGATGGGTAGAGTCGTGGCCTGCGGTCGTGAAGTGTTTTCGTATTTTTATTTTTTTATTTGAAGGATGTGAGTTCGAATGTGGTTTGGGAGCCACAGCTATGTGGAAACACCTTTAATTGGAGATGACTTGAGCAGACTGGCTTATTTTACCAGAATATATTTTTAACTGGACCCACATGTAATGTTATTTTCTGTTTTTATCAAAACCTGTCACCATTTCGCGCACATTTCGTTGTGATGCACGTATCTCGTATACCCATATCAGACTGGGTACCATGATGTGAATACTGGGCTCCGTACATTTATACCCCAACGTCACTTTGTTGGCGTCCAGCTCACGCAAGAGCAACAACAATAACAACACCGCTACAAAAAACAACAAAGACAACAACAACAACAACAACAACAACAATAATAATAATAATAATAATAATAATAATAATAATAATGTGTTATTTAACTTTGGGACTTCTCCATACCCCCTCACATTATTTAAGATAACAGAATCCTAGGAACAATTAAGAAAAATAATCATGAACACACTAAGAAAATCACAAGGAAATGTATTTTATCTGAAATACGAAAGATAGGAATAGTTAGTTTGGAAGGACTTTTTTCAAAAACCTTCTAAATAATAATTTATCTTAGATCTCAGGTGAAAAATTTGGTAAATAAGTGTAATAAGTATCAAATAGTATAGAAGAAATAATAATAATAATAATAATAATAATAATAATAATAATAATAATAATAAGAAGAAGAAGAAGAAGAAGAAGAAGAAGAAGAAGAAGAAGACAAATGCAACCGACCAGATAGAGAAACACTGGCAAGATAAACCGCTTCAATGCCAATATTCAACCCGTACCAAACAAGTTAATGTAGACTAACATCGTACCCATCAGTGGCTACTTAGTGCGGGGTTAAAAGCTGAAAACGAAGGTTTTATTCTTGCTGCACAGGACCAAATATTGCTAACTAGAAATTACCAAGCACAAATACTAATATATTGTGTTAGCCCAAAATGCAGATTCTGTGATAAATATCCAAACACAATTGAGCATCTTGTATCTGGTTGCAGGATATTGGCAGCCACTTAATATAAACCCCGGCATGACAGATTGGGCCAATATCCACATTGGAAAATATGAAACTTTTAAGGAAAGGAAACTGAAAAGAATTGGTATGAACACCAACCAGACCTGCTTACGGAGATATGACCTATAACAATTTTATGGGACTGCACAATACACAAAGACAGAACAATTAAAGCTAACATCGTTATTAGAGACAGCAAACAAAACATTTGCCTCCTTATTGATATGCCAGTCCCTGTAGACTGCAATGTATCTTTGAAGATCTTCAAAAAGCTATCAAAATACAAGGACCCTGAAATCGAAATCTCAAAAATGTGGCACACTCTTTACCCCCCCCCCGACACTGCGCTCACTTTAAGAGATCGCCCAGCGTGACTGGTTTGCTTTTAACTTTCGATGTCTCTTTTGGATAGCTTATGGTCGTGATAAAACAAAAAAACAAAACATAAGAACATCAACAATTCCAGTTGTAGTTGGAGTCCTTGGATTGGTTGGAAAAGATTCCAATAAACTCATTGAAGGGATTCCTGGTAGCCCATGCCTTAAAGAAATAAATGTTCCCAAGAGTACATACCACACCTTACGAAGGGCTTTATCTATGTAAAATATGTTTGTTTTTTTAAATTGCCCAGAAGTAGAAATAATAATAATAATAATAATAATAATAATAATAATAATAATAATAATAACAACAACAACAACAACAACAATAACAATAATAATAATAATAATAATAATAATAAAAAAAAAACAAAACAAAAAAAAAAACGCAGATGCTACACCAGACCCATAGCTCCAATATCTGAATTGAATGGAAAGCTTAACTGAAAGAAACTTGTATGAACATCACCCAGTCTTGCTTACGAAGATAGGATCTGTAACAATTTTATGGGACTACACAATGCACACAGACAGAACAAACAAAGCTAATCACCCAGACATCATTAGAGACCCTGCTGATTGTAATGCATCTTTGAAGGTCTTCAAAAAGCTATAAAAATACAAGGAACATGAAATCGACATCTCAAAAATGTGACACATGAGAGCATCAACAATCCCTGTTGTAGTTGTAGTTGTAGCCCTCGGGTTGATTGGAAAAGATTCCAAGAGACTCATTGAAGGGATTCCTGGTAGCCGATGCCTTAAAGAAATATAAACAATTTTCTCACTAGTACAGCCCATTTTTCTAGGTAAAATGTGCTTTTTATAGTTGCCCATGATGTTATTTCTGACCTTAGGTCTCTGGGGGAGACCCGGAAAGAAATGAATACACACCAGAAATCAAGGGAAATAAAACAATAATAATAAGGGAGACGATGCGCAAAGATGAAAGAGACAATTCGAAGTTTTCTACAGGCCAATACGTCTGGCGCTTAAATCAGAGCTGAATATCCTCACTAGAATAGATACAATCAACCCCTTTGTAGTCTCACTCGTCACTTACAACTGCAACATAATAAAATGGAATATAGAAGAACTAAAAGAATTAGACCACAAAAGAATACTGCTGACAGCTGAAAAAAATGGCTGCACACTGGTACAAACGTTGAAAGCAATTTTCTAAGCGTAGCTTAGATGTGGCACAAGGCCGAAAGTACGGAGCAGCTAGTGAGTATCGAACTCACTTTACACTTTTCAGTCGTAACTGATCTAGCGAGACAAGCATGCTAACCATTACACCACGCCGAGGTGCCCCGAGACATCTATAGCAACGTTAAAAATATAGAGATTTTTAATAGTAGCCAACTGTCAGTGTCTACTATTATAAGAAGGCCGTGATATAATCTCATCTTCGGCAGACAAGATTACCCCCTTTCAAGTCCCTGGGAACTAGCAAAAGCGTTGGTTGGATCCAGTGACTTGACCTAAAGTGTTGTGAGTTCAATACCTGACAGCTGAAAAAAATGGGATCACACGAGAACGATACGGTAAAAAGCTTTATTTTGTGAGGACGTCAGGTGGAACTGGTAGTGGGGAGCTTACATAGTGCAAGCGTGGCGGTGATGGTTGGGGAGGGGGGTTCTTATAGAAATCGAGATGATATGCATAACAACCATTATCATTCTTCATAGATACTTGAACACCAAAGAGTTTTGTCTCCTTACGATCCCTAGAGATTAATTAAGTGCGTAGAAAACATCATTAATGTTATTAGCCAATTTAGAAAAGAACTTAGTATATTAGGAATTAAAATACTGGGAAACGAGCCACTCACCAACTCAGCCAGAAGAGAAAAGTGAAGAGCAACGAAGGACATCAATATGAAAGGAAACCTCTACCTGTAAGACGTGGATCAAACGGATTCCTAAGAAGATCGTGCATAGATTCTAAGACAGAACTGTTTAATAAAGTCAAGACCAGTGCATTAAGATCAAAACTACTAGGAGGTGGTGTAATGGATATCGGCTCGGCTTGCGGAATTGGAGAGCCAAGTTCGAATTTTAATCAGGTTCATTACATTCACTTACGTGCTAATACCCTTTCGCAAGGGTATTACAGCCTTCTCTTCTTGTCTGTGGGTGTAACAACAGGACAGATTTGGTTGGCAACCGGTCTCGGAGAAGGACAATTCTGAATTCAAAACCTAAGCCTAGTGTATGAACCGAGGGTGATTCACACCATATTCTCTGGACTTCGGCAACAGAAAGGATCTTGAGCAAGAGCAAAGCTGATTTCTTCTGCCCTCGACGACTAATGTAGTCCAGGGCTTGCTGCTGCTGATGATGATCATT
Organism: Acanthosepion esculentum; assembly: GCA_964036315.1. Lineage (NCBI taxonomy): Eukaryota > Metazoa > Mollusca > Cephalopoda > Sepiida > Sepiidae > Acanthosepion > Acanthosepion esculentum. The sequence goes on along the minus strand of OZ038508.1, from coordinate 14,882,513 downwards.
AAACATCACCCAAAATGCAGAAGAGGAACCGCTAGACCATCTCGTCGCTGGAGGGTCAGAAATGGTAAAAAAAAAAAGAAAGAAGAATCAATATAAAATTCAACAAAACATGAATCAAAAGGTAACGAGAGGCAATGAAACATCTATATTCTGGGACCCGATAATTGATAAAGTAATTAGGACTAGTCGTCCTGGGTAAGACGTTAAACTACATCCGCGTCCTGGGTAAGACGATGAACTACATTAAAAAAACTATTACCAGCAATACAATTTTGAAGGAAATATTTTACCAGAAACAGATTTTTGACAAAACAAAATATTAACAGCAATAAAATATGTTGTCGGCATTAAATAACCCATTGAGGTTGATATACCGTAAAACAAAATAAACCAAACCAATCTAAACCAAAGTATACATATTGCATTCATACAAATCTATCGTAAAAATGTTGTCGGCATTAAATAACCCACTGAGGTTGATATGCTGTAAAACAAATTAAGCCAAACCAATCTAAACCAAAGAATACATATTCTATTCATACCAATCTATCCCTCAAATGTTGTCGGCAGATTTTTTATTGTTGGGGATAATAATATTTTAGTGATATAAATCTTACTAATTAATCCATATTTGGGGGAAAAGAGGTGGATTCATACCTTCTTCCACAAATGTATTTGCGCGTAAGCGAATATAACTAACACAGCTGGAATTGGAACTCGAGTATCCGATTAACAATTCCGAGCCTTTATCCATTACGCCACCTGCATATTCAAACTTACGGCACCTGATATTCCCAAGCCGTCACCCATCTAGGTACAGTCCTGGCTTGATGTTGCTTACCTTGTTCGGTGATCGCACGTTTGCTTTGGTTTAAAGTATATCAACCTGAATGGCTTATTTATTGCCGCCAAGATTTGTATTGCTGGTACTAATTTTTCTTCAAAAATATACAGCTGTTAATATTTTTTTTTTCAAAAATGTATTGCTGCTAATATTTTTTACAAAAATGTATTGCAGATGATATTTTTTTCCAAAAATATATTGCTATTAATATTTTAAAAAAAATATATTGATGTTAATATTTTTTACAAAAATATATTGCTGGTGTAATTTTTTTCAAAAATGTATTGCTGTTAATATTTTTTTCAAAAATGTATTGCTGTTAATATTTTTTTAAAAAATGTATTGCTGATAATATTTTAAAAAAAAAATATATTGCTGTTAATATTTAAAAAAAAATATATAGATGTTAATATTTTTTTTCAAAAATATATTGCTGTTAATATTTTTTACAAAAATATATTGCTGGTGATATTTTTTCCAAAAATGTATTGCTGGTAATATTTTTTTCCAAATATGTATTGCTAGTAATATTTTTTTCCAAATATGTATTGCTAGTAATATTATTTTCAAAAATATGGTGCGGGTAATATTTTTTTTTCAAAAATGTATTGCTGGTAATATATTTTTTTCAAAAATGTATTGCTGGTAATATTTTTTTTTCAAAAATGTATTGCTGGTAATATTTTTTTTTAAATGTATTGCTGGTAATATTTTTTTAAAAAATGTATTACTGGTAATATTTTTTAAAAAAATGTATTGCTGTTAATATTTTTTTTCAAAAATGTATTGCTGTTAACATTTTTTTCAAAAAATGTATTACTGGTAATATTTTTTTTTTAAATGTATTGCTGGTAATATTTTTTTCCAAAAATGTATTGCTGCTAATATTTTTTTTTCAAAAATGTATTGCTGGTAATATTTTTTTCAAAAAATGTATTACTGGTAATATTTTTTCCAAAAATGTATTGCTGCTAATATTTTTTACAAAAATATATTGCTGTTAATATTTTTTTTCAAAAATGTATTGCTGGTAATATTTTTTTTCAAAAATGTATTGCTGGTAATATTTTTTTTCCAAAAATGTATTGCTGGTAATATTTTTTTCCAAATATGTATTGCTAGTAATATTTTTTTCAAAAATATACTGCTGGTAATATTTTTTTTTTCAAAAATGTATTGCTGGTAATATTTTCTTTTCAGAAATGTATTGCTGGTAATATTTTTTTTAAAAATGTATTGCTGGTAATATTTTTTTCCAAAAATGTATTGCTGGTAATATTTTTTTTTCAAAAATGTATTACTGGTAATATTTTTTCAAAGAATGTATTGCTGGTAATATTTTTTTAAAAAATGTATTGCTGGTAATATTTTTTTTCAAAAATGTATTGCTGGTAATATTTTTTTTTCAAAAATGTATTGCTGGTAATAATTTTTTTTCAAAAATGTACTGCTGGTAATATTTTTTTTTCAAAAATGTATTGCTGGTAATAATTATTTTTCAAAAATGTATTGCTGGTAATATTTTTTTTCAAAAATGTATTGCTGGTAATATTTTTTTTCAAAAATGTATTGCTGGTAATATTTTTTTTCCAAAAATGTATTGCTGGTAATATTTTTTTCCAAATATGTATTGCTAGTAATATTTTTTTCAAAAATATACTGCTGGTAATATTTTTTTTTCAAAAATGTATTGCTGGTAATAATTTTTTTTCAAAAATGTATTGCTGGTAATATTTTTTTTCAAAAATGTATTGCTGGTAATATTTTTTTTCCAAAAATGTATTGCTGGTAATATTTTTTTCCAAATATGTATTGCTAGTAATATTTTTTTCAAAAATATACTGCTGGTAATATTTTTTTTTCAAAAATGTATTGCTGGTAATAATTTTTTTTCAAAAATGTATTGCTGGTAATATTTTTTTTCAAAAATGTATTGCTGGTAATATTTTTTTTTCAAAAATGTATTGCTGGTAATATTTTTTTCCAAAAATGTATTGCTGGTAATATTTTTTTTTCAAAAATGTATTACTGGTAATATTTTTTCAAAGAATGTATTGCTGGTAATATTTTTTTTAAAAATGTATTACTGGTAATATTTTTTTAAAAATATGTATTGCTGGTAATATTTTTTCCAAAAATGTATTACTGGTAATATTTCTTTTCAAAAATTTATTGCTGTTAATATTTTTTTCAAAAATATATTTCTGGTAATATATTTTTTTTTCAAAAATGTATTGTGGGTAATATTTTTTTTCAAAAGTGTATTGCTAGAAATATTTTTTCAAAAAATATATTGCTGATAATATTTTTTCAAAAATATATTGCTGGTAATATATTTTTTAAAAAATATATTGCTGGTAATATTTTTTTTTCGAAAATGTATTGCTGGTACAATATTTTTTCCAAAAATGTATTACTGGTAATATTTTTTTCAAAAATGTATTGCTTGTAATATTTTTTCTAGAAATGTATTCCTGGTAATATTTTTTTCAAAAAATATATTGCTGGTAATATATTTTTTTTAAATTTATTCCTGGTGATATTTTTTTCAAAAATATATTGCTGGTGCTTATGTGTTGCTGGTAATAATTTATTCTTCAAAAATTCATTGCTGGTAATAATTTCTTTCTCCAAAAAATTATAGCTGGTAATAATTTTTACAAAAATGTATTGCTGGTATTAAAACCTATTTTTAGACTTTCATAGTCCTTTGTGCCTAGTTTGGGGGTTAACTATTTGCTCATAGCTGGGACCCTAAGAGGTGCTACCATCCCGGGTATGGGTAAACCTGGGGACACCAGCAATTAAGAGGTGATTTCACACTCCTCAAAACCTTCTGATCAGAGTGCTTGCTGTTGGATCTAGTTTATCGTCTTACCCAGGACGCGGTGATCGTACGCCAACCGTTGTTTCAACGTGATGCGACCGTAAGCTCTTACTTATCTCTTTAAGATTATGAATTCCAAGTTAAGAAATTAATTACTTGCCTTAACATACATCATTCGAAAGCAGATGTAACCGTGATTATGTCGTTAGAGTTAATGGTGTTAAGATCTTAATCCAGCTTAAGTTGACCTACGAAACAACAACTATTCATTTTAAAATTATTTAAAGAGCGCATGCGCCTGGATGCTACCAGCACATGTAATCAGGCAACTAAAAATAAGATGAAAGGAATATGTGTCAGAAATTGATAATGACTGTCATCTAATAAAATATTTCGGATAATATAATCAATAATCGTAATGTTAGTGTCTTCAAAAATAATGACATCAAATCTGTCTCAGATCGATTTATTCGTTTTTATCTGTCTATATCTCTGAGATGAGGTATTATGATTACTTGCATTATTTGCATTATTCGGACTGTTATCCTCATCTTCATTGCCATATTCACAACGTTTCGGCCATTGTACGCTCCGGCCTTTATGTCTATGTCTCTCTATATATCTGTCTATACCTTTGAGATGTGGTATTATTCTTACTTGCATTACTTACATTATTCGGGCTGTTATCCTCATCTTCATTGCCATATTCACAACGTTTCGGTCGTTGTATGCTCCGGCCTTCTTCAGGTGATTGCAATTTCGAACCGAATGCTTTATTATCTGTCTGTATCTCTGAGATGAGGTATTATGATTACTTGCATTATTTACATTATTCCGACTGTTATTCTCATCTTAATTGCCATATTTACAACGTTTCGGCCATTGTACGCTCCAGCGTTTTTCAGGTGTTTGGATTTTCGAATCGAAACCTTTATTTCGGGTTATATTGTTCTAGTTCTACGTGTCATGCCTTCAATATCTGTCTACATCTCTGAGATTAGATATTATGATTACTTGCATTATTTACATTATTCGGGCTGTAATCCTCATCTTCATTGCCATATTCACAACATTTCGGCCGTTGTAGGCTCCGGCCTTCTTAAAAAAATGTTTATCGTCACCAAACATCCCTATCCAAATATTTTTGGTATTTAAAAGAAACAAATGAAACACCCACAGTAAAATGGAAGGAAGATAGATGTTGGTTCAACCTTAATTTAAAGTTATTTTTAGTGCTACTAATATAATGTTTTTATATTACGATTTTCAATAGCTGAGATAGTACATTGGTAAATTATACATTCTGTGAGACATTTATTATTTAATGGGCAATTTATAGGATTCCTACAGTTACATAATTTTTCTTTCCTATTATTTATTCTTATTTCTTGATCACTATTGTTTTATTCAGGTTTAAGTATTTATTTAAAATTTTATTATTGTGTTTTTTATAATTTTTTCTAAATGATTAGTGCAACTATAACTTTTTTTGCTTTAATTGAAAAAAAATTTTCTAGATAAAAAATAACCTAAAATTAAGATATAGTTAAAATATAACCTAAAGGATTTTTCCCCTCGACATTGCTCAGTTGAGAAGACAGTGGCTCTGACTCAACATGATTTTAACTTGTTCTCTTCCTAGCTGAATAACTCAAAAGGTTTTTCAGCGACTTACGACAAGTAATACCAAGATGACTAACCGTCTTATCTGAAAACCTGGACAAAGAAGCACAATTAGTTTAGTGTTTGTTTTTTCTTTTAGATATTAATCATTTTGTGGGAGATACAGTTATACTGTTAACGAATGTAGACAATTTTTGTGTTACATATATAGCAACACTCAAGAGATGTACATATTAATGACCCAGCGTTGTCTATAGCAACTTTAAAAATGCAAATATTCTTAATAGTAGCAAACCGTTAGTATCTACTATCATAAGAAGGCAGTGATATTATCTCATCTTCGTCGGACAAGATTAACCCCTTTCAAGTCACTGGAAACTAACAAAAGCGTTGGTTGGATCCAGTAACTTGACCCAGTAGAATTGTGAGCTACTGAAAGGCTGAACAAAAAATCATGGAGAGTTGTGTTAAAGGGAGATAACTGAGACACCTGCAACAGGCATGGCACGTGGAACTAGAACATTCTAGCCCGGTAGACGAAATAAAGGGTTCAGTTCGAAATTCTAATCACCGGAAGAAGGCCGGAGCTTACAACGGTCGAAACGTCGTGACCCGGACAATAAAGATGAGGACAACAGTCTGAACAATAAAAATAATGTAAATAATCGTTAAAGGGGTCTTTTTTTTTGGGGGGGGGTCCTGACAAAAGCAAAACGTTTCCTTAATCTTTTAATGCGACATAATACCTTTTTAAAGATTTCTATTAAATCAGTGCATCTTTATTTATTTGTCCTCCAGTTTTCTGCTTTTAATCCCCTTTCCCCGACATTATGCTTTTATACCCCTGCTCTGGCATAAACGTGTATATACGTTTTTACCACAGACATGGACGAATAAACACGTTCAATTAACGGTCAAAAACCAGTTACAGACGTGTTTATACGTCAGTCTTGATTCTTTGTATTATTCCATTCTGAAATTTGAAAGGAGACTAGATGTAACTCATACATCTGGTAGAAGGGTTAGCCACCTCTTGGATACTTCAAAATGCCTCAGTTTCTTAGTTCAGTCAGTTATATGCCATACGTGATACGCGCTTAGGCGATCATGTATTTTTCGATACATCACTGACGAGGCAGATTTTTTTTCCCGCAGTAGGTTACCATTTCTTTCTGCGGATGACCAGTTGCCATATCTGGGTGGGGAGAAGAAGAGGATTCGTACTTTTCCCAAGGGTATTAGCACGTCAGTGAATGTAATGGATTCGACTGAAATTCAAACTCGGCTCTACGATTCCCCAAACCGTACCTCCTAATAAAAAAAACAATAAAAAAAATCGTCTGAAAATGAAACGTTTTTCCCAAAACATTGGCAGGGAAGGGGTTAAATGCTAATATTTTTTCTTTAGTTTTATTTCCTGTTATATTCTGTGCTAATAAGAAAATATACTTGAAAAACAAGGTGGATAAAATTAAAGGTTTATTGTAAAAAGTCAATGCAATAAGAATAACAGTTGTGCACAAGGTCGTCGCAGTTCCATCCAGTAGGGAGTGCTACTATTGGAAGGTCGGTAGTTCTCGCGTAAGTCTGAGTCGTACTCAACAGATCCCAGCTAATAATATTTACCAGCCTCCCCATGGGGTAGGATGTGGCACAAGACCGAATTTAATGTGGGGCAAGTCGAGCCCGTAGGCTCGACCAAAAGTTCCCCGTAAACCCGTATAAAGAGGTTTGGGTTCGTCTACCTCCCCGGACGAGATTCTGCCCTTCGGCAGAGCCTCGTCCGGCTTCCTCTGTGCCCGAAAGGCAGAGAGTTCGACAACAGCTAAGAGTAAGAGCTGAGTAACAGATCCCAGCTAGTAATATTTACCAAACTCCCCACGGTGTAAGATGTGGTAAAAAGCCGAATTTAATGTGGGACAATCTGAGCCCGTAGGTTCGGCCAAAGATTCCCCGGTAGACCTTGTATAAAACAGGGTCGGGTAGCTGTTTCCCGAGACGAGCCTCTGCTCTTCGACATAGCCTCGTCTGGGGATTCTCTCTGCCCAGAGGCAGAGACTTTGACCAGCACTGCTGGAAAAGATTCCAGGTAGTCGATATTTACCAGACTCCTCACGAGATAGGATGTGGCACATGGCCGAGTTTAATGTGGTGTAATCCGAGCCTGTAGTCTCGACCAAAAATTCACCGTATAAACCCGCATAAACGGATTCGGGTCTGTCTACTTCCCCTGACGAGACTCTGCCCTTAGGCATAGCCTCGTCCGTGTTCTTCTCTGTCCGAAGGCAGAGAGTTCGAAAGCACTGCTGGAATAGATCTCATATAGTCAATATTTACTAGCCCCACGAGAATAGATGTGGCACAAGGCAGGGTTTAACGTGGGTCCTCCGAGCCCTTAGGCTCGGACAAAAAATGCGCGTAGAACCCGCCTAAATGGGATCAGGCTGGTCAACCTCCACGAACGAGACTCTGCCCTTCGGTAGAGTCTCGTCCGAGTTCCCCTCTGCGTGAAAACAGAGAGTTCGACCGTCTAGCTGGAATAGATCCCAACCCAGTCTCTGTAGTCCGTTGAATTACAGATACATAAAGTAGTTACTACCTATAGGGTAGTCACATCTGCCCTCGTCGGGAGGGGTAGTAAATATTGACTAGATGGGATCTTTTTCATCTGTGCTGTCGAACACTCTGCCTTCGGGCAGAGAGGAACACGGACGACGCTATGCCTAAGGGCAGAGTCTCGCCAGGGAAAGTAGACAGACCCGAACCAGTTTATGCAGGTCCTACGGGGAATCTACATCATTTCCTTTAGTTTCGGCTGTCATCTTTTTGGATTTCCCACAATTCTACTTCATCTGTAACTCTGATTTCCTTTCTAGAAATGAGTTCTCGTTTCGAAACATGTGATCTCGTACAAGAGCATGGAACAAGTTGAATAAATATCAGCTCAAAGAATCCTAATCCTCGTGTTAGAATCTCAACATTTTTTTTAAAACGATTTATGGTAATTTACTGAAGCTTTGTATAATTCAATATAGAAACCCAGTGCGATTTATATCGGATCGGAATAGCAAAGCGAAGAAAAGAGCTCGTGTTCTCGTCGACTTCGTCACATTCACTTCTAAATACACTTGAAAAGTTATGAATCCATCTTGTCTCCCCCCAGCTATGGGTTCAATAACAGAACAGACTGGGTCCTATAGTTTTGGTCGGCAATCAATCTACTGCAGAAAGAAAAGGCAACCTACTGCTGGAATATCATCTGCCTGGTCAGTCGTGAAGCGAAAGATTTGGTTTGTTTTACGGCTTATCAACCTCAGTGGGTTATTTAATGCCGACGAGATTTTTTTTATTGTTGGTAATAGTGTATTGATGGAAATATTTTGATTTCCTCAAAAATATATTGCTGCTAATAATTTTTTACAAAAATGTATTACTGGTATTAAAAATTATTTTTAGTCTTATTTAATGTCTTCAGCAATAATTTTTATCAGTGCTCATATTGCAATTTTTGCTGTTATAATTTTATGTTTTTACCAGAGCTCATATTGCAACTTTGTTGTTATTATCGCTTTTCTCTGGCACTCCTGGTTACTGGTTCCCATATTGTATTCATTTCTATGCTTGATCGGCTCAGGAGATTTTTGTGGCCTAGCATATGTGCTGATTCCTTATGTATACGAATATTCCAATGGTGTTCCTTGTCTATGATCTCAACCTGGTCCCACAGAGGGCGGTGACTGTTTTCTGAGTGTCGTTGTCCTCTTCTTGTACCCGCCTATCCCAGTTTTTTGGGGCTGCTGCCATTGAACATGGCACGTGTAACTAGAGCAGTCTACACCAGTGAGTGAAATAAAGAGTTCAGTTCGACATTCCAACCACCTAAAGAAGGCCGGAGCGTACAACGGCCGAAATGTTGTAATAAATATGGCAACTAAGATGGGGACAATAGTCCGAATAATGTAAATAGTGTACATAATACCTCATCCCAGAAATATAGACAGTTACTGAAAGGCCAAAACGTTGTAATAAATATGGCGACAAAGATGAGGACAATAGTCCGAATAATATAAATAGTGTACATAATACCTCATCTCAGAAATATAGGCAGGTACTGAAAGCCCGAAACGTTGTAATAAATATGGCGTCAAAGATGAGGACAATAGTCCGAATAATGTAAATAGTGTACATAATACCACATCTCAGAAATATAGGCAGGTACTGAAAGGCCGAAATGTTTTACTAAATATGGCGACAAAGATGAGGTCAATAGTCCGAATAATGTAAATAGTGTACATAATACCTCATCTCAGAAATATAGGCTGGTACTGAAAGGCCGAAACGTTGTAATAAATATGGCGTCAAAGATGATGACAATAGTCCGAATAATGTAAATAGTGTACATAATACCTCATCTCAGAAATATAGGCATGTACTGAAAGGCCGAAATGTTTTACTAAATATGGCGACAAAGATGAGGTCAATAGTCCGAATAATGTAAATAATGTACATAATACCTCATCTCAGAAATATAGGCAGGTACTGAAAGGCCTAAACGTTGTAATAAATATGGCCTCAAAGATGATGACAATAGTCCGAATAATGTAAATAGTGTACATAATACCTCATCTCAGAAATATAGGCAGGTACTGAAAGGCCGAAACGTTGTAATAAATATGGCGACAAAGATGAGGACAATAGTTCGAATAAATAAATAATGTACATAATACCTAATCTCAGATATATGGAAAGATACTGAAGATATTGCTGTTGACCCCAGCTCCACACTGACCTGGAGTGGTTCTAGCTATGGGCAAATATTGAACCATCAAACAAAAATCAAAATTTATTTTTTTACAAAGATGACCAACAATAAATTTTATGATCAACAAAATATATATCTAAACATATCTTTAACCTGAAAGTATAAAGTTATGTACTGAATATCTGTAGCTGAAAGAATCAAATGACCTATAAAATATTTAGATTTTGGTATTAAATAACCCATAGAAGTTGATATACCGCTAAACAAAAGCAATGAATCAACCAACGAGACAACCAAAATGAAAGAACTTTTTCATGACAATAATCCATAGAATTTGCTGCAATTTCTTAAAGAAATCCAACTGTATTCCAAACTATAACTTCAACAAAACTACAACATAAAACACATATATCACCCAATCATATAATTACGTCCACAAAAGATGTATATGCACAAAAGCTGAGTCATTTACCAGGAATTCAACTGTGAAGGCAAAATAATGTATATTATATATTTCTTACATCAAAGCTCCCAAGAAGATTATATTTTGGATTTTGAATTTAAATAACAGTCCCATAACAATTAGGATTAGATTTAAATGATCCATAATAATTAGGATTAGATTTAAATGACCCATAACAATTAGGATTAGATTTAAATGAACCATAATAATGTTGATATGCCGTTAAACAAACATATCAGTCGATCAATTCTCTCAATTTCCGTTTCAAATCTTATTTTCGAATTTTCAGATACAAAATAGGCCATACGAGTGATCCATTTTAATGTATTAATTAATCTATGATACATTTTTGTTTGATTTGGCTTTATTATATTTCTATATATTAATAAACTATGAAAATAAAAAAATAAAGAATGAACAATTATTGCCGACATATCAAATACCTTTTGTAAACAAGTATTTACACCTGCCTACCTTGTGTTTTATTATCTATTGTACTAAGTGCATGTACAGTCTTTCTGTTTTAAATAAGACGTTATTTTTTTTAATTTCTCTTATGACGCAAAAGAAAATATGGTAATACATAAATAAGTGTAGAAAAACTTATCTTCGGATTTCAAAATTATATGTGTCTTGTAATTTCCGTTCGAAAACTGATGGCAGGGGGAGATAACTAGACATACTAGGTAGATACATTTAAAGATATTTATTAATCTATCATAGTTTTCTGTTTGATATGACTTTATTATATTTCTGTATATTAATAAACTACGAAAATAAAATAATATTATCTTTCATTAAGAATGAAGAAAAAACATTATTGCCAACATTATGAATGAAGAAAGAAACAAATATGGCCGACATATCAAAAACCTTTTGTAAACTGTTATGGTCCCGGTTAGGACCAAGGAAGAACAACACGAACACAAGAGTAGAAATAACGAAGATATATTACACGGAATAATAATACATGATGTAGATGGTGTTAGTATGACTGTCAGTCTGGTTCTGAATGAACTACTATCAGCTCGACTCGATTCGTCCCTCTCTCTTGAGAGGCGTAGTATATATAGTCTTAGGAAGAGTTAATACTGTAGTTATAGGTAAGGACCAATAACATAAACAGTTGTTATTTACACCTGCTTACCTTCTGTTTTATTATCTATGTGCAACCTTGCTGTTTTAAATAAGGTTTTTAAGCTGAGTAAAATTTCCAAAAGCATGTACTCGTGTATAATATGGATCCCCCATTTTGTCTTCTCATATGAGGCACAAGAATATATAGTAATAGATAAAGAACTGTTCCAAAAACTCATCTTCTGATTTCAAGTTTTGCTGATTTATCAATGTTAGATAAATCTTTATTATATTATACCTTTTGATATATAAAACTGCCGTGTGTTACAAAAGTAGAATCTCAAAAAAATATTTGAAAATTATTCAGTGATATGAACATAGTGTTATAAATTGTAAAGAAAATTAACGGGCACGAAAGAATGATCAAAAAGTGTTACAGAATGAAACATCCAGGGCCAGAATGGTCAGTGATTATCCGGAGTACATTGTGGGTGTGATATTCTGACAGTGATGGATCGACTTTGTCCTGGTCTTGGATAGAGGTTCAAAACAATGCGAATTCAACAGGGGATCGCGATAATTCTGAAGTGGCGATACATCTCCCACACCCAGGTCAACGTGTGATGTCTTCCTGTGATGTCATTCCTCCCACTGCTTCTTAGAATCTAAACTGACACCACTCTCCGCTTATAAAATATTTAATTTTTCACAATATTGAAAAATAGAAATGATCCAGATGGTAAGCGATTACATGTTTCTTCTAACTTCTGTTTGAAAACTGATGTCAGGGGGAGATAACTAGACAAACGAGGTAATTAATCTATCATATTTTTCTGTTTGATATGACTTTCTTACATTTCTATATATTAATAAACTACGAAAATAAAATAATATTGTCTTTCATTAAGAAAATTATTGCCAACATTAAGAATGAAGAGAAAAACAAATATGGCTGACATATCAAAAACCTTTTGTAACCAACTGTTATTAACACCTGCCTACCTTGTGTTTTATTATTTATTGTGCAATCTTGCTTTGCTTTTTAGATAAGAGGTTTTTAAGGTGATTAAAACTTCTGAAAACATCTACTTGTGTATAATATGGATCTCCCTTTTTGTCTTTAATTTTCGTTAAAAATTTATCTTATTATTCACAAGAAAATACGGTAGTTTATTTTCCTATTTCTTTGTAGTATTTTAAAAATAAACCACAGAAGTTGAAGATATTTCCAGTTAGAAGCATTTTTAAACATTTCATAGCATTTCAAAGGTTACAAGGTGAATAAAAAGACTTATAAATATGTAACATTTCAGAAAAAATAGTTCAAGTTATTTAAAAAAAATGTTTTCCGGTGACGTTGAATAGACAAGGTGCGATGGGTATTTTGTCAGCATTTTATATTTTTAATTTCGTGTACGCGAGTTGTTTCTTTTTGATATTGTCGATGGCTCTGTATAGTAGGGTCAGTTGGGCACCGTCTGTGAGAAAAAGAGCACCATCATGGAATTCATTCCGCCAGAAATTTGGAAACGGCATACTGTACGCCGAAAGCTCCAATACGAACATTTCAGAGTGTTTGGGTGTCAATCTGAGGAGAGTGCAGAGGATTCGGAAAGAGTTGGTAGAGTCTAATGGTGATTACAAATGTGTTTGGAGTGATCCCTAGTAATGGCGACGTTATATCTCCATTGATCTTCCCACAGGGCCTCAGACTCAACAAAGAGGTAAAAAATCAAGTGACTTGAGGAGGTAAGTGCTTCCCTGGGTTAAGAGGGTGGCTGCTAGAAGACCCTATGTCTGGTAACAGGACTTTACATCATGCCACACAAGCAGAAGAACACAGTTATGGCTGTCAAACAATTTCTGAAACCACACCAACTCTTACATTTGTCCGCCTAACTTCCTAGATTGCAACCCCCTGATTATTATGAGTGAGGTGCAGTTGAGCAAGGGACCAACAAAACTTCTTGTAAGATTAAAGATGAACTGAAGGCAAGGATTATGGAAGCATTAACCAACTAACAGAAGACCGTCAAGAAGAGTTGCAGGAAATTTCGAAGTTGTCTGGCCGTGGTTGAAACCAATGGTGATTTTATTGAATAAATTTTCTCTTTAGTAGTTCAAGAAACTTTTTGCGTAATTGTAGCAAATATATATGTTAAATGTTTAAGTGTTATTTTCATTTTTGCGTAATTTAGACGTCAGTTTATCCATTTCACACTGCACAACAGATTTCATAAAAATCCTACAAGTTATTTTAGAAATATTTTCCGCGGGACGTTGAATATAGTATTTCTTAACAGGAATTTTTAAAAAATGACAAGGGAATTAGCCATTTTTGTAGATTGCAATAATCAGTTTTCATATTGGAAAGCAGTGCAACGCAGGTTTTGTTTAAGTAGAAAACAATAGAAAAATCCGAAGTATTCCAAACATTTTATATCCATTACATAAAATATACTTAGACAATATTTTTGACTAGGCGAATTCTGGAATAGAAAAAATGTTTACAATGGGTTATTGTCTAATTAAAATACTTGTAACAAAAAATCAAAAGTGAATACGACATTAATATTTTTCAGCTTGTTACACATATTTGAAAAGAATTTTCATTTTTTTTTACAAACACTACAATAAATACTTCTAGAGCATCGTTTGATCTGTTTACACACACTGCTAGTCTTTCTGTTTTTCATCCGCTCATTCGTTTCTAATTACTACTAATTAATTCGCCTTTTCTTTTCTTCTCCTCCACATTTGGTTCTTTCTTTCTTTCTTTCATTCATTCTTTCTTGTTTTCTTTCATTTTTGCTTTCTTTCTTTCACTATTTTAATGTTTAAAATTCTTTCTTCGTTCCGTTACTACAAAGTTATTTATTCCTTCTACGTTAATTCTTTCTCGCTTTCTTTCTTCGTTATGTTGCTATAAATTGATTTATTCCTTTTTCTTATTTTCCATCTTGTTCTTCTTTCTTTCTTTCTTTCTTTCTTTCTTTCATTCTTTCTTTCTTTCTTTCTTCGTTATTTACTATAAATTTATTTATTCCTTTTCCTTATTGTTCCTCTTGTTCTTTCTTCTTTCTTTTTTCTTTCTTTCGCCTTTCTTTCTTTTTCCTTTCTTTCTTTCTGTCTTCGTTATTTTGCTATGAATTGACTGATTACTTTTTCTTTTTTCCCCTCTTGTTCTTTCTTTCTTTCTTTCATTCTTCGTTATTTTGCTATAAATTTATTGATTCCTTTTTCTTATTTTTCTTCTTGTTCAGAATTCTCCTTTCTTTCCTTCTTTGTTTCTTTCTTTCTTTCTTTCTTATTTTGCTATAAATTTATTGATTCCTTTTTCTTATTTTCCTTCTTGTTCAGAATTCTCGTTTCTTTCTTTCTTTCTTTCTTTCTTCGTCATTTTGCTATAAATTTATTTATTACGTTTTCTTATTTTCCCTCTTGTTTTGAATTCTTTCTTTTTCTTTCTTTCTTTTTTGTCTTTCTTCCTTTTACTACAAATTTATTCATTCTTCTTATTATTTTTCGCTCTTCTTTCTCCTTATTTCATTCTTTCTTTCCGTCTTTTGACTATCCATTTTTTTAACCTCTCCATTGTTCAATATTCTTTCTTTCTTTTTTCGTCGATTTTTTTTTAATAATCACTCTTTTTCTTAGCCAGCAACATCTAACCCTAACCCTAACCCTAACTCTAACCAATTACATCGATTCTTCTATATTTCTTAATTTTTCTCAATACTTTTTTCATTCTCCATTCATTAACTTTTTCGTGTTATCATCTTCTTTTAACTTTTTACAGATACCATTTTATTCTCTAGCTTCGCTACTTTCTTTAAATTATTCATAATTTTAAAATTGTCGCCGATTATTATTCCTCTTGTTCTTGTCTAATTCCTTCCCTGTTTGATTCATTTATTCCCTCTTTTGTATCCGTAATTTTTCTCCTCTTCTTTCTTATGTTGATCTTTCCTTCAACGTTTTTAACTTTCGTCTTTCTCTCTTTCATTTTCTGATTTCTTTTTTCTTTTCATTTTTATTCTCTTCTTGCCTTTCATTTTTTTCTCCTCCTCCTTTGCTTGTTTTCAACTTCCTTCCAGATTTCTTCGTTTATTCCTTCTTTTTTTGCTTTTACCATTCCTTGTATCACTTCATTCTTTTCCGATATTTCATATTCTATTTTTTTGCCGTTCACTAATTGATTTTTCTTCATTTGCTTAGGCTTTTTATTCTTCCATTATTCTCTTCTTTCAGTAATTTCTTCTTCTTCATCATCATCATCATGGAAGAAGAAGAAGAAGAAGAAGATGATGATGATGATGATGATGATCTTATTCTTTTTCTCCTTCTTTTTCTTCCACTTTTTCTTCTTCTTTTTCTTCTTCTTCTTTGTTTCCCTTTCTTTTTTTCTCTCCTCATCCTTTACTTATTTCGACTTCCTTTCAGATTTTTTTAT
>OZ038508.1:14818964-14861464 GCA_964036315.1 Acanthosepion esculentum | reverse complement strand
GAGTGACTCATTGTGCCTTCTCAAGCTAAAATTCTAGGCTGATATAAAGTGGAAAAGATTATAATGAAACTATTGCTCGGTCTGCTGCTAAGAAAGTTGGTTCATTGTGTCGTGCTAGATAGGTTTTCTCCCCTGAATCTATCTTACATATTTATAAGTCTATCATTTGAAAACGCTTTGAATATCGCTGCCACATGTGGTCCGGGACTCCTGATCTATATCTCGAAATCGTTGATAACATTCAAAGAATAATCTGCACTGTTATTGATCCTGACCCGGTGGTTCGGCTTCCGTACTTTCCCCACCGCTGTAATGTAGCAAGTTCTCATCAATTCACCGTTGAATTGATTAGATGCAACCGTGAGTTCTATGCTGAGAGTTTCTTCTCTTGCACTTCTTGCTTGTGGCACACTCTTTTGGCTTTATGCTTTCCAGCCAACTTTGATCTTCAAAAATGTAAATGTAATTTCAATCGTTTTCTAATGTCCTTGATTATTCTTTATTGTTCTCAGTCCTTAATATTTTTCTCTTTTTTCTTAGTCTTTCACACTCAGTAACCCATTGTGTCTTAGTGGCTTTATTGCCTTGCATGGGGTGATATCATCTTTCTCTATTCCAATGCGCATTTACCGTCATCTGTTCAGTATTTACAATTCTGTTTTAATCATTTAACACACCCACCGCCAAGCAAGGTGATAATGTCACTAAGACGCAAGGAGTTACTGGGTGTGATAAAGACACGGGTACCGGACGATAGGCGAACCTACTTACTTTTTGGAGAAAGAAGATAAAATAAATAAATAATGAATAACATTTCAGAATTCATTCGGAGTTGTTAGAAGTAAGGAATTGAAGTAGACTTGAGAAGGAACCAATAACCCAATCCTAAACGGGAAACAAGGGATAAACCTCTACTCCTGTTCAAAAGACGCGTGAACCACCACAGGGATCCATCCCTGCATCCCATTAGAATGTCTGAAGCCCAACTCATCGAGAGCTCCTCCCTGCGGCTGCTCGGTCTCACGCTGTCCGCTGACCTGAGATGGAACAAATACATCGATTCAATTGCTTCATCCACCACAAGGAAAGTTGGTTCCCTGTGCTGAGCCAGGAAATTTTTCTCCCCGGAATCGATCCTCCAAATCTATAAATCAACCATTCGCCCTTGCATGGAGTATTGCTGCCATATATGGTCTGGAGCCCCTACTGTTTTCCTCGGGGTTCTTGATAAGATCCAGAGACGGATATGCAATGTAATTGGCCCTGATCTGTCATCTCGTCTGCAGTCGCTCTTTCACAGACGCGACGTTGCCTCGCTTTGTCTTTTTTACAAATACTTTCACGGTAATTTCTCCGATGAGCTGCTTTCGCTGGTTCCCAGGCCTCATGAATTTAAGCGTCCTACGAGGCTGTCATCCCGTTCCCACCCCTTCACCGTTGAAACTGTTAGATGTATATGTCTCTTCTACTCCAATAGCTTCATGTCTCGCACATCTCGCCCGTGGAACTCCCTTCCTTATTCCTGTTTCCCTGACAAATATAATCTCCAACTATTTAAGTGTAACGTCAATCGACATCTCCAGTTGCCTTGATCTATCCACTATCCTTCTCCACATCCTTTCCTCTATCGCTCCTATCTGCTCTCGCTCCAAATCTTCTGTAACCCCTTGCCTTGATCGATCCACTATCTTTCTCCACATCCTCTCCTTTACCACTCCTATCTGCTCTTCCTCCAAACCTTCTGTAACCCCTTGCGTGCTAGTGGCTTCCAGCCTTGCTTGGGGTGAAACGCTTGAACCCCCCCACCAAAAAAACAGGCGATATAAAAAAAACTATCATTAACTACGTTTCCATACTTGCTTGATTAAGAGATCCCCAATTCTTAACTATCATCTTAGGATCTTTCCTTTTACTGGCAACAATAGATACTGTCTTTTTACAATTCATACTGTGTCCTTTCATCTCACTTTGCATTACTCCCTTGTCAAGAACACAAGTTTTCTTTCTGTCTTTGTTAAAACTGTCTCACCTGATAATATTTTAAGTTTGCAACTACTACTAATAATGTTAAATAATAGTTTAATAGACTATTATTTTTTAAAAGGAAGTGTATCTCTGCTCGGACTTCCTGAGGATGACCTTAGGGATCAGATAAAAGACAAAATAAGGAAGTCGATTTTGATTGGCTGAGCCAGCGGGGGAAAGGAGATAGATAGAGAACGTTTTTTCAGTGAGTTGTTTCCGAACTGTCAAGCAATGTAGGCGTGGTCTCTTTCGTGGCTGAAACGCTCGCCAGTGGAGGGAGCACGTCCCCACTGGATAGATAGAAATGTACACATCGACGTGATTGACAAATAGTTAAGTTAAAATTATTCCAGTGTCGACGTCTTTCCAAAAAATCCAAAAAACCTAGCGACCACCAGTCGGGGGAAGGCGAGAAAGAGAAGATACAACATATGAGTAAATTGGCGCCAATAACAATACTCCCCCATCATTTTGGCGCGTGGAGGGGGTGGCTAGATAATAATAAATCTGGATAGAATATCTTGTCCCTGAGGATAGCCTATAGGTTACATAAATCCGGTGAGAAAACACAACCTTAAAGATCATTGAACACGAATAAATAATTTACGCTGACTTAAAAAAACAAAAAACGTATATATACGTTTACAGTAGTCAATATAATTTAAAAAAATTATATTGACTACTGTAAACGTATATATACGTTTTTTGTTTTTTTAAGTCAGCGTAAATTATTTATTCGATATAAAAAAAACTATCATTAACTACGTTTCCATACTTGCTTGATTAAGAGATCCCCAATTCTTAACTATCATCTTAGGATCTTTCCTTTTACTGGCAACAATAGATACTGTCTTTTTACAATTCATACTGTGTCCTTTCATCTCACTTTGCATTACTCCCTTGTCAAGAACACAAGTTTTCTTTCTGTCTTTGTTAAAACAGTCTCACCTGATAATATTTTAAGTTTGCAACTACTACTAATAATGTTAAATAATAGTTTAATAGACTATTATTTTTTAAAAGGAAGTGTATCTCTGCTCGGACTTCCTGAGGATGACCTTAGGGATCAGATAAAAGACAAAATAAGGAAGTCGATTTTGATTGGCTGAGCCAGCAGTAGAGCTTTTGACAACTTATCATATTGGACTTGGGTGTGATCATTTCTCAGAGTTTGTCGGAATGCTGTGTTGAGTAAAATCCTTTCATGGTATCTCTTTAGGCAGATGGATTGCCTTACAACGCGAAAGTATACCAAATTGTTTACATTAATCACTCGTCCGATTTTATTTGTATGGCAATGACATATTAGTCAAGTGCAGAAAGGCTCCCGTCGCTGTTAAACAGTGCATGTTTAAGCTTGTGGCTCGGCTTCAGGAAGGTTTATAGTCTTGGAAATACTTGTAACAGCGAATTACTGAGGTTACATCATACAAATGGCTGAATTAGATAGCTAACATTATAGCGTAATGACTCAACATACATATCCGTGTTTAACGAAACATGCTTGAATATTATAAAACAGAGCATTTACTTAAATATTTCTATCTATAAAAAGAATGTATAAACATAAAAATGTTTTAAAATAATTGTCGGACTTTGTCCATTTCATAATGTGATATATATATATATATATATATATATATATATATATATATATAGTCTTAAAGTGTGCTATATTTATGGGATAAAGTGCTCAATATCAGAGATAGAGCGTGTGTAAATACAAAAGTGAACATAGAAGTCAACACTTAGAGGCGACAGTCTGTTTCATGCTAGTGCAATCGTCAGGCCTCGACGATTGCATCTAGCACGAAACAGACTGTCGCCTCTAAGTGTTGACTTCTATGTTCACTTATATATATATATATATATATATATATATATATATATATATATATATATATATATATATCATAAACTTATGTTTCCCATCATGTTTTTCTTTGGCCATATCTACTCATTTGTGCACGATACACATATATTTTAAGTGGGCAGATGGATTGGCTTACAACGCGAAAGTATACCAAATTGTTTACATTAATCATTCGTCCGATTTTATTTGTATAGCAATGACATATTAGTCAAGTGCAGAAAGGCTCCCGCCGCTGCTAAACAGAGCATGTTTAAGCTTGTGGTTCGGCTTCAGGAAGGTTTATAGTTTTGGAAATACTTCATTGTGTAGAAGGAGAGAGAGAGAGAGAAAGAGAGAGGACAGAAACCTACACTGGAAACATTGAGGGTAAACATTCACTGCTTCGTTAGATATTTCAGTGGGCTCTGCAAAACAAGTAATGAATACAGGAACCCCATTTTCTGTTACATCGTGATGAAGCGTACGCGCATTGTAATGTCCAAGTGATTTCAAATAGCATACAACGTTCCTGCTTGATATGTGCAGTATCTTACAATATCCCGTGCCGGATGATCTGGAATATTTCTAATCCTCCTTTCTGGTCATCATCAACATTTCCACTTCTGAAGCTAGCGAGTCACTAACTAACAGTATTCTCAGCTACGGCACCATCTCCATAAACGGCACTTTTTAACGTAAAATAATAGTTAAAATTAACAATTCCCACAATAATTGCATGACAGACACGTTGAAATTTCCCCTTTCAAAATATGTATATATGACATATATTTCAGCCACGTGCGAAACGAAATCACATATTCAACTGCCATCTATCGAACATGCTATGAATTTTTGTTCCATCCCAGTATTTATGGGAAATAAATAAATGACTAAAAAGAAAACAAAAAGAAACATTGAAATTAATATATAATTAAAATCGGATAAGATTCCTAGTTACTCCGAAGACATTGACGGGACAGATATATTTAGTCAGAGGGCGAAAACGTCCATGTTTGGTTTGACATTTCAAAGCTGCCTATCGTGAAATTACATTATCTCACCTGTCATGTATTATTACTGAGATCAGAATCGTGTTCTTTTCTCGACAGCTGATGGAACTTACAATGAAAGGAATTATGAATTCAGAATTATTCCTAAATAAGCGGAAGAAAGATGGCAATCTCACTCGTATTTAAATCCAGATATGCGGCAAAAGGTGTCAATTCTGAATATCCTCAGCAAATCTCTCGCAGAATGGCGTTGTCCGTTCAAATTGAGACTGTCAAATTGTGAAGTCAGACTCAATGGATTTACAGAGACAAGGAGCCGCCGCTGAATTGCCCGGCTTTCGATCCTCGATTGTTCCGTGAAGAGGCAGGAAGAAAAACGAAACATTATTTTGCAAAGAATTATTCAGACTATTGAAAATATCGCGCTGTTTTTTTTTGTTTTTTTTTTTGTTATGCCACGTGTCACCGACCCATTCAATATGCTTTTTCAAGAAAAGAAAAAGAAAAAGAGTCTCGTTTTTTCATTCATTTAATATGTTAAATCTTAAAATTATACTCTTTAACGCATTCAAAAATAAAAACATTCAAAGATTAAAGTACAGTAAAAAATATCTGTAGATTATCCGAAAATTTAGAAGTAATTATTTCTAGGGTCGCCAAATGCACATAATAATAATAATAATAATAATAATAATAATAATAATAATAATAATAATAATAATAATAATAATAATAATAAAAAAAAAAAAAAACTTAATTATACGTTTTACCAGCTTTTGACTGGAAGGGATAATTCGAAGGAGGAGATATAAATTCAGGGAGAGCTCAATGTAGACTACAGAGCATTATCATGATAATATCAAGACGGAGACTTTAATTATCCAGTTCGATTATAATTTTTATTTAGTGAACAACAAGATGTTCAGCTCATCAGAACGAAATCTCCGTTGCGGAGATAATTAATGCCTCCGTCTGCTTATTATCATTTCTCTCTCTCTCTCTCTCTCTCTCTCTCTCTCTCTATATATATATATATATATATATATATATATATATATATATATATATATGTATATATATATATATTTCATTAATACATGTCTCATTAAATAATATAGATAAGCGTTGTCTATATATTTTATGTAAGTTTTATTTTATATTATTTAATGAGACATGTATTAATGAAAAAATGCTGCCTAAATACACACAATATATATATTTATATATATATATATATATATATATATATTTATATATATATATATATATATATATATATATATATACACACACACACACACACACACACATATATATATATATATTAGAGAAACAGGATTCCAGGCCTGACGATTGTATCCAGCATGAAACAGCCTGTCGCCTCTGAATGTTAACTTCAATGTTCACTTTTATATTTATATTTACATACGCTCTATCTCTGATATTGAGTACTTTAACCCGTAAATATAGCACACCTTAAAACTAAATTTCTTCATATACATATATATCTATATATATACATAAAGAATTAAATGGCAATGTTAGAACTTAGAACTTCATGAGACATTAAATAACTATCAATTCCTTGAATAATAAGATCCTTATCGAATTGTTGTCAAATGGAGGACACATGCAAAACAATTTCGACACTTAATTTAATTTGTTTAATTTATATTTAATTCATTGTATAAATTGTTTCTTTATTATATAAAATATAAGCTACAGACACTATATATATATATATATATATATATATATATATATATATATATATATATATATATATTAGTGTCTGTAGCTTATATTTGTATATATGTATATATATATGCAGGTATGCAGAAAAATAGGAAAGAACACGTTAGGTAAATAATCCGGTGTTCCCTAGAATTTTTGCTTTTATTTTCAAAAAGACAGTGCTCCATACAGAAGTAGAGCTTATATTATAATATTTTTTGTTTTAAAAATATGATTCCTTCGCTACATAAGAGTTCTCATGTTTCAAAAGCGAGAGCCGAGACCCCTAATATAATTTTCGAAATTATGTTGAGTTAAGGTGTCTGGTCACGCTTCCTGGTCAAGCGAGAATTTGGGAATAAGCTATCTTTTGATTAGCGCGTGTTTATAAGTGTGGTCTCTTTATAAGTGTGGTTGCTATGGAAACGGCTAGTGTCGGCCATGTTGGTTTGGTGATCAAAGAGCTAGGAATTAATTTTTATCTACAGACCAGTCTCCTTAGAAAACTTTATGTCAAGTTACATTGGGGGGTCTATTTCAAGACTGATAGTAGGACGCCTAGCTGCTTAAAAGGCAATTTTTAAAAAAATTTTTGGCTTTGTCGCAGGTCATTAAGTATCGAAAAGGTTGTGTTCCATTATTATCTGTTTAATCTGTTTATTTATTTGTTTATTCAAATGGCTTTTTTTTCGACTTTAACAAAGGGTTTTTCTCATTAATTATTGTGCTGAGCTTTTAAGGCTTTTAAACTATAGACTTTATTTGTTTATATCTATTTATTATTAAATGCGAAAATTTGTTGATGTCAGCAGAAAACCGATAACTCATGTCTGTGGTTTAATAACTTTTCACTATTTAGAAACTTATTGATGTGCAGTTTTTCATGTAGGCATAAAGGGCATGGGTCGTCCCAGGTTTTACAAGTTCTTGTTCTATTTATTATTTTCCATTTTACTTTCGGCCTTTTGTTCGTTTCTTTTAAATGCCAGTAGTATTGGGATAGAGATGTCTGATTTCTATTTTGGATGTTGTTGAAGGAGATTTTGTGTTGTCTCCATCTAATTTTAAATTTATTCTTTGTTGACCCAATGTATATCCTGTCAGTGTTAGGACTCTCCATGGATGAGATGGTGCATTGGTATACCACGGATTTAGCGAGGCATCTGTTTTCTAACGGGCAGTCATTAGGGTTTCTACAATCACATGATTTTTCATTATTTTTGTCTAATTGCAGTTTAGGAGTTTTATTGGCACTGTTTTGGCATGCGTGTTTTTCTAGGATTTTATTATTATGCTTTTTTTATGATTCTTTCTAGCTTTCATAAAAATAAAAAAAAAATAATAAAAAAGCATAAAGAAGTATTAGTATTTTGTTATGCACTTTCATATTTATTCAATGTTGTGACTACAATAATAACAATTTGTGTGTTGTTTCTAGTAAATATTTAAGGTGTTTCTATTAAGCATTTTGTTTAATTTGTGTGATTTAGGGAAAAGTGTATCCCATTTAGGTTGATATACCGTAATAATATGACTTAGTTAATATTTTTCCCATATTTATATCAACGTTCTTATTATATTGTGGATTAAACCTTATAAATTTTCTCTTTCTATTTCCTTTTCCGGCTTTATTATTTTATATTTCCCTTTTGAATCGGCCATTATTACAGGCTGTATCATGTTTTTTCACATCATTAAATGGTCTTCCTTCTGAACTGTTCCTAGTAATTCTATTGTTTAATTTTTTGACATATTTCTACTCAAAGATGTTTTGTTTGCTTTGTTTTGTTTTTCACCATATCAACCTCAATGGGTTATTTAATGCCGACAACATTTTTAGGATAGATTCGTATGAATAGAATATGTATTCTTTGGTTTAGATTGGTTTGGTTTGTTTTATTTTACGGCATATCAACCTCAATGGGTTATTTAATGTTGACAATATTTTTAGGACAGATTCGTATGAATAGAATATGTATTCTTTGGTTTAGATTGATTTGGTTTATTTTGTTTTACGGCATATCAACCTCAATGGGTTATTTACTGCCGACAACATTTTTAGGATAGATTCGTATGAATATAATATGTATTCTTTGGTTTAGATTGGTTTGGTTTATTTTGTTTTACGGTATATCAACCTAAATGGGTTATTTAATGCCGACAATATTTTTATTGCTTGTAATATTTTGTTTTGTCAAAAATATATTTCTGGTAATATTTTTCCTTCAAAAACTTATCACTTGTAATAATATTTTTTTTTCAAAAACGTATAGCTGGTAATAATTTTTTCAAAACTGTATTGCTAGTAATACTTTTTTTTCTTCAAAAATTTATTTCTGGTAATAATGTTTTATAAAGTATTTCTAGTATTAAAACCTATTTTTACACTTTCATAATGTTTAGACCACAGTTTGGGGGTTAACTATTTACCCATAGCTGGGACCCTAACAGGTGCTACCACCCAAGGTCAGGGTGGACCTAGGAAAACCAGCAATTAAGAGGTGGTTCCACGCTCACCAAAACCTCCTGATGAAAGGCCCTGGTGTTGGATGTAGTTTATTTGTCTTACCCAGGAGACGGATGTAGTTTATCGTCATACCCAGGACGGTTAATCCAAGATGGACGATGATTTATAGTGTATCGGGGTAGCAGATATTCATTTAAACATATATTGTTAAATATAACAAACAATGAATGTCTAGTATGTCTGATCAGGAGCCGTTCTAAACTTTGTATGTTTGCTTTAATTTGGGGTGAAAATCAAAACAAAAATTGCCCAACATTTGCATATTTTTTTATTAAGCTTGATCTTGATCTAAGCTTTCGGCTCACATGAGCTATCTTCAGAGTGGCTATATGCGCATTTAAACAATCATATTCACTATTAAAGATGATATTCTGTTATGTTGACATAGACGATTGATAGTCGACGATAGCGGTCGCAGAATAGCAGGCGCGGGTCCTAAGTTCAAGATACGGTTCTATGACGTCATACCACGCAAGATGGCAAAATATTAAAAACAGAACCATATGTCTAATCACAGCACATTACATTGCATCTAGACTTATGGAGTGATGATTGCGTCTAGCATGAAACAGCCTGTCGCCTCTGAGCGTTCACTTCAGTGTTCACTTCTATATTTACATAAGCTCTATCTCTATTTAAACGTAACCAAAGAAAATTTTTAGAAGGATTTTTTTATTAATCCAACATATTTTTATCACTTTAAACGTTGTTTTTATTGGATACTCGTATTTGAGTAGACGCTTCGTTCATCTATTAAACAGTGTATTTATTTAGTTTCATCCACCGGCCTTTATGCTCGAGATATCGTATTAAAGACGATTTATGTCTTCTGGCGGGATTTGATCCTTCATCCCTCAGTGAAAAGGAAGATACCGTTAGATTCAGTACTCTCTAACGAAACGAGCAACAAAGAACCAGTCGATCAAGCAAGGGCGAATTGTGCGTTTAATCGAAACCTCTCCCTTCATAGATCTCCCGAAATCTTTCACATCTGCACAGTTTTGTATCCAAGCATAAAAAAAACTTTAAAACCGATAGTAATGTGATTATTGACAACTCCAGTGTAGAAAAAAAAAATGGCGATGAGAGTGGGGGGTGAAAAGTGCAGTGCAGTGCTCGCCGGCAGGCCAGCTATTTTTTCTTCTTCTTCGGTCGCCTCAAAGAAAAAAGGATTGGTAATTAAGTGCCCAAACTCTTGCATAGCGTCTTGAGAGGCTGCCCTGATCACCAGTGGCATAATATTAGGGTTCTTGCAATGCCATGTCATGCATGGAGACTGTCCCTGCAAGTACCTCCAGTGGGCAATTCCGAGGCCACACTATGTTGCAGTCTGGGCCATTTCCCTTCTGCATATGTCACATCAACTGACCAACAACTACTACTAACTTGGGCCTTCTCCTTACCAATATAATGCATCATGATTATCAACAACCAAATATATAAATCTAAACCAGGTCAACAAAAATCACCTAAACCCCTAAATCTCTCCTTCTCCAATATTCGTATTATCCGTAACTACTTCTGCAATGTAGAATCCTTCTTTTTCAAAAAGTCTTCGGAAATTCTAGTTCTCTACAAGACTCATCTCTACTCTTCTATACCTTCCTCTGATTTTTCAATTCTTGGTTACCTTCCTCTACGTAGAAAGGACTCTAAAGTCTGTAGAAAAAAATGGCGATGAGAGTTGGTGGTGAAAAAGTGCAGTGCGGTTCTCGTTGGCAGGCCAGCTATTTTTTCTTCTTCTTCGGTCGGCTCAAAGAAAAAAGGATTGCGTGGCTCCCTTTCTCAGCCGTTACACTTGTGAAACAGACAACAGCTCAGCCGCGCCTACTTCGACTAACTCTTTGCCCGTCTGTCAATCCATACTTCCACCTCTATTTCACGCTGTCCGCCGAATGACTTCCGTCGCGTAACGACACCGGGGGCGTTAGGAACCACGCTTCCTCGTCTCCACCGCAATTTACCTTGTTCCATTTGCGACCACCAATCCTAGTACCCGTGCGCCATCCTCCAACCGTTCTGGGTTCTTGCATTCCAGCCCAAACTGGGCCAGATGTTCTTTAACGCGGGTCGCAGGAACGACATCTTCATTGATATAGATGTCGTCAATGTAGGCAGATGCCGCGCGACCGACAGTTTCTTCCTGAGCGAATCTATAAACATTTTGTACGTCTTTATGTTCATAGATTGCAGGATACTTTTTGAAATTTATTTAGTAGAACACTCAGCGATTGCAGAAGCTAAGGAGATCAACTAGCTGATGTCCTTCCTGACCTTGTAATTTCCAGTAGGATAAGTTCACCAGCACCGTTCACACACTAACATCTCTCCAGTCTCGATCAACTCTCATTTAGGTTTCATGCTTTGAACGACTTTTTATTAAGTTCACTCCTGACATAAATTATATATATATATATATATATATATATATATATATATGTGTATATATATATGATGGACTCTCCCGTCGAACTCGACGTATGAGGGTCAGACAGATCAGGTCCCAGAAACTGAAAGCCCGACACCCGCACAGGATTTTGATTATAGTGGTGAAGGCTTTGTGCAGGCTCATCCACACTTTTTGGAGGGACGAATACCTGGTGCAACGGATGCCACAAGGTCCCCAAACGACCCTCCGCAGGTTTTGAATTCAGAGTGGTCCTTCTCCTAGACCAGTTGCCATCCAAGGCTATAGAACCCAGTCTGTCCTGCTATTTACCCATAGTTGGAGGGAGTAGAAGAGGATTCACACCTTTCCCAAGGGTATTAGCACGTAAGTGAATGTAATGGATTCGACTGGAATTCGAACTCGGCTCTCCGATTCCTCAATCCAAGCCGTTATCCATTACTCCACCGTGCCTATATATATATATGCATGTTTCATTAAAAACGACAGACAAGGTACTCTGTTAAGCTTTTTATTTAATTTTTATTGTGTTCGAACAAGAGCTTTCTTTACAGGACAAAGGGTGTGTAAAAACTGTCCAAGTGTTTTATATTTCCGTGCGCTTTCGGCTATAGCTTTAGCCATTATCAAAGATGATTCGATTTTTCAACTTAATAGAGTGTGTGCATTATGTGTATGTCTTAGTGAAATGATGATCCCTCTTCCTGTTTTGACCTCCTGATCTAGTTTTCCTCTCTACTGTTTCCTCTTTTTTAAACTTATTCACCTTTCTCTTGATGTTCCTTGAATAGACTTTGAAGATGGAAGCCAAAGTATGAATGTTGGTACCATTACTGAAGGCCTGAGCGATCTTTTTGCCTCAAAATTGCTTAGTTGGGAAGACATTGTGGAGATGACACGAAATGATTTTAACCCGTTCTCTTTTTAGTTTAATAACACAAAGGGTTTTTCAGTGATTCTGATGACAAATGGTGTCAAGGTGACTAAATGTCTTAGCTGAAAACCCAGAAAAGAGAAACAGTGGTTGTTTAGATATCAAACATTTTGTGGGATGGACAATTATCCCATGCTGTCTTCATGATTTGAACAATTTTGCTGTGACACCCAGTGTGTGTGTGTGTGTGTATATATATATATATATATATATATATATATATATATATAGATAGATAGATAGATAGATATGCATAGATACACACATAGGTATCTCTCTCTCTCTCTCTCTCTCTCTCTATATATATATATATATATATATATATATATATATATGCATATATATATATATATATATATATATATATATATATATATATATATATATATATATATATATATATATAATATAATATAAAAAAATAACTGAAAAGTTGCAAATTAAAAAAAATTGAATGTTTTTTTTGTTAAAGTATTTATTTATATTTTTATATATATTTGATATTTCAGATCTGTCCCGATCTTTCATCAGAAATGGCTGTTTTCAGAAGTTTGTTTACATTAAGTAGCGTCCGTCGCAAGATGCGTACGTCACGTGACATGGAATGCAACTGTATTTGAATATTTCTGACGTAAATCTAACTGTAGTAATATTTTAGATGTTGTTTACAAATTTTTTTAACTATATCTAACAAAAATCTTTTGTTTAATTATTGAAATATTTATAAAGAATTAAAATACCCAAGTCTTTATTTAACCCTAGTTTATATGTATTTAATATTATAATCCAGTATTTTCTTTTTTTTGGCGTGGCTTCTCATTATGCTATATATATATATATATATATATATATATATATATATATATATATATATATATATATATATATATATACTTCTAGGATCATTTTCCAACTTATTCAAGATTATCTTCACCCTCTTTAAACTTTCTGTTCTGGAGTAACAAGATGCTTCAGATGTTTTTTTACTGTTCTTTGAGCTGTCATAGCGGAAACTCCTCTAAGTTGAAATCTTGATCCCTCTTACTGTTGTGACCTCCTGGTCAAGTTTTCCTCTCAACTGTTTCCTCTTTTTTAAACTTATTAAACGTTCTCTTTTTCTTAAAATGGACTTTGAACATAGAAGCCAGAGTATTTTCTTAAATGGACTTGGAAGATAGAAGCCAGAGTATAAATCTTTGGAACCATTACTGAAGTCCTGAATGATCTTTTCCCTCTCACCATTGCTCAGTTGGGAAGACATAGTGGGGCTGACAAAACGATTTTGACCTGTTCTCTTTCTAAGTGAATAGCACAAAGGTTTTTTTCCCCGGTGAATCCTAGGACAAATGGTATCAAAATCGTTAAAAGTCTTATCTGAAAGCCTTGAAAAAAGAAACTTAATTAGTTTAGTGTTTTTTTTTTTTTAATATTAAACATTTTGTAGGATTGACAATTATCCCATGCTGTTACACGATTTGGACAATTTTGCTGTTACAACCGGTGCATGGCTAAAGAGGGAAAAAGGAATGAAAGATTTGAGTGTAAGTCTGTCTGCTTATCTGTATATGAAAGCAAAACGGTGAATCAGATATAAGCAAATGGAAAAGCTGGCGGCGGCGGGGGTGGGGTGATGTCTGTGGAAGGGCCGGAAAACGAAAGTGGCCGGGTTCGCAAAGGAAAAGATGCGAAAACAAAAGGTGGTGGTGGTGGTGGTGGTGGTGATGAGGGGGGGGGGGTCATTGAAAGACTAAAGCAGCAGGAATCAGACGAGTTAACGAACCATATCGCAGCCTCGGTGATCCGATGCCAAAAGATGGCGTTCGGTAAGGATACTTAATAAGAGAAAGACAAGAAGTTAAGCCTCCAACCAAGTCGTGCCATCATAATCATAATCAGCCAATCTTTCTGCTCCAATCCCATATTGACACGAAGAAACTTGTCATTGTTGAGGGGGATACAATTATAAACACTTCGGCATCTTGCCATGAAGTATTGATTAGCAAGTTGTCTGGCAAATCACTACTATTCTCGCCGAATGTCCTACGTAATTGGCCTTGTTCCAGACTCGGGTAACTTTAGTAAATATCTTTACTCTAAAAAAAATCACTTTGCTGTGGAGTTGTGGTTAGGAAATTGTCAGATCATTACTGTTCAATTCATAATGATCGTCACTAGGGGTTCCGAATTAATCAATCTTATCGATACGATTATAAATATTAAACTACCTTACTGTGAAACAATAGTTAACACGTTTCGCAAATAGTTTTAGATTTAGATCTAGATCGATCCTGAGTTCTGGAAATATATGTCAATGCAAGAAACTAACAAATAGGAGAACCTTGAGTCGCAAGGTTCAAAATATTGAGGCGACCCCAGGTATTTTTTTAAAATTAGCCCCCAAAGTAGTTATTTTGTACTTTATGTAAGAGAAAATTATTATTCGTGGCTAAAAATAAATAAATACGGTTTGATATACAGGTAACTATAATGCGTAATGAAAATATTAAATCTAATCTATTATCTTGGAGATAAAACTAAAACAAGAGCTTCAAGAAAGAACTTTCATTTCTTAAATGCATTTTGAACCTTCCTTATCACTATATTTGGCGGTGCATATATGCACTTCAGCTCAAATGTTTGAGGTGACCCCAGGTAATTTTTTTAAATTGGCGACCAAATAGGTGTTTTGTACTTTAAATAAAAGAAAATTATTATATATGGTTAAAAAAAAAAAGAGAGATGATTTTTTATTAGTAATTTTATTATGACAAAATGAAAGAAAGTATTTGATGATTAAATTTTGCTCTCGTCAAAATATCCTCCTTTAGCCTTCATTAATCCAGCGTGAAGTTTTGAAATTCATTGCAAAAGATTTTCAAAGGATACGTTTGATAATTGATTCCATTATTTTTTCAATAACTCTTAGAGTTCTTTTTCATCTTGTTTCAAGTTTATCCCGTGCTAAATCTGGGGGTTTCTTTAAACTTTTGAAGTGTAGTGTACTTGTAAAATCAGTCAAGCTATCAAGGCTATATTAATTGGGATCCGATGGAAGATTGAAAATAGAATACCAAATCATAACCAGAGGTATAATAATGTTTTCGATTTTAAACTGGTGCGCTACGTAGCTGAAGTTAAACTCAGTGAAGAAAGCGAAATATGGCGGTTGATTTAGTCAGTGTTGTTTAGAGATTTAAGGCATTCGGATTTAAAAGAAAAAAAGATACATATTGATGTCTAATTTCCGTCTACGTATCGTGCAATAAGAAAAAATAAACCGATTTCGCGATTCGTCATTTATTGTCGTGACATATATTTGTCAAGGCCTTTCTCAAGATATTTATTGTTGGCAAAAATGACAACAGATAAAAGGGAATTAGATTACTTGGAAGTGAAATAGTTTGACCTCTTTACCTGGACATTTTCACGAAAAATTTAAATATAATGTCAAATGTTATCTTCTGCCTGATAGATTTGGATAGACAGAGACTAGAAGATATATAGATTTTAATAGATAGATATAAGTAGGTTTTGAAAAATAGATATAAGTAGTTTGTGAAAGATAGATATAAGCTTGTGTAAGATAGATAGATAGATAGATACGTGCCGAATGAGATAGATAGATAGATAGATAGATAGATACGTGCCGAATGAGATAGATAGATAGATAGATACGTGCCGAATGAGATAGATAGATAGATAGATACGTGCAGAATGAGATAGATAGATAGATAGATAGATACAAGTAGATTTTGAAAGAGAGATATAAGTAGTTTGTGAAAGATATGTATATATATATATATATATATATATATATATATATATATATATATATATATATATAAGTAGCTTGTGTAAGATAGATAGATAGATAGATTCGTACAGAGTAAGATAGATAGATTGATAGATAGTAGGTTGTGTAAGATAGATAGATAGATAGATAGATAGATAGATAGATAGATAGATAGATAGATAGATAGATAGATTGATTGATTGATAGATAATAGGTTGTGTAAGATAGAGAGATAGAGAGTAGTTAGTTGTGTGAGATAGATAGATATAAGTACATTTTGAAAGATAGATATAATAGCTTGTGTAAGATAGATAGATAGATAGATAGATAGATAGATAGATAGATAGATAGATAGATAGATAGATAGATAGATGGTTTGGGATAGACAGATACTAGAAGATATATAGATTTTAATAAATAGATAAAGTAGGTTTTGAAAGATAGATATAAGTAGTTTGTGAAAGATATATATATATATATATATATATATATATATATATAAATATATATATTAGTAGCTTGTGTAAGATAGATAGATAGATAGATAAGTGCAGATTGAGATAGATATATAGATAGATAGATAGATAGATAAGTAGGTTGTGAAAGATAGATAATGCACATAAATAGGAAGATTGGTATATATATATATATATACATATATACATATATATATATATATATATATATATATATATATATATATATATATATATATATATATATAAATAGAATCTCAGTCATCAAAAAAGGAAGAGAATCAAATTAAAAGTGAATGCGATGGAGATGAAGCTAGAAATAGCAAGAACTTGGACATCTACAAAATGGAAGTGAATATGAGGAAAGTATAAATCAAAATGAAAAGAATAAAAAACCCGAAAAAGAACAACAGCCAAGCGAAATGCTTGGGCACGGCACCGAGACACGAAACATCCACACGGGAAATTCCAAAATTTTAAGTCAGCACTTTCTGTGTCTGAATAATAATTCTTTATATTCAAAGCGGAAGGGCACGATAGGCAAGATGGGCAAGTTATTTCCGGTTGGTTGCACACCGCGTGCCACGTTCATTTGGTGTTTCGTGGGTCGACCGCCATGGGGCCTAGTAGGCAAATCGGGGTGTAGGGAGTGTGATTTCATGGCGACTTGGGGGAGAGAAGTGATGGTTGTTGTTGTTGTTGTTGTTGTTGTTGTTGTTGTTGAAGATGAGAGAGAAAACAGCAAATCAGGACAATTTGATCACGTGACCGACAGGTCAGCTTCATTACTGATCTCGGCGAGTTCTGGCATTGGTTTTGATCAGTGTCAGTATAGAAGAATGAAAAGCCGAAGAGAAGGATGAAGGCTACTCAAAGAATAAGAGAATGAAGACGAGAAAATGGAGGACACTGAAGAGGCTGGAGAAGAAGAATGAAAGAGTTTCAGAGGAATCATAATGAGGATGAAGTGAAAGAGAAGAAGTGAAGGTGAAGAGAGGTAAGAATGGAGGGGAAAAAGGAAGGAAAAATGAAGAAGAGAAGAAGAGATAGATAGATAGATAGATAGATATGTGCGTTTTGTAATCCAGATATAATTAGATCGTGCAAGATAAATATTATAGATAGATATAAGTAGGTTGTGTGTGATAGATAGATAGATAGATAGATAGATAGATAGATAATGAACAGCCTGATATAGATTGATAGATAGATAGATAAAGTACGTTCTGTAAGATAGATATAAGTAGATTGTGTAAGATAGATAGATAGATAGATAGATAAAAACAGATTGTGTAAGGTAGATAGATATATAGATAGATAGATATAAGTGCGTTTTGTAATCCAGATATAATTAGATTGTGTAAGATAAATATATAGATAGATATAAGTAGCTTGTGTGAGATATATAGATAGATATATAGATAATGTATAGGCTGATATATATATATATATATATATATATATATATATATATATATATATATATGTATATATATAGAGAGAGAGATAGATAGATAGATAGATAGATAGATAGATAGATAATGTATAGACTGAGATAGATAGATAGATAGATAGATAATGTATAGACTGAGATAGATAAATAGATAGATATGGTATAGACTGAGATAGATAAATAGATAGATATGGTATAGACTGAGATAGATAGATATATAAATAGACAGATAGATAGATAGATAGATAGATAATGCACATGAATAGGAAGATTCGTATATATATATATATATATATATATATATATATATATATATAGATATATAGATATATATATAGATAATGTATAGACTGAGATAGATAGATAGATAATGTATAGACTGAGATAGATAGATAGATAGATAATGTATTGACTGAGATAGATAGATATATAAATAGATAGATAGATAGATAATGCACATGAATAGGAAGATTCGTATATATATATATATATATATATATATATATATATATATATATATATAAATAGAATCTCAGCCATCAAAAAGAGAACCAGATGAAGATTGAGCAAGAAATAGAAAGAACTGCAAGATATACAAAATGAAACTGAATATGAGGAAAGGTTGGCGAAGAGAAGAGAAGACAAGGTGAGGGAGCAAAGTGTGGAAGTAAAAAAGGAAGGCTCTTAGGAAAGGCATGAATCCATCTCCACCCTTAGAAATAATCGTTCGTCTCTAAAAAGCCTTAATGCAATATTCCTTCCCCAAAAGAATTATTCTTACTGTTATGGGATCTTACCTGTAACGACAATGAACTCTTCCTGACACTATAAAGACTGCGCCTCTCAAGAGAGACGAGATGAACAGAAGTGGAACGACTCGAGACATTAGTAGTTCACTCTAAACCAGACTGACAGTCATACTAACACCTTCAACTTGTATTATTATTATTCTGTGTAATATATCTTTGTTATTTCTACTCTTGTGTTCGTGCTGTTCTTCATTGGTCCTAACCTTGGACCATAACAGTGGTGCGAGGATATTGGAACATAATACTTACAATCTTAAATATTTTTCCACTTTAAATAATTCATTTAATAAAATCTGTTTCATGATCTACAATAAGATAGGCGGATTTAACCGTTAACTCTTGACTTGAATAGATTAAAAGATTTGCAGTGATCGTGGAAAACATCCACTTGGGAGTCTGTTCCACAGAGCAGTGGTTGGCGGAACTTGCGCCTTTCCGATGAAATACGAAATCATGAAGATTTTCCATATATTGAAGTTACAAGTTCAGACATTGACCACATGCCTGAGAAGACACACCTATAAAATACTGCTTTATACTAGTGATGGTATATCGATGTAGAGATATTACATATTGTTTCTAAACATTCTATCATATTACTATGATGAGGATCTGATTTATTACGGTTATATCAATTTCAATTATAAAACGTTGAGATCTAACTTCCAGTCTCGTACTGTGCTTAAATTTATAAGTCGTTGTACCAAAGAGAACAGATCATTAGAACAATTAACAAGATAATATTTATAGAAAATGCACAGGGAGACTACGTTATGGTGGGGGTTAAATGACTAAACCCGAGATAGCAGATCAGAACCGATAATATTGCAGATTTTTCTTGGGATTTATCATTTTGTAAAATACATCTATTGGATGCTTTGGTACACATCATCAATGATGTTTCTAGCCGAGGTTCATTAGGGGCTTTGGGCTTTCAACATCATGCCCCTTCTCCACGGTGACCCGACCGATACTGATCGGGTATCGACTTGTGTACCATTATTATTATTACTATTGGATGCTTTAGTACACATCATCAACAGTGATATATCTAGCCGAGTTTCCTTAGGGGTTTGGGGTCTTTCAACATGATCGGGTATCGACTTGTGTACCATCGGACAGATAAAACTTTTTCTATCTTTCGAAATGCACACCATAGAACTCTTCTTGGCAATTTATTGTCCAATCGCGGATGACTTCCGGTTGCTTGGCTTGAAGTGGTAAGTACAGATTTGATTCCCCCCTCCCCCAGCGAGACATACACACACACACACACACACACACACACACAGAGAGAGAGAGAGAGAGAGAGAGAGAGAGAAACGCACTCAAACATCACGTTCTACTTACACTTATCCCTATTTTCATTCATGTTAGTCATCAGGCTAAGGAAAAGGAAAAGAAAAAATATATTTCCTTTCGCTCCTTCCCACTTGTTTCCCCGACCCTCCACCTACATGATTTACACACACGCACACACATATCACTGCCCCCCCCCACTGAAAAAATACCGTGACCTTGGTAGGCGGGAAAACAGGTGCTAGATCTTAACCAGAGAGCACCCGTAGGTAATAATGGTTAGGGTACCCTAATTCTGTCCCCTAGTCGAGACTCCATTGTCGGATGTAGATTTAGGCCATACATGGTAGAAGCAACAGGACAGATGTGACAGCAATCTTCAATGCATATAAGAAAGGCAGGTTCATAAATGTGTAAGATAGATTCTGGCCAGCAAAATTGTCTAACACGAAACAGAAACAAACATCGAGGTAGCCTGCCCAGGTCACGGCACTATACACTTGTTGAGGTTAGTATGATAAGTGATTTAAATGTATTGTGTATATGTAGAGGACCGTGTGTGTAGTTACGTGTTGTCGTATTAGAGACACGTGTGTAACTCCTGGTAGAATATTAAAAGGCCCAACTACATGAAAATTGGCGGACTTAATTTGTCCGACCGAAGATGAAAGAAGACAAACAAGACATATATATATATATATATATATATATATATATATATATATATATATATATATATATATATATATATATATCAACAAATATGTATTAAACAAATTACAAGGCAGATAGACGTAACATTTGTGTGTGTGGGAACATTGTGTTCTTTTGTTCTTTGGTGAATGTTCGTAATTATTATTATTATTATTATTATTATTATTATTATTGTTATTGTTATTATTATTATGATTATTAATATTATTATGTTTTTTCGTTTTTTTGTGAAGTAACCTTTTTGAAGCAGATGAAAAAAGGCTAACATTTAGTAAGTTTGGTTAACTTACACTGTACGCATCGTCGTCGTCGTCGTCATCATCATCATTATCATCATCAGTTCCATGACAGAATGCAGGATTATGGTCACAACGAGGCTGAGCACCTGACCAGCTCCCTTTATATGTCACGGTTGCGTGCCAATGTCCGAATCTCTGTGAAGGATCTTCCATTCAGCCCAGTGCTATTGTCGGCCATTATTTTTATTATGTCTCCCGCTTCATTTATTGTCTAAGACGGTACCTTGTGGTGAAAATATTGTGCAACTCTTATGACGTGGCTGTGCCATTTCAGATTTCTCTTACTGATGGTGGTCATGAGGTGTTTCAAAGAACCGGTTTCTTATTTCATAGTATCCGGCTCTGTGACCTTTGTGACACAGTCTACATAGGGGATGCCTAGAATGCCTGCTGTAGCATCTCATTTATACGGCTTGAATTCTTCGCTGTAATTCTGCTGTTAATGCCCATGATTCACAGGAGCAAAGAAGGATTGGGAAAGTCAACGCACTCAACAGTTTGATCTTTGATTTCAGGCAGATGTTTTTTTCCAGGTCGTTTTTAGTTTCGCGACAGTTGCCATTGTTTTTGCTATTGGAATTCATTCTTTAGGATGATTGTGTTAAGCCAATTATAAAACTGTAGACGACCGGGGGTGGGGTGAAGATGAAAAGAAAACACGTGCGTTTATATTTCCTGCTAGAAGAAGGTCCAGCTACAAGAGAAATGGCGGACTTGAATTAAGTCCAACTGAAGATAAAGACGACAAACAAGACCGATATATATATATATAAACAAATATATGTATTAAACAAAACAATTTTACAATGGACAATAACATTTGTGTGTGTGTAAACATTGGTGTTTGTTCTTTGGTGAATGTTCGTATTTTGGTGAATATTCGTACGTACGTGTATGTTTGTAATGTTCATAGCGTTTTCCCAGAAAAGAGAAACGCTGATCTTCTAAGAGCTTACATCTTGTCGCTGAAATGAAGAAGAAAGAGAGATTTACCTCACAACCACGCGAGGCGGGATTCGGCACGAGACCTGAAGGAAAAAGAGAAAGAGGCAAGAAGTTTCCCAGTATTTATAGTATAGAGAGAGAGAGAGAGAGAGAGAGAGAGAGAGAGAGAGAGAGAGAGAGAGAGAGAGAGAGAGAGAGAGAAGCCTGGTGAAGAATTAGGGAACTAAAGAGGAGGTAACTCCTACATATATCACTTCGATTTCGAAATTTCGAAAGTCACTCATAGAACCCGGCACCTTCCAAATGCTGATTTTCTGTGTAAGCAACAGAAAGACTGGCGTAACACCATCTTCATTACTAGTTTTGATCGAGTGCCGTACCATGCTAAGTAGATATCATGAACCCATTATTTTTTTCGACAAAGGTTTCCTGGAGGTTTCCTAGCATTGAAACACTACCTGTATCATTTGTCATTTGTTCATATTTTTGATTTCTGTTTGTTAATTCAACAATCTAAAGATGGAAATGTGTTCAGGATTTGTTACGAAGACTTACGTTTTTTTTTCAAAATCGCCTGATTTTCCAATCATCTGCGAAAGAATATGTCAGTTGTGCGAGAGACATTAGTTCAGAATAACAGAAAACGAAAAAAAAATATGATTCGCTGGAAAAGAAGAGAGGAAATAAGGAGGCATATGGTGAGGGTGGCCGACTTTTCAGGGCGATGATAAAATACGCAGTTGTTGAAAATTCATTTAAGAGAAGAAAAATTACCAGAGTTTTTTTTTCCAGAAGTCTTAGAAACTAGAAGTAGAAAACATAATTCCTTAATCTATCTATCTATATATCTCATTTCTGTTCATGTCTATCTATCTATCTATCTATCTATCTATCTATCTATCTATCTATCTATCTATCTATCTATCTATCTAATTACTGTTCATGTCTATCTATCTATCTATCTATCTATCTATCTATCTATCTATCTATCTATGTATCTTCTGTTCATATCTATCTATCTATCTATCTATCTTCTGTTCATATCTATCTATCTATCTATCTATCTATCTAATTTCTGTTCATGTCTGTCTATCTATCTATCTATCTATCTAATTTCTGTTCATGTCTATCTATCTAATTTCTGTTCATGTCTGTCTATCTATCTATCTATCTATCTATCTATCTATCTATCTATCTATCTATCTATCTATCTATCTATCTAATTTCTGTTCATATCTATCTATCTATCTATCTATCTATCTATCTAATTTCTGTTCATGTCTATCTATCTATCTATCTATCTATCGAATTTCTGTTCATATCTATCTATCTATCTATCTATCTATCTATCTATCTATCTATCTATCTATCTATCTCATTTCTGTTCATGTCTATGTATCTATCTATCTATCTCATTTCTGTACATGTATATCTATCTATCTATCTATCTATCTATCTATCTATCTATCTATCTATCTATCTATCTAATTTCTGTTCATATCTATCTATCTATCTATCTATCTATCTATCTATCTATCTATCTATCTATCTATCTCAATTTCTGTTCATATCTATCTATCTATCTATCTATCTATCTATCTATCTATCTATCTATCTATCTTTCAAAAACCAAAGACCATGAAAATACTCGACAGAATGTGAGTGGTAATATCAAAGACATTCAAGAAAAATAAATGTGATAGAACAGTGAGATTCGAACGTTCTAACCACTCAACCACGTGCACAAAACACTTGTCGAAATTCGCGTAGAATAATTAAATTTCTTTTAAGACGGCAGGCTATTTGATGCCTATTGAATACCAGCGCAAAAACGTTGTAATAATTATGGCAACAAAGATGAGGACAATAGTCCGAATAATGTAAATAGTGTACATAATACCTCATCTCAGAAATATAGACAGATACTGAAAGGCCGAAATGTTGTAATAAATATGGCAACAAAGATGAGGACAATAGTCTGAATAATGTAAATATTCTACATAGTACCTCATCTCAGAAATATAGACAGATACTGAAAGGCCGAAACGTTGTAATACATATGGCGACAAAGATGAGGACAATAATCCGAATAATGTAAATAGTGTACATAATACCTCATCTCAGAAATATAGACAGATACTGAAAGGCCGAAATGTTGTAATAAATATTGCGACAAAGATGAGGACAATAGTCCGAATAATTTAAATAGTGTACATAATACCTCATCTCAGAAATATAGACAGATACTGAAAGGCCGAAACTTTGTAATAAATATGGCAACAAAGATGAGGACAATAGTCCGAATAATGTAAATAATGAATATTTTTATTTTCGAAAATAAGACATGGAAAAAAGAAATAACTCCATAATGACATCATTGTCTGTTATTGGATTCAACATTCAAAACTGTTAACAAAACAAGGGAAAAGATAAACATCAAGAAGTGTATAAACGTAAATCGAAAAACAAACAACAGATTAATAATGATATATTGTAGTATCGAAGTAAAAGCAATCCGTAATTATTCTTTTTTTTTTCTTAAATTCCTCTATCTAGGAATTAAAACGAAACGACATTTTGCGAATAGGCGGATACTATGCAAAAAGAATAAAAAAAGTTGTTTCATTGTAAAATAATAAAATAAAACCCCAAAATAATTCTTCCGTTTTAAAAGGCACTTAACATGATTATTGGAAATATAAAATCCAATCCTTCTATTAAGTCAAATAATTTTTTTTTTAATTCTTAAGATAGTGTTTATGTTTTCTTGAGTTTCCTCAGTGAATCTCACTGAAGGATGTGAGATGAACGTGAGAAAAGTAACTTTCAAGATTTATTCTTTGACATTAAATATTTGGTAGTAACATTCGGCTTGATATCCGGTAACACTACGGAGAGGTTAATTAACCTTAGCACTTGTGCATTAATACAAAAATATTTCTAATAAAACTTTATTATACTTTTATTTAAAGTGTAATACACTGAAACAACGCAAAATGGTTTGGTTTGTGGTTGCCCCATATAGAATGACCAAATCAATAACTCTTGTTTGATATCTGATATCTTGATAAACTGTCTGTCTATATCTCTGAGATGAGGTATTATGATTATTTACATTATTTACAATATTCGGACTGTTATCCTGATCTTCATTGTCATATTCACAAAGATTCGGCCGTTGTAGGTTCCGGTCTTCTTCAGATGATTGGATCTCTGAGATGAGGTATTATGATTACAAACATTATTTACATTATTCGGACTGTTATCATTATCGTCATTGCCATATTCATAACGTTTCGGCCGTTGTACGCTCCGGTCTTCTTCAGATGATTGCATCTCTGAGATGAGGTATTATGATTATTTACATTATTTATATTATTCGAACTGTTTTCCTCATCTTCATTGCCATATTCACAACGTTTCGGCCGTTGTATGCACCAGCCTTCTTCAGTTGATTCGATCTTTGAGACGAGGTATTATGATTACTTACATTACTTACATTATTCGGGCTGTTATCCTCATCTTCATTGCCATATTCACAACGTTTCGGCCGTTGTACGCACCGGCCTTCTTCAGTTGATTGGATCTCTGAGATTATGTATTATGATTACTTACATTATTTACACGATTCGGACTCTTCCCCTCATTTTCATTGCCTATTCACAACGTTTCGGCCGTTTTTCGTTCCGGTCTTCTTCAGAAAGATTGAAATTTCGAAGCAAACCCTTTATCTGGTCCACCGGTGTCGATTATTCTAGTTCCACGTTCCATGCAACTTCTGGATGTCTCAGTTATTTCCCTTTAACTCAACTAAGTTTTTTGGTTCAACACTGCTGTGGCCTGGTATTGAACTCATAACTCAACTCAATGGATCTAACCAACTTCGTTATCCACTGGGCCATGCGGACGAAAAGGGTTCGGTTCGAAATTCCAATCACCTGAAGAAGACCGGAGCGTACAACAGTCGAAATGTTGTGAATATGGAAATGAAGATGAGGATAACAGTCCGAATAATGTAAATAATTCAAGTAATCATAACACCACATCTCAGAGTTCCAATCAACTGATGAAGGCCGGATCGTACAACGGACGAAACGTTGTGTATATGGCAAGGAAGATGAGGATAACAGTCCGAATAATGTAAATGATGCAAGTAATCTTGATAAACGTTATGGTAATATACCCATATAGTATAGAAAATGGCATACGGCAATTCGAATGCCTGTTGGATGAGCGAAACATACCTTTGAAAAGCTAAACAAAGCATTTTCAGGACAGTATCTTCCAATCGAAATTATAGTTTTCTTGTTGCAATCCTGTCGACAAAATTTTATACGTCACTCATATTCTAATTATTAGAAATAATGAAAGAGGTTACGTAACTCCTTCTCCTATATGCCGTGTCTCTTCAGGACGTGGATGATCATGGCACTCCACAACTTCCTATTCTTTGTAGCTCTTAAGCTTTAACTTTTCACTATCTCTCTCATTCCCAGTTCTGAGATTCGTTTACACAAACTCGTTAAATCAATCATTCGCTATTACTCTCTCACCCTTTTTTCATTGCCATGTGAGCGTCAAATTCTCAAAGCCGTCTTTCCTCATCATATGCCCTAGAAATACCCTTTTGATTCTTAGTATATGCGGTCATTTTTTTTAATATTCTTTAAAACTTCTCCGTTGAGTCCATGGTATTCTCAGCATCCTTCCATAAAATTACATTTCTTTTGTCTCAAGTCTCTTCTTAATCTGTTAGGGAGTGTGTATTTTCCCTGCCATGTAGAAGGATTGATATAACATAACATTTTAGCAGTCATTTTTTTTGGTTTGTAGCTGAATTTTACTGTTTCCTAATAATTTACTTAGGTTTTGTAGGGTATCTTTCTATTTTCCATTGAACTTCAGATTTCGGTGTCACTTTATTTAAATTTTAGTACTTGCTTGATTTTGGCATCTCCAAGCAGGAATCCGCATCATGGACGATTCCTTTTGTTCATAACCACACATTTGGTCTTACAATTGGCGTTCTTTTCATTCTGCTTTACTGCATTCTCTAAGGAATCTTGTAGTTTTCTATGTGTATCTGCTATCAACACTAAGCATTTTCCTAAATCCTATTGGGAAAATAACGGATTAAATCCACAGCTATTGTCTACAGTGTTTACTATGATTCACTTCGTATGGCACAATGCTAGCTGAACCTGTAAACTGTACCTTAGGCTTATCTTATTATTGTGGACATCTTTGAAAAGCGTTAAAAATGCCACCCCAATTTAAAAAGTGTTAAAAATGCCACCCATTTAAAAAAGTGTCAAAATGCCCTCAATTTAAAAAGTGTTAAAAGTACCTCCTATTTTTAAAAAAAGTGTTAAAAATGCCCCAATTTAAAAAGTGTTAAAAAGGCCTCACACTTAAAAAAGCGTTAAAAAGCGTTTAAAAAGAGTTAAAATGCCTCTCATTTAAAATGTGTTAAAAATACGCCCAATTTAAAAGTGTTAAAATACCTCCTATTTAAAAATGTGTTAAAAATGCTCCTAATTTAAAAGTGTTAAAAATGCCTCCCACTTAAAAAAGTGTTAAAATGTCCCAAATTAAAAAGTATTAAAAATGCCTCACACTTAAAAAAAGCGTTTAAAAAGAGTTAAAATGCCTCTCATTTAAAATGTGTTAAAAATACCCCCAATTTAAAAGTGTTAAAATACCTCCTATTTAAAAAAAGTGTTAAAATGTCCCAATTTAAAAAGTGTTAAAAATGCCTCCTACTTAAAAAAGTATTAAAAATGCCCCCAATTTAAAAAGTGATGAAATGCCTCCCATTTAAAAAGTGTTAAAAATAAACTCTGAACAAGATGTCTGTTGATTTTGAGATTTGATCCCTATTTCTATATTTCGCCATTTTCTCTTTAATACATGTGTCACAATGTTGTAAGCCCTTTGGAGATGTAATTTTCATTCCAGTGACGTGTTCTTGCAATCTTTTAACATCCTAATTATTTCAGTGGCCTAATATTTTATGCCAAGTCCTTAAGTCGTACGTCGCTGTTTTCACAGATTTAATACTTTTCAAATAATACAAACGTCCATTTTGTTGTATATTAAATTCAGTTCCGTCTGGGTATATTAACTTTGAATTATCTCGGTGAAAATTAACTTTAACACCAGTTTTAACAGCAGACTGAACCGAGAAAATATTTTGTTTAAATTTAGGGATATATAAAGCCCTTTTTAATAAACATTTACAAATATTTCCTTTAGTATCGCGTAAAAAAATACAGGCTCTGTCTCTTCTTAAAACTAAATTATTAGATCTGGTACCGTCAGGCAACTCAATAAAGTGGGAATCTGGCTCGAAGTTGGAGTCAAAATTAATAAATTTTGTTTCATCTGTAATTACATGATTTGTCGCACCCGTGACGACTAGGTAAGTATTATAACTATTGGGTATAGTATCCAACCCAAACGAAAAAGCATATGTTCGCT
Source organism: Acanthosepion esculentum (assembly GCA_964036315.1). NCBI lineage: Eukaryota > Metazoa > Mollusca > Cephalopoda > Sepiida > Sepiidae > Acanthosepion > Acanthosepion esculentum. Next base: position 14,832,707 of record OZ038508.1, on the reverse strand, counting down.
CATTCGAAAAAGCTTTTACATTTTTACAAAAATCATTTCTTGTATGAAATGGACATTTCGCACGTACATGTCCGGCTCTTCCACAACGAAAGCAGATGATATTTGATTTTCTGTTATTATTGTTCCTGTTGTTTTTGTTATTTTAATAGTTGTTTTAAGCCCCTTGTTTTTAATATCATAATTCCTAGTCTGGTAGGTTTGAGGGACTGGTTTTCTGAATTGTTTAAATCACGTTCTCAGTTGCATTACGTTATTTCCTTGATTTGGGGGATTACACATTTTTTCAGTTTCTTCATAACTACGTAACGCAATTTTAAACTCAGTGAAAGTTAATTTTTTATCTTTTTGAGTTATGACTGTCGTGAATGGTTTGAATGTTGCTGGTAATCCCTTTAAAACCATGACTATTAGCAGCCCATCTGAGATAGTCTCACCTGCCATTTTAAAGGCATTTGTAACATTCTCAGCTTACAGATTCATTTTCTCGTCTCCTTAACGAGGTTAGTTCAGTATATAAAGCAATAATTTGGGTTTAACTTTTGATAGGTAATGTTCACGCAATATTCTTAAAGCTTGGCAGCCGTCGTCCTTGGCTTCTCTCATTATTAAAGATAAACTCCTGTCATCCAGGCATTGTATTAATTCGGCGAACACGGTCGCATTTCTTTCCATAAAATCATCTTCTTTCTGGTCATCTTGGCAAAGAATGAAGTTTTTGTATTCTAAGGTAGCCTAGAACTTTCACTTCCCACAATTCGTATTTTGACTCGTCTCCATCAAATTACAGTCGTAATCTGGGCTCATAACCTTTGTTGACCATGTTCACCATTGTCTATGAATATAGAATACAGCGCAGTACGTAATCTGTTCAATGAAACAACGTTAAAGATTAACACTCACGGGTCAGACACTCTACCGAACCTGATTATATCGCCAATACCACCACCAGCTGTTCAGTAAATCTTCAGTCTTCGATATCAAAGGCTGGCAGTAATATTTAGCCACGCCCCACGTTACATGTGGCGCAAGGCCGGGTTTAACGTGGGTTTTCCAAGCCCGTAGGCTCGGCCAAAAATATTCCCTGTTGGAACCCGTAAAAACGGGTTCAGGGACAGTCTACCACTCCGAACGAGACTCTGAGACTCGTCCGGGTTCCTCTCTGCCCGAAGGCAGAGAGTTCGACTGTTCATCCATCAAAGGCTGGCAGTGCATATTCAGGAAAAACATGGCCGCCTTTATACACGTCCATTTGAATATTTTGAGCCTTCTGATTGGTTAACTCTTCTATTGGTGAACTATAAAATGAGTCAGCTCATTTTGGCTGGCTCACTAGTACACCGTCATGCGTTGTTTTCCCTTGTCTCTCTTTCCCTCTATTCGACTCGTGAGTATCAGATTCTCCAGGCCCTCCTTCCTCATCATGTGTCCCAGAAACTTCAGCTGCCTCTTCCTGATGTTAAGTATAAGCCTCCTTCTTTGTTTGCAACCTTTATAAGACCTCATCGTTGCTCACATACTCGGTCCATGTTAACCTTAAAGTTCTCAACTGCCTTAACCGGGTATTGAACTCACACTCTTTGTGTCCTGTCACTGGATCTAACTAACGCCAGTATGCCATGTATCATTTATATATATATATATATATATATATATATATATATATATATATATATATATATATATATATACACGTTCAAATCTATATATCTATCTCAATACGTTCATATCTATCTATCTATCTATCTATCTATCTATCTATCTATCTATCTATCTAAAGACGTTCATATCTATCTATGTACTTCAATGCGTTCATATATATATGAATGTTTTGCACTGCCTTAACAGTGTATAAAGGCGTTAGTTAGATCCAGTGACTGGACCCAAAGAGTGTGAGTTCAATACCCGGTTAAGGCAGTGAAGAACTTGGAGAGGGGAATTAACAGGAGATAACTGACAACTGACATCCATTAAACATGGCACGTAGAACTAGAACAGTCTACCCCAGTGAGAGAAATAAAGGGTTCAATTTGACATTCCTACCACCTGAAGGAGGCCGGAGCGTACAAGGGCCGAAACGTTGTAATAAATATGGCGACACAGTCAGAATAATGTAAATAATGTACATAATACCTCATCTCAGAAATATAGACAGATAATAAAGGGTTCAGTTCGACATTCCAACCACATGAAGAAGGCCGGAGCTTACAAAGGCCGAAACGTTGTAATACATATGGTGACAAAGATGAGGACAATAGTCCGAATAATGTGAATAATGTACATAATACCTCATCTCAGAAATATAGACAGACACTGAAAGGCCGAAACGTTGTAATAGATATGGCGACAAAGATGAGGACAATAGTCCGAATAATGTAAATAATGAACGTATTTTTAGTTTGTCACAATGTCTTTTGGTCAGGCGCGCTTATAGCTGGATTATAATGGTCACTCGCCTCAGGGATACAGATTCCGGGGATCTATTTCTTCGCCATCACACTGGGCACTTTTCAGTTGACAAAGTTAATCGCATTTCCTTCACCTTCTTTTTCCTGACAATCCACACGTCAAACTAGGAAATGTAATCTTCCCCCCAAAACATGCCCCCGTCGCTCTTAGCGTCTCGCTTCTTATGTCTCCTCAAGCAGACGATAATTTGCATATGTGCAAATCACGTCTCGTAGAGACGAGACGAGCACTCATAAATTGCACCCCCCCCCCAAGAGCGGACATATTTCCTTTTCAGCACTTTGCACGCAAGACACATCCGTGCTCCTTTAGATCTCCCGCGTGAGTTATTACTTTCGTCACAACACCTATTACTACTACACTATTTCAGTGTAAACATGGCCACTCCGCTAGTAGTATGCACCTTGGTGCATACTACTAGCGCAGCCGCCATGTTTAGCGGGATCTGACTTCTGTGATCGGAATGTGTATCAGGGTCTGAAATTCATCGGAGGCTTTAAACACAATACGACGACAGTACACTACCGCGTAGAAGTGTGTATGAGTGGGTCGAAAAGTGGCCAGACAAGGGTGACGTACGAAGAATGCGCAGGACGCCAGTCAACCTCCACCTCCTGACGAGAAGTTTCAACAAGCTTGAGATATTGTACTAGCTAACCGGCGGATCATCATAGATGAGGTAGCATGCAGATTCTAATCACTCTCCTTGTTTCTTCTTGGTGAACACTGCTAGCAGAGCGGCCATGTTTGCATTGTATCAGCAGGAGGAAAATAGCGCGATCAAGTTCAAACATGGCATGCGCCAGATTGAAGGTCATTTTTTCATTCAGCTTTCAATTTTACCTTCATGAGACAACCAGTGTTACCATTAAGACACGTGTGTCATCAGTATAGATACCAAGTTCATAACAGATGATATCACATTGGTCGTTAGTGAAAATTAGGAATAATGTAGGTCCACATCTGCTTTAATGCAAAAAGTGTAGCATTCTGTGGGTCGTGATTGGGGTTGAATTTATATGTGTGTGTGTGTGTGTGTGTCTGTCTGTCTGTGTGTGTGTGTGTGTGTGTTTCTAAGAAGAAGTCGAGAAAACTTCAAAAACATATTCCAAAAAATTGGGTTATTTTCTGGGAAGTGGATTGGGCCGAAAGATTTTCAGCACTCGCTTATATATTCGACCCTCCCTCGCCAGAAAGCAATGGGATATTTGTTTTAACAAGTAGATATATTACGCGAAATATCCATTAATCTTAGGCAGGAAGCCGAATCGAAGAAAGCCTTTAATTAAAACAAAAATGAATAAATTGAAATAAGGAAACATTAAGTTCATAAAAAAAGTCTTTTAATCCGACTTGAAATGTTGACCCAGATTGAAAAAGTCAATTTGTGATATCAAGAAAGAAAGATAGAAAGAAAAAACAACAGGTGGATAAAGAAAGAGGAGGCAGTGGGATCTGAAGGGGCAAGGGTCGGTGTCAGTGCAGAAAGATGCGAGTAAAAAGTGCAAAATGATGAAAAAAGAGAGATACGGAAGATCGTGTATGGCATGGAGTGAGGGGGATAAGAAAGCGACTGCTTACGAAAGGAAAGAGATACGGAAGATTGTGTATGACGTTGAGTGAGGGGGACAAGTGAGAGAGACTGGTTAAGGAAGGAGGGGAATACGGAAGATCGTGTATGACTTTGAGTGAGGGTGACAAGAGAGCGACTGCTTAAGAAAGGAAAGAGATACGAACGATTGTGTTTGACTTTGAGTGAGGGGGCAAGTGAGAGACTGGTCAAGGAAGGAGAGAGATACGGAAGATCATGTATGACTTTGAGTGAGGGGGACAAGAGAGAAACTGGTTAAGGAAGGAAAGAGATACGGAAGATTGTGTACGACAGTGAGTGAGGGGTACAAGAGAGAGAATAGTTAAGGAAGGAGAGAGGTACGGAAGATTGTGTATGACTTTGAGTGAGGGGGACAAGACCGACTGCTTCAGAAAAGAAAGAGATATGGAAGACTGTGTATGACATTGCGTGAGGGGGACAAGAGAGAAACTGGTTGAGAATGAGACAAAACGGAAGATCGTGTATGACTTTGAGTGAGGGGGAAAAGAGGGAGATTCGTTAAGTAAGGAGAGAGATACACAAGATCGTGTACGACTTTGAGTGAGGGCGACAAGTGAGCGACTGCCTAAGAAAGGAAAGAGTTACGGAAGCTTGTGTATGACTTTGTGTAGGGACAGGAAAGGGACTGGTTAAGCAAGGAGATAAATACGCAGACTGGTTGAGGAAGGAGAGGGAAACGGAAGATTGGGAATGACTTTTATTGAGGCGAACAGGTGAGAGATTTGTTAAGGAAGGAGAGAAATACGGAACATCTTGTATGACTTTGAGTAAGGGGGACAAATGTGCGACTGATTGAATGTGTTGGACAAGTGAATGACTGGTTAAGGGGGGAGAGAGATACGGAAGATCGTGCATGACTTTGAGTGAGGGGGACATTTGAAAGACTGGTTAATGAAGGAGGAAGATGCAGAATCTTGTGTATGACTTTGAGTGAAGAGAGACTGGTTGAGGAAGGTGCGAGATACGGAAGATCGTGCATGACTTTGAGTGTGGGTGGCAAGAAAGCGACTGCTTAACAAGGAAAGAGATACGGAAGATTGTGTATGACATTGAGTAAGAGGGACAAGTTAGAGATTGGTTATGGAAAGAGAGAGATACGGAAGATCGTGCATGACTTTGATTGAGGGGGACAAGAGAGCGACTGCTTAATAAAGGAAAGAGATACGAAAGATTGTGTATGACATTGAGTGAGGGGGACAAGTGAGAGACTGCTTAAGGTAGTCAGAGAGTTACTGGAGATCGTTTATGATAATGAGTAAATAAGGGCATCATATAGAGAAACTGCCTATGGAATGAGAGAGATATGAAAGGTCGTATAAGGCAATGGACGAGAGGCAACAAATGAAATAATGATGACGAAAGAGAGAGATATGGCTCATCCTGATTGGCAATGTTTCAGAGGGACAGAAGAGAGATAACTTAAATAAAGGAGAGAAATTAGAAGATGTGAAGGGGACAAGAGATATTTCTTATGGTAGAAGAGAGATAGGAATTATACGGCTTGACACTAAGTGAGTGGGAACAAGAAAATGAAACTGCTCTAGGACCCTATCAGGTGCTACCACCGCGGGTCATGGTGGACCTGGGAACAACATCAACTAAGATGTCAATGAAAGGGAGGCAAATGAAAATCAGTTATGGTACTGAGTAAGAGAAGAAAATAAAGAAAAGAAATCCGATTGGTATGCAAAATATTATTGGTTGTGGTGCAGGGAACTTGGTGGATAGAAAAGAGGTAGGAGAGAGTTATTCAGGCGTGTGCGTGAAGGTGAGAGAGAGAAGGGAAGATAAGCGTCTGAACAAGTGTGCCTGAGCTTAAGCGAGGGCGAAAAGCGATAGACAGAGAAAAGAAAAAAAATAAGAAATAAGAGTAGGACTATTATCCCGAGAGGGAGTGTGGGAAACGGAGAGTGAGAGAAATAGAGAGAGGACTCAAAAAAAAAAAAAAGAGATTAGGTTGTGGGTGATGTATTAACGAAACAAAAAAGAACTCAATAACTTATTCTTAAAAGGTTGCTGCTTTTGTTATTAATCAATATCAATGAGATTCATTTAATGACTGGAAGACGTTTAGACATGACAGAAAAAAAACAAAGAAGGCAATATATCATCGAGAGAAGACATGTGTAGAAATGCATTATGGGAAAAAGAAAGTCACAAATATTTGACAACATATGCAAAAATAATAAAAAGTAAAAAAACGTTTCATATTACTTACCGATTACAAATAGGATTGCTAATTTAAAGTGATGTGAGTTAGCAAAAAGCTGTTATGATATTTGTTTGTTTTTTGGGGTTGGTTTGATTTTTTTACAGGAAAATCAACACCTTTATGGGTTATTTAATGCCGAAATCTAAATATTTTTTAACATTATTTTATGAGTTTAATTAAATATAATTTTGAAAGCAATTGTATGCATTCAACTAGAGATAATATATATTATTAGTCATTTTGCTATAAAATCAATCGTTGTTCTTTTTCTTGTAATATTCCTTTTCTCTCAGTTCCATACTCGATCTTCCATATTTCTCTCCTTCTTTAAGTTGTCTCTCTTTTGTCCCTCTCACTCATTGCCATACATGATATTCCATATCTCTCTCTTTCCTTCACCATTCTTTCATTTGTTACCCCTCACTCACTGCCTTATACGACCCGGGGTGGTAGCACCTCGTAGGCTCCCAGAGTAGTTTCTTTTTCTTGTTCCCGCTCACTTAGTGTTATACAGGATCATTCTTATCTCTCTTCTTCCTTAAGAAATATCTCTTGTTCCCTTCACTCAGTTCCATACTCGATCTTTCATATTTCTCTCATATTTGGTAACTAACACCTTTATCCACTGTGCCACGTGTCCTTGGCAGGGCGGATAAAGACGTTAGTTAGATCCAGTGACAGGACACAAAGAGTGTGAGTTCAATACCCGGTTAAGGCAGTGGAGAACTTTCAGAGGGAAATTAACAGAAGATAACTGATAACTGACATCCATTAAACATGGCACGTGGAAGTAGAACAGTCTACCCCAGTGAGCGAAATAAAGGGTTCAGTTCGACATTCCAACCACCTGAAGAAGGCCGGAGCGTACAATGGCTGAAACGGTGTAATAAATATGACGATAAAGATGAGGACAATAGTCCGAATAATGTAATTAATGTTCTTAATTCTTGTTTTTTGAGTGTTCTCTCTCCTTAATAATCTTTTCATTTTCTTATTGTCTTACACTCAGTAGCCCCTTACGTCTTAGTGGCTTTATTACCCTGCTTTCTAATGATAAAAATAGTGGTCATGTTGACCTTAAAACTGCACTGGAATCTATTTTCGAGGATAATGGTGATGATGATGATAATAATAATAATAATAATAATAATAATAATAATAATATTACTCATGTTGAAGCCCAACACTTCCAATACTCAAATTTAAACACCGAAAGAATGATTCGAAAAATATTCTAGATGGTTGCGCTTAGAATTCAGAAACTATTCTTTCCACAACATCTACATTAATCCAACTTCGAAAGATAAACGCCAGGAAAACGACAGACCAGCCAAAAATAGATAAACCTTGACGCATTTTTTAATCAGAATCAAACTGGGCAAAACATTGAATAAAGCGTTTGAAAACGCTATTTGAAGATATAAATATTAAATTTCCCCCAGAAACTTATTTTTTTAAAAAAAATAATTTAATTATTCATTTATTCGAACATATTTTTCAACCGCTGTGGACCGGATAACCGAGGAACTAATAGAAAATCTCACGCCGTTGTTCAACTGCCTGTCAGATTCAGTAACATTGTCGGAATTTCAGTCTTAGCACTTTATTTAATCCATAGGACAAGACTGTTCTTTTTTACTGTAAGAAAGAACCTTTTTTTTAAATCGGTTTCACCCTATGAAAGACAATAAAGCCACTAAGACACAAAGGTTTGCAGGGTGTGAAAGACTTAGACACAGAAACATTACTAATGAGTAAGAGCAAAATAAGATTAATCAGGGGAACAGTAGATAGCGATTGTCATTGCATTTACATTTTTTATGATTAACGGTGGCTGGAAAGCATGGAACCGGAAGGGAGTTCCACAAGCGAGAAAAGAAATATCATATAATTTACGTGTAGATTTACTGTAGATTGACGAGATCGAGACACCAGTCTAATTCCGCGCTTAAATCCAAAAGGTTTACGTACCATCTCTCATATGAACAATTACCCTGAAAGTATTTATAGAAAAGGCAGAGAGAAGCAGTCGCACGGCGGTGGGGAAGTGACCGAAGCCGAGCCGCTAGGTCAGGACCAATAATATTGCTGATTCTTCTTTGGTTCTTATCAAATTGCGTTGCAGGACACAATGAACTAACATTCTTAGGAAATTATCTAGCAATGGATTCAATGATATCCTTTCCTTCTCTTTGAACCCGCTTCTGTTCTTTATTCTCGGGAAGTTATCTAACTCGGTTCGGAACGAACTCACAACGCCCAAATAAAAGCTTAACCAACATTTACATACACTTCGCCATTGTTGAAAAAAAATGCAATCCTGTAGTTTCATTTCTGGATCTTTAAACTTAATGTCGGTTCTTTCCCGATTAAACTTTCCTATATAGTATTTAATTCTTTGCTAACTCTACTGGAGAGTTCTTCAGAATCCTGCAAGACTGCTCATTGTTTTAATCACATTCTTATTTAATGTTCTCCATTATTCTGATCTTGTTCCCTCGATTAAACCTTCATATATGATCAGATATACCTGATTTCGTAGCTTCTCCGCGGACTACCGCTTTCTGATGTTTTTTCCAGTTTTATCATCAGTTTGTTATAAGAGTTTCTCTGTATGTAAAACTGGTATGTGTCTTCGATGGTCAGTATGCGTAGGTTCACGGAAGAGAGCAGAATGTCCGAAAAATTACAACTGGTCAGTAATAAGTTCAATTGTCAATGCTAACAAAGTAATGAGGCAAACATTGAAGCGAGAGGTATGGGTTGTTGCGGGAAAACGAAATTGGAAATTACTTAGGTCGTTCAAATCTCGGAGCTTGGCTCAGATCACATGACAACCATTCATGCGAGATTAACGTGTGGACAAGAATAAATGGGATTTCGCTTCTACTGCCACTGGACAATAGTAACCCTGGAGGAATTCAAATATTTCTTCGGCGTCCATCGTTTGGTCATAAAAATAATCCCAAAAACGAGAAAAGGGAATCCAAGGCCGACAGCCACAGATTCAAGAGTAAATCTTGATGGGGAGCGTGGGCTGCGAATTCCAACACATAAAAAGAACGACTTTGAGATTCACACAGATTAATCCCTAAATATATGGAGAGATGAGGACACGTACCATAGAGCTATGGTTTTTAACTTTTCCTTGTAAAATAATTGGAATGTGAAGTAAGTTCATTTATTTGTCTGCATTTTAGAGTTTTTTACATTATTTACACTGGCTCCGTCTTTGTTGTTATCCCAATGTTTCGACCGTTATGTTCTCCGTTCTTCAACAGGTCATATGACCTGACATCCCTATATAGTAATACAGGACCGAAAAGTAGTTGATTCCTAACATTCTTAGGATTGTATCAATCAAGATATTGGTTACTTCCCGGAAAAGTACAAAGGATAGTGGAAGGACCAGGCACCTCTCGTCGGGGAATGAATGTTCCGTAACAACTGAAACAAATGTCAGCTTAAAAGCGAATTCTCCAAACACTCAAGGATGTTTCTCACAAAAAAATTGAAGAAGACCGGAAGTCACAGGGGTCGAAAGGTTTTGATAATGAGGATAATAGACTGAGTGCAAATGATGTAAAGAAATTCACTCCTATATGGATGCCGCACTGCTATGACTGCTCGACAAAGAAGCTGATGAGAATTGTTGTGTCTTTATGGTCAACTGGCTTAGATTCCAAACGATGATTATTATAATTTTAATACGAGTTATCTTTTTCACAAAACTAGTATCGCCAGTAAGATAATCTTTGAAAAATATATCGAGGAGTTTATTCGCCTCTTCCTATCGCTCTCTCTCACCCATCTCTCTATCTCGCTGTCTCGGATCAATTTTTAGTGTTTCTATTAAACACGTTAAGAAAGACGCCGTAGGTTTTCTCATTCCTTTTATTTTCCCAAGCACTTTCAATCTCATCCAAGATCATATTCAAGGCTGAACTGCTAAGACAAAATCAAATGTAATAGATAGTTAGGAATTGTTTTGTAAATGCGCATAAAACGCGCCCTGTTGATTCAAAATTAACGTTATCAAGAGAGTTAATTTATATTTGTCAATTTAAAAAAAATTACAATTAAGTATTTTAAAACATTGCTATTATATCTGTCTATATTTCTGAGATGAGGTATTATGTACATTATTTACATTATTCGGACTAATATCCTCATCTTTGTCGCCATATTTATTACAACGTTTCGGCCTTTCAGTATCTGTCTATATTTCTGAGATGAGGTATTATGTACACTATTTACATTATTCGGACTAATATCCTCATCTTTGTCGTCATATTAATTACAACGTTTCGGCCTTTCAGTATCTGTCTATATTTCTGAGATGAGGTATTATGTACACTATTTACATTATTCGGTCCATTGTCCTCATCTTTGTCGCCATATTTATTACAACGTTTCGGCCTTTCAGTATCTGTCTATATTTCTGAGATGAGGTATTATGTACACTATTTACATTATTCGGGCTAATATCCTCATCTTTGTCGCCATGTTTATTACAGCGTTTCGGCCTTTCAGTATCTGTCTATATTTCTGAGATGAGGTATTATGTACATTATTTACATTATTAGGACTATTGTCCTCATCTTTGTCGTCATGTTTATCACAACGTTTCGGCCGTTGTACGTTCCGGCCTTCTTCAGGTGGATGGAATGTCGAACTGAACCCTTTATTTCGCTCACTGGGATAGACTGTTCTATGTATAGTTGGCAACATCATTGTTTCAATGTGCTGGAAAAGACCTGGAAGTTCACTATTTTCCCATAGCTGGGACCCCAACAGGTGCTACCACCCCGGTTCAGGGGGACCTGGGAACGCCAGCAATTAAGAGGTGGTTCCACGCTTCCTCAAAACCTCCTGATCAGAGGCCTTGCTGTTGGATGCAGTTTAACGTCGTACCCAGGACGAAAATAATGTTGAAATTTGTAAAATATTTCTATTAAAATGATTATTCAGGAAAATGTGTTTCTTAAATGCACTGTTATCGTTCTACCGAATATCGATGGGTATTTGCTAAACTTTTGTTTGAACAGGGTGAAACATACATGTGCTATCCGTTTTCTTTGTTGTGGCTGTTGAAAGTCCTCAAGTGATATGTTTGCTTTATTATTTAGTAAAGTTCCTTCTTTGGGATTTTTTTTTTTTACGTTTTGTAGAATTGGGTGAAACTACTTCTACCACAGAATATTTTACATTAAATTTCCTTTTGTTGTTTACTAAGCTTTTTAAAACTAATCCAGACAACGAGAGATTTGAAATGTTTAATATTTATTATTTCCATATCCTAAATTTTTATGATGGATGCAGAGTAGGTGCTGCCACTGATTCCATTCACAGAATGATTACCGTTGAGTCTTATTTATTGGAAAACTTGGTAGTGGTTGTTGAATTTTGGTTCAAGACCGTTTTTGTCCCATCAGTATATCGCTATTCATAATGTGTACACGAGCCTCTAGTAGGAATATATATATATATATATATATATATATATATATATATATATATATATATATATATATATATATACACTCTCACTAAAGTTTATTTTATATTCCCGGGGTTGTTTTTTCTGTTTCCTTTTTGAATTTGTAGGTCTGATGAATTGGATCGTATTTACGATTCAAATGGAATAAATTATGACCATGGAATACTAGTGTTTAAGCCTTTTTATTATATCTTTACTCTGCCATGGACATTGAGTTCTACCTGGATTTTATCCTCTTGGAATTATTTTTTTTAACTTTAAGTGGAAGAACTACATTGATTCAATAGCTGCATCTACTGTAAGGAAAGTTGGTTCATTGTGTCGTGTAAGAAAGTTTTTGTCACCTGAATCCATTTTGAACATTTACAAATCTACCATTCATCCGTGCATTGAATACTGTTCTCATATCTGGTCTGATGACCCTGCTGTTCATCTAGAAGCTGTTGACAAAATCCAAAGAAGGATCTGCAATGTAATCGATCTTGACTTGGCATCTTGACTTCAGTCATTTTCTCACAAAGGGGGTGTGGCATCCCTCTATCGTTTCTACAAATATTTTCATGGCAACTGCTCTGAGGAGCTTTTTACCCTGGTGCCCCGACTACATAAATTTAAGTGTGCTAATAGATTGGCAGATAGGTCCCACCATTTTACTGTTGAAATAGTTAAATAACCACCTCTACTCCAAAGGTTTCTTTTCTCCCACTTCCCGTCTGTGGAACTACCTTAGACTTACTTGCTTTCCTGATAAATGCAATCTTCAAATACATACATACATATATATATATATATATATATATATATATATATATATATATATATATATATATAAAGCCAAAATTAAAACTTTTCTTTACCTAGGTTTTTTGAGCGATTTTCAAGATAAATCTTGGAGTATATTTTGCAAAATGTATTTATAAACAGAAGTCAAAATATTAAGTTTTTAATTTTTTTTTTTTACATTTCAGAGAACTCGGTAAGATATATTTAATGCTACGTGCATAAGTATATATATATATATATATATATATATATATTCATATGTATAAATATATTTATATTCATATGTATAAATATATATATATATATATATTTATATTCATATGTATAAATATATATATATATATTTATATTCATATGTATAAATATATATATATATTTATATTCATATGTATATATATATATTTATATTCATATGTATAAATATATATATATATATTTATACATATGAATATAAATATATATATATCTATATTCATATGCATAAATATATATATATATATTTATATTTATATGTATAAATATATATATATATATATTTATATTCATATGTATATATATATATTTATATTCATATGTATAAATATATATATATATATATATTTATACATATGAATATAAATATATATATATATTTATATTCATATGTATAAATATATATATATATTTATATTCTTTTGTATAAATATATTTATATTTATATATATATTTATATTCATATTCATATATATATATATATTCATATGTATAAATATATATATATTTATATTCTTTTGTATAAATATATTTATATTTATATATATATTTATATTCATATTCATATATATATATATATATTCATATGTATAAATATATATATATTTATATTCTTTTGTATAAATATATTTATATTTATATATATATTTATATTCATATTCATATATATATATATATATTCATATGTATAAATATATATATATATTTATATTCATATGTGTTGTGGTGGAATCCACCTAATCTGCATAGGTGACTACCAACTATATAAATAATGGTTGATACCGGAAGACGAGTGAGAGAAGGGAGGAGAATCACGAGATCCAACTAGAGACTCTGATCGACTGCGACTAGTCAACACATTCTCCAGGAACGTCTTCCCAGAAATATACAGAAATACTATATGTACTTATTGTGTAC
>OZ038508.1:14718964-14813964 GCA_964036315.1 Acanthosepion esculentum | reverse complement strand
AGTCTGTAATGTTTGATCATGAGCCGTTCTAAACTTCATATACTTCCATTAATTTGGGAGAAAATAAAGACAAAAACACTCCAACCGTATCATGAATTTACGACCTGCGTCTGCTATTCTGCAATCGTTATAGTCGCATAGCAATCTTCTATGTCAACATAACACACGCGCATCTCCTCTCTCTCTCTCTCTCTTTATACATATATATATATATATATATATATATATATGTATATATATATATATATATATATATATATGTATATATAAGTATACAAGTTTGATAAAAAACGACTGACACGTTATATATAACAAATCCATTGATATAAAATCCAAGTGGATCCTAGGAATATCAAATATTAAAATTGATCCACAAAATGAGCTCTATGTACTTAATAAAACGGAGCAAATGATCAAAAGAATAAAATCCCAAATTACTTCCTATGGATGTGCGGTATAGATCTATTTCAACTAACGAGAAATACGTTATTCTTATTCAAACCCAGTGTATAGATACACCGGGATTGAATAAAAATAACATATTTCTCGTTGGTTGAAATAGATCTATACCCCACCTCCATATGAATTAATTTGGGATTTTGTCGTGTAATATATATATATATATATATATATATATATATATATATATATATGAAATTATTATATTTAAGTGATTCATCGAGTCTGAAAACTCTACAGAATGCGTTTCGTCCTATATTTGGGACTCATCAGCAGTGCGCATCCACTACCGAAAATTGAAACCCTGGCAGTTAGGTTTTCAAGCAAACACCATACCAACTGTTCCAACGGGCCTCGCTGACGAAGAGGTAGCAAATTAGACTCAATATAGCGCCGCTCACTCACATATTCCGTGGTGGAACTCTACTGAGATTCACTTTAACCATAGGACTGTGTCCCCTGGAGCCACGTCTACTATCACCAAGCCGCTCACTCCAGAGCATTAGGAGCCGGTTCAAGCAATGATATACATTTGAAATTATTAGGAGAATTTGATAATTATATTTAAGTGATTCATCGAGTCTGAAACCTCAACAGAATGCAGAAAGCACTGGACGGCCGTTTCGTCCTATATTTGGGACTCATCAGCAGTGCGTATCTATATATATATAATAAGAAAGAACAGTAAGATTTACAATCCGGTGTTCTTAGTAATTATTTTTATTTTTAAATAACAATGCTCTATACAAAACAGTAGAGCATAATATTATAATTATTTTTTATTTTAAATATATGGTTCCTTCGCTACACAGGAATTATCATGTTTCAAAACAGAAACTAAAACTTTAAATTATAAAATTAAATTTAATATCCAAACTCCGTTTATTCTCAAGCGATTTTATTTTTGGAATAACCTATTAAGAAATGTACTTAATTTATAAGCACAGTCAATCTTAATATTTTAAATTGTTTAGGTTACAGAAGATTCAATAAGTTTCATAAGGGGTGGTTGGGTTTTAATTTCCCTTGACAACTTATGTATCAAATATAAGTTACTTTCAAAATCATGTTAAGTTAAGGTAGGGAAGGAGTGCCTGCTCACAAACAATGACATCCGTTTTCTGCGTGTCGTCTGGATTTTTTCTATCATAAAAATTTTTTGACATTTTTATTTGGCCACTTAATTTATAATTCTATATACAAAGATTTCTTAAAAGGGTTATCTGAATATGAGTAAGTAGTATTTTTAATATTTAAAATCTATTCCTACAAATTTAAAGTACTTTTATACTCCTAATAACAGATTATACGCTACAAGTAAATATATTAGAATTACATTCGTATTCAAAAATTATTAACCAGTGATCAGGTATAAATATGTATGTTTCATCTTTCATCTCTTTTTCAAAACTAAACATTATTTAAGGAGAAAATTTGATAGTGTCTGCAAAAGATAGTTATTTCATTTCTTTGATTAAGTAATTTTAATTTTCAGTAACTTATAAATGTATAATTTTTCATTATAAACAAAGAACCTGGGTCATTTAATGATGTACAAGCTCTAGCTCCTTTTATTAATTTCTATTTTACTGTTGGTGTTTTATTGGTTCCTTTTAAGTGCCAGAAATATTTAGATAGGGATTGATTTCTGTATTTATTATTTTTAAAGGACATTTGATGTTAGTTCCAACGTCTTTTGAAGTCATGTTCTGTGCTTCTAATGTAGATTTTAACTGTGCCTGGATCTTCAGTAGATGAAATATTGTATGATTACATAAACATTTATTGAGAGGACAGTTTTGAAGATTTCTACAGTTACATAATTTTTCCTTATCTTCATTTCTTTTTATTTTAGGATCTAGATGTTTTTGATTTTTTCTATTTATTTACTCAAGATATTAGCATTATGTTTCTTAATAATCATTTCTAAGTTTTCAGTACAACAGAAACTTAATTTAAGGGTGTTTTTATTAAAAATTGTACTGAGAATACTGTCACTGGGAAACTGTCAATTAATGCAAGTAATTTTTGTTCTATTTTATTTTCTACCATTTGGTTGAAAATGTTTCTCGCTTTCTGTTTTTCTATTGTGTCCATTTTCAGTTTTATGTAATTGAGTTTTGGGCATTTATAGCCGCTGTTATTTAGAGCGCTATAGAAATTACTATGTTCATAGAATATTTTCACATTTGCTGAATTTGTACTTATTCTCTTTCCGATAGATATGCTTAATTATAGATGGAGGAAGATTAGACTATATCATATATAGAGAATGTATATACAAAGGATTAGTATTGGGCTTTTTGTAAGGTAGGTATATATTATTCATTAAATCTAATGTTGTATCAAGGAAGTTTACTTTTATAAAGTTAATACTTACTTTAATTTTCAAGTTCAGGCATTTAACTTCCTTGTATAATAGATTTCTAATTTTATCAATATTAAAGTTTTTGGAAATTTTTATAATCATATGCCTGTCATCTCTGTTCAATCCAATGTCATTAATACTAATTTCGCGATATGATGTAAGATTATATAATATAAACAAGATCAATAAGTTCAGAAAACTCAGAGTCCAATGATCCCATTGTGATGTCGAAATGGTCATTAGAGTTTTTAATCCATTGCTCACCCTTATGTATGAGTACCGATTTTTTCGCATTCATAAAAAGGTTTTTCGCTATTTCTGTTATATCTGAGTATTGGGTCGCATAGCATTCGTGAAAAGTTCTTTTGATATCGATTGGTAGTAATTCTCAATATCAAATTGTATTAATGTACAATTAGGTTTCCTCTGTGTAAATCTAAACCTCAATTGTTTTATATATCTTCTATATTGAAATCGTCCACCTTTAACAATGTGTATCATACTACCAAGGCGTCAAATATTTTTTTTTCTTTCCTGCCAGTTTTCCTTTCCGGCCTTAAATCTTTTAAAGATTGAATAATCTGGTGGTTTCAAGTTGTCGACTTTTCTTTTTATTTCCTGGAAGTTATTTTTCAAAAATGGATGTAACTTTCCTAGCAAACATGAGCTCTACAGGTCATATTTTCGCGGTGGAGTTTCCATTTAACGTCATTCGATATACGCTCAAAAATTATTGTTGTGCCGTCTCTTCAACTACCAAAACTTTAGCTTTTCTTAATGCCCCTTTTGAAGGTGTCAAGAAGCCGCTCAACTTGAGGATTCGACCTCGGATAAAAAATCGGCGTTGTCAAATATTCAACTACGTAGTTTTGTTGTAACTTTTAAACTCACTTAAAGTAAATTAAGTTCCATTATCGGTTACCACACTGTCAGGTACTCTAAACCTTACAAAAAAGTTCGCTTAAGCATTTAATCGTTATAGCGGTAGTAGGTCGTTTACACTTTAATATCTCGGGCCATTTTGTGAAACTGTCGACCACAATTACATAGTATAAACGGTTAAGTGTTCTAGCAAAGTCTATACGTAGTCTTGTCCACGGTTTATCAGTGCTCGGCCTCGCCTGATTATTTATAGGTGGTGATTTTGCTGCTGAATTACAGCCATTACATTTTTGAATATTTTTGTCCAACTTTGTCCCATAAACGTAGCTTCTAATCAAGAAATTCATCCTCACTATTCCCGGATGTCCTACGTGGAATTGTTTCAAAATATTTTTTGTAGTGATAACGGAATTACTACTATTTCCGCATACAAAAGTACTCCATCACAAATAAAATATACTGTATTATTGCTAAATGATTTAATTTTAGCTTCACTCCATTTCGACTTAACGTCATTCATAGTTTTTTTTTAAAATAAAGCTATCCTTTTTAGAATGAATTTTGATATCGTCTATCGTGACCGGCAATTCTTTAATGGTGTTACGCGCCAGAATTATAATTTCGCTTACGGATTCCTGTAAAACAATCACAGTATCTTCAAAATCTTCTTTACATTTCGATATCACTCTGGTCATGCCTCTGCGTGTCCCATTTATTCTTAGGATAGAAATTCTATCTTAAAATCATAGTTCAATAAAATCGTAACTCAACATTGTAGTCTGTTCGCAGTTTGCGTGAGAATCACTTTCTTAGAATTGAATATACTTAATAATGAACGATAATCAGCTTGCAGTATATTTTTTCCAAATATCATATTGTGAAATTTCTTTACAGCCAAAATTATAGCAAGCTCTTCCTTTAAAATTTGATTGTAGCATTTTTCCGGATTTGTCAAACTTCTTGAAGCGTGGACGACAGCTTTTAGTGTACCATCTTCGAATCTATGGCATATTACCTCAGCTATGCCGTATTCCCTCGCGTCCGACGCTACTATTATCTGTTACTGCGAGTCGTAATGAGT
Organism: Acanthosepion esculentum; assembly: GCA_964036315.1. Lineage (NCBI taxonomy): Eukaryota > Metazoa > Mollusca > Cephalopoda > Sepiida > Sepiidae > Acanthosepion > Acanthosepion esculentum. The sequence goes on along the minus strand of OZ038508.1, from coordinate 14,809,174 downwards.
CAACCATAACTCAGAAGTTCGTATTTTTTTTAATTCCTTCACAGCTTTCTGACATTCGGCCGACCAATTCCATTTCGTATTCTTCTTAAATAAATTATTCAGAGGTGCTCACAATGGGCACATCTCTGAGACATAGATATTATAATAATTTTCTAATCTGAGAAATGATTGTAAGGTCTATAAATTTGTCGGGGGAGAAATGTCTTTAATGGCACTTGCTCTAGCGGGATTTGGTCTTCCTTTTTCGTCGATTATCTGACCTAAATATTTAATCTATTCATAAAGAACTGATATTTCTGTTCACTCAGTTCGAAATCGTAATCAGGCAGTCTCTGAAATACTCTCTGAATCAGTTTTACGTGCTGTATTTTCCTAGCACTCTTAATAAGTATATCATTTATGTAAGTGACGGAAACCGTCCAGTCCAGCCAACATTGTGTCCATTACTTGATAGAAAATACCTGAGGCTACTTTTATACCGAAGGATAATCTTCTAACTTGTAGAGTCCTTTAGGTGTATAAATAGTCAAATTCGATTAGAAAATATGCCACCGACAGGCCAATATTTGAAAAAAAATATACCAACATTTAATTTGGAGTTGGTAGGGGATATACATATGGTAGGTGGTAGTCATTTATCCTAGTCGAAAAATCTGCACCAAAACGAATCTTATTATTTTTCTTTCTAATATAAACCACTGACATGGTCCATTCTGAATAATCTATTTATTCAATGACTGTTTTCTAACCTATCAAGTTCGGTATTAATAGACTCCAATGAAGCAAACGATATCTTTCTTTTAGGCTTAAAAACTGGTATCACATTTTCTGTTAATTTGAAAAATGTCTTTGACTTTGTACAATTTTCAAACTCCTCTGAGAAAATATTTGTGAATTTATTTTTTAGTTTTTTTTATGTTTCTTTAGGTATAATGTTTTTTTCTAACGAACAAGTAATTTTTCCACAGAATGAATTAATAAGACAATTCCATAGTTCAAGTAATCCTAGCGAATCGACGCCTAGTAAATTCGAGTTGGAAATTTTTAATACGTAAATATCTGATTTTTAGTTTTGCCCGCGAGAGCAATGTTACACGTTATTTTCCCAAGAGAAATTAATTTATTGCCCGATATTCCTCTTGCAACTTTGTCGGTTTTTTCAAGTTAAGTTTGCCAATTCTGTTTTAAGATTGTTCTTCAACTACCATTAACCACTAAAATCTCACCGTAGAGTTGTTTATTTTTACTGTCAAGAATTTTCTATTACTCGAATTTAACTTTTTTAGCTGGTAGCACTACTTTCAGCAAGTTAATTTTTGTATTCCTTATGCATTTCGACTTGCAGTAGCTTCGTTTGTGACCTCTATTTTCACAATTAAAACTTTTTTGGTTTTAAATGGACAGTCCGTTCTGAAATGAAGCATACCATAGTCATAGCATGGGTTAAGTTTGGTAGTATATTTATTTCGGATTTTTTCATTTGGTACTACTGACTTTTTTCGAACTAGTACTTCTGACGTGCAATTTTGATTGATTTTCGCTCTATGGTGCTTTAAATTGACAATTTCTGGCACTCTTCCGCAATTGTCTACATCGTTAACTTTGAATCCTGTTCAAGTTTTGCAAGGAATCAAGAGCTTATTTCCGCATCGTTGTTTGATGTTAGACCTTTAATGAGGATTACACATTTAAATCTATCTGGGATAGTTCGTCCAATTTAAATTTCTGACACTTACGGTTGGGTTTACCGGTATATGTGACATGTTCATCTTCGTGCTTGGTAAGTTTCAAACATTACCAACGTGTATAAAGAAGTGAATTCTTTTCACCAGTAATTTTTAATAATATCAACACTTTCGTGAAATTACACTTTTTTCTGGACTATTCTTCAAAATGAAATTCAGATATTTTTCATGTTCAGCGCAGCACAATTTTCGTAACAGAAGACGTACTTTCTTTTCAAAAGTTTTTCCTAATTGCAGTATGTCATACAACTTTGAATTTTATCGACTCCTGCGTCACCCTATGAATTCTACAAAATTCTGTGCCGTGAATTTTGAATTTTTGTCGCCAGCGATTTATAATAATCGAGAGAATTGTTTTCTTTTTGTGTGAATTCGAATCCTCCTCGCCACTGTTATGTCTTCATTCAATTGAATGAAGATAGCGTAGTCATGAAATATAATGTCGTTTGGAGTCGACGTAGTCTTAGTGAATTCTGTAGTAAGGATATAAGGCTCGGTTCCGGCTAGCTCTCTGCTGACGCTATTCGGCGACAGTATATATGCTATTTGAACGAATCAAAGTCATATTTTGAGAGATGTAATCATCTCCAGAATAAAAGGTCAAACAGCCAGATGTGGCTCGCGTGCCGCGGTTTGGCCGCCTTTGACACACACACGCGCACACACACACACACACACACACACAATATATATATATATATATATATATATATATATATATTTGTGTATTTAGGCAGCAATCCTTATTTCATGCACATTTCACTGAATACTACAGACAAGGTGCTATGATTTAGTTTTTTAGACAATTTCTCATGTGAACTAATATTTTTTTTTCTTTTTGTTTATAAAAAAAAACAGCCTAATTGTTTTTTTTTATCCGAGCGCTTTCGGCTATACATTTAGCTATTTTCAAGGTTGAAATATATTAACTGTTAACAAGAAATAGATTGTTGTATGTATGTATTTATATAAGGTTTTCATTTTCAAAACACGGTCAAGATATTATGTCCATTTTCATCGTTGATATTATTAAGTGTTATTTATTTTCTTTTTATTAATAAGGCTTCCATTATTTTTAACCTTTTTTGCATGTAGATGATGCTATTATATTTGTGTGATCAACAAGTATGTTACGAATATATATATTTTTATATAATTTATCACCCAAAAAGAAAAAAAAATATTCGGTCACACGAGAAATTGCATGAAAATTTAATGAAAGGATCTTGTCTGTCGTATTCAATGAAATGTGCATATATATATATATATATATATATATATATATATATATATATATATATATATATATATTCGTGTGTGTTTATGTGTATTTGTGTATAGTCAAGATCACCTGAGGAATGTAATTGCCAATTACTATACACTGCTAATTCTGATTGATTCGTTTTCTATGGTTTATCAACCCTTTGGAGGTTATTTAAAGCCAGGAAATATTTTTAGATTGTAAGGACTTTTTGGAAAGGTAATAATGATTTAGTGATACAAGTCTTACTGTTTAACCCATAGCCGGGAGGGAGAAGTGCTGGAGTCATTCCTTTCCCTAGTATATTTTTGCATGAGTGAATATAACTAGCCCATCGGAAATTGGGATTTATCTTTTTGATTGACAATTGCACCACATCCCACATCATAACTTACAGCCCCTGATATTCCCAACCGGTCATCAATCTAGGTACTGACTAGGCCATGCACTGATGAACTCTATGCATACACTGTATAGACCTATCTATTTCTAGAATTAATAAAAAAACAAACTTTGTCGGCGTAATACAGCAGCAGCAGAAAAAAAACGGATATAAAAACCTTCTTAAAATGCTACCACATTTTACACTTTTATATTATTCGGACTATTGTCCTCATCTTTGTTGCTATATTTATCACAACGTTTCGGACGTTGTACTCTCCGGCCTTCTTCAGGTGGTTGGAATGTCGAACTGAACCCTTTATTTCGCTCGCTGGGGTAGACTGTTCTAGTTTCACGTACCATGTCTAATGGATGTCAGTTATCAGTTATCTCCTGATAATTCCTCTCTCCAAGTTCTCCACACTTTCGGTCCTGTCACTGGATCTAACCAACGCCTTTATCCACCTCAAGGAAAGATGTGAGAATACCATAAACCTGAACGAGTAGATATTTACTGTTTGTATCCCCACTGAGACGTGACGTGACACAAGGTCGGGTCAGGGACAAACATTTCCCGAGCCGCCGCAAATGTCGCTTGCGCTCTCTCTAGTGGAAAAAGAGGGTGCAGCTCGAGTAGCTGTTCGCCAGGGCTGGACAGCTCGCAGTATCTTTTGTTGTATCTTTTCAGTTGTGCCTCTGTCCAACAAGCGAGCCTCGTCCTGGGTATGACGGTAAACTGCATCCGCGTCCATGGGTACGACGGTAAACTGCATCCGCGTCCATGGGTATGACGGTAAACTGCATCCGCGTCCATGGGTATGACGGTAAACTGCATCCGCGTCCATGGGTACGACGGTAAACTGCATCCGCGTCCATGGGTATGATTGTAAACTGCATCCGCGTCCATGGGTATGACAGTAAACTGCATCCGCGTCCATGGGTATGACGGTAAACTGCATCCGCGTCCATGGGTATGATGGTAAACTTCATCCGCGTCCATGGGTACGACGGTAAACTGCATCCGCGTCCATGGGTATGACGGTAAACTGCAACCGCGTCCATGGGTACGACGGTAAACTGCATCCGCGTCCATGGGTACGACGGTAAACTGCATCCGCGTCCATGGGTATGACGGTAAACTGCATCCGCGTCCATGGGTATGACAGTAAACTGCATCCGCGTCCATGGGTACGACGGTAAACTGCATCCGCGTCCATGGGTATGACGGTAAACTGCATCCGCGTCCATGGGTACGACGGTAAACTGCATCCGCGTCCATGGGTATGACGGTAAACTTCATCCGCGTCCATGGGTATGACGGTAAACTTCATATGCATATTGGGTACGGCGATAATCTATGTCCAACAGAAAGGCCGTTTTTAAAAAATAAGGTTGTCGACTACACGTTTTTGGAAAAATAGTATTACCAGCTATACATTTTCGAAGGAATAATGTTGCCAGCAGTGAGTTTTTGAAAAACAATATTACCAGCTATACGTCTTTGAAAAATAATATTACCAGCTATACGTTTTTTGAAAAATATTACCAGCTGTACATTTTTGGAAAATAATATTGCCCGCTATACATTTAAATGTTGCCAGCAATACATTTTTGAAAACCAAATGTCTCCAGCAATACATTTTTGAAAACCAAATGTCTCCAGCAATACATTTTTGAAAACCAAATGTCTCCAGCAATACATTTTTGAAAACCAAATGTCTCCAGCAATACATTTTTGAAAACCAAATGTCTCCAGCAATACATTTTTGAAAACCAAATGTCTCCAGCAATACATTTTTGAAAACCAAATGTCTCCAGCAATACATTTTTGAAAACCAAATGTCTCCAGCAATACATTTTTGAAAACCAAATGTCTCCAGCAATACATTTTTGAAAACCAAATGTCTCCAGCAATACATTTTTGAAAACCAAATGTCTCCAGCAATACATTTTTGAAAACCAAATGTCTCCAGCAATACATTTTTGAAAACCAAATGTCTCCAGCAATACATTTTTGAAAACCAAATGTCTCCAGCAATACATTTTTGAAAACCAAATGTCTCCAGCAATACATTTTTGAAAACCAAATGTCTCCAGCAATACATTTTTGAAAACCAAATGTCTCCAGCAATACATTTTTGAAAACCAAATGTCTCCAGCAATACATTTTTGAAAACCAAATGTCTCCAGCAATACATTTTTGAAAACCAAATGTCTCCAGCAATACATTTTTGAAAACCAAATGTCTCCAGCAATACATTTTTGAAAACCAAATGTCTCCAGCAATACATTTTTGAAAACCAAATGTCTCCAGCAATACATTTTTGAAAACCAAATGTCTCCAGCAATACATTTTTGAAAACCAAATGTCTCCAGCAATACATTTTTGAAAACCAAATGTCTCCAGCAATACATTTTTGAAAACCAAATGTCTCCAGCAATACATTTTTGAAAACCAAATGTCTCCAGCAATACATTTTTGAAAACCAAATGTCTCCAGCAATACATTTTTGAAAACCAAATGTCTCCAGCAATACATTTTTGAAAACCAAATGTCTCCAGCAATACATTTTTGAAAACCAAATGTCTCCAGCAATACATTTTTGAAAACCAAATGTCTCCAGCAATACATTTTTGAAAACCAAATGTCTCCAGCAATACATTTTTGAAAACCAAATGTCTCCAGCAATACATTTTTGAAAACCAAATGTCTCCAGCAATACATTTTTGAAAACCAAATGTCTCCAGCAATACATTTTTGAAAACCAAATGTCTCCAGCAATACATTTTTGAAAACCAAATGTCTCCAGCAATACATTTTTGAAAACCAAATGTCTCCAGCAATACATTTTTGAAAACCAAATGTCTCCAGCAATACATTTTTGAAAACCAAATGTCTCCAGCAATACATTTTTGAAAACCAAATGTCTCCAGCAATACATTTTTGAAAACCAAATGTCTCCAGCAATACATTTTTGAAAACCAAATGTCTCCAGCAATACATTTTTGAAAACCAAATGTCTCCAGCAATACATTTTTGAAAACCAAATGTCTCCAGCAATACATTTTTGAAAACCAAATGTCTCCAGCAATACATTTTTGAAAACCAAATGTCTCCAGCAATACATTTTTGAAAACCAAATGTCTCCAGCAATACATTTTTGAAAACCAAATGTCTCCAGCAATACATTTTTGAAAACCAAATGTCTCCAGCAATACATTTTTGAAAACCAAATGTCTCCAGCAATACATTTTTGAAAACCAAATGTCTCCAGCAATACATTTTTGAAAACCAAATGTCTCCAGCAATACATTTTTGAAAACCAAATGTCTCCAGCAATACATTTTTGAAAACCAAATGTCTCCAGCAATACATTTTTGAAAACCAAATGTCTCCAGCAATACATTTTTGAAAACCAAATGTCTCCAGCAATACATTTTTGAAAACCAAATGTCTCCAGCAATACATTTTTGAAAACCAAATGTCTCCAGCAATACATTTTTGAAAACCAAATGTCTCCAGCAATACATTTTTGAAAACCAAATGTCTCCAGCAATACATTTTTGAAAACCAAATGTCTCCAGCAATACATTTTTGAAAACCAAATGTCTCCAGCAATACATTTTTGAAAACCAAATGTCTCCAGCAATACATTTTTGAAAACCAAATGTCTCCAGCAATACATTGTTGAAAACCAAATGTCTCCAGCAATACATTTTTGAAAACCAAATGTCTCCAGCAATACATTGTTGAAAACCAAATGTCTCCAGCAATACATTTTTGAAAACCAAATGTCTCCAGCAATACATTTTTGAAAACCAAATGTCTCCAGCAATACATTTTTGAAAACCAAATGTCTCCAGCAATACATTTTTGAAAACCAAATGTCTCCAGCAATACATTTTTGAAAACCAAATGTCTCCAGCAATACATTTTTGAAAACCAAATGTCTCCAGCAATACATTTTTGAAAACCAAATGTCTCCAGCAATACATTTTTGAAAACCAAATGTCTCCAGCAATACATTTTTGAAAACCAAATGTCTCCAGCAATACATTTTTGAAAACCAAATGTCTCCAGCAATACCTTTTTGAAAACCAAATGTCTCCAGCAATACATTTTTGAAAACCAAATGTCTCCAGCAATACATTTTTGAAAACCAAATGTCTCCAGCAATACATTTTTGAAAACCAAATGTCTCCAGCAATACATTTTTGAAAACCAAATGTCTCCAGCAATACATTTTTGAAAACCAAATGTCTCCAGCAATACATTTTTGAAAACCAAATGTCTCCAGCAATACATTTTTGAAAACCAAATGTCTCCAGCAATACATTTTTGAAAACCAAATGTCTCCAGCAATACATTTTTGAAAACCAAATGTCTCCAGCAATACATTTTTGAAAACCAAATGTCTCCAGCAATACATTTTTGAAAACCAAATGTCTCCAGCAATACATTTTTGAAAACCAAATGTCTCCAGCAATACATTTTTGAAAACCAAATGTCTCCAGCAATACATTTTTGAAAACCAAATGTCTCCAGCAATACATTTTTGAAAACTAAATGTTGCCAGACTCGAAATCATTTTCGGCATAACATGAGCACTAAGATTGGAATGCCGTTAAACAAAACAACCAACCAACCAACCAACCAACCAACCAATCAACCAATCAACCAACCAACCAATCAACCAACCAACCAACCAACCAATCAACCAACCAACCAACCAACCAACGGAGCCACAACCGAGTCGAACTGAAAAAGTATGCAACGAAGACGAAAATAGTAACTAAAAGTATACACTCCTTAAATAAGAAAGAGCTAATTGATATTTCTGGAAGATACGGCTTGAAAAACTTACCTTTCACAGGTTCTATTAAAGGCAGTAGGAAGAGAGGGAAACAGAGAGTGGCCTAGCTAAGTATTTTGGATGAAACTTTGGCAGATCGGGACAAAAAGGCTGTGAAAACAAGGCGAGTAATAACTAAGCAATCTATCTATAAATTCTGTGACTTCCAATAGTCCTTTTATCGGTCAGTTCATTACACCCTCTAAAATAGCCATACATCGACATGATTGAAACCAAATTTTAGGGATAAGTGCAAACAGTTAAGGGGGTACAAAGCACACTTGGTTTTACTAGGTGTGCAGCTTAATACAATAAATTTTCATTATTTTTTTGGAAAAATTAAAAATGTTTATTATTTAACATACAAAATATTCCCACTATTTTAAAAACAATTTAATAATTAAAATAATAAATACATAAAATGCAATATTGTTTTTTGTATATCATTTAATTTTTTTATACAAGATTCCAGTTTCAAGTTCCTCTTGCGTATGCGAGGATTATAAACAAGTCATAAAGCCAAAAGCTTCAAAATTTTGGAATTTGGTTCCAGAAAGAAACTATATATGCATAGCCAGTTGTATGTTGCATGCTCAAGGGTAAGAAATTGTAAGAATGTATTCTTCGCTGTTATAAACGGAAAAAAAAATTCTTAAAAAATATTGTTTACCATGAAGTTTTATAAAATTAAATTAAATTAAAGAAATTATTAAACCTTGAAATTTTTCAAATTTCATCGATTGGCTTACAAAATTGAATGAAACGTAGACTTTGTAAATCTCGAGAAAAAATGTTAACGATGAATTCAACAATACTAATTACTGTGACGATTTCAATACTTGTAAGCGTGTTGCAAAAAATTATAGTAAATAAAATTGAAGAAGGCCTGATATATCTAGACATGGTTAGCCGGATAGAAGGAGGCCGGGGAGTACAACGACCGAACGTTGTGATAACAACAAAGATGAGGATATTAGTCCAAATACAAAGTAAATAAACAATTATTAATTGATAATAATACAATACTATACATAATCAATTGTTAAAAAAGAAACCTAAAACAAAATAACAAAATTGTTCTAAGACATAAGATAGCGGCTGGAATTCGAATTCGGCTCTGCGAGTTCGAATTCCAGTCGAATCCATTACATTCACTTACGTGCTAATACCCTTGGGAAAGGTGTGAATCCTTTTCTTTTCTCCCATGCGACTGACCGGGTTCTATAGCTTTGGATGGCAACTGATCTACCTCAGAAAGAAATGGCAACCTACTGCGGGAAAAAAATCTGCCTCGTCAGTCATGTATCAAAAGATACATGATCGCGTAAACGTGTATCATGCATGGCACATAACTGACTGACTGACTCTCCAGTCGAATCCATTACATTCACATACGTGCTAACACCCTTGGGAAAGGTATGAATCCTCTTCTTTTCGCCCATGGGACAGACCGCGTTCTATAGCTCTGGGTGGCAACTGGTCTACCTCAGAAAGAAATGGCAACCTACTGCGGGAAAAAAATATGCCTCGTCAGTCATGTATCAAAAGTTACATGATCGCGTAAACGTGTATCACGCATGGCACATAACTGACTGACTGACTCTCCAATCGAATCCATTACATTCACATACGTGCTAACACCCTTGGGAAAGGTATGAATCCTCTTCTTTTCGCCAATGGGACAGACCGCGTTCTATAGCTCTGGGTGGCAACTGGTCTACCGCAGTAGGAAATAGCAACCTACTGCGGGAAAAAATCTGCATCGTCAGTCATGTATCGAAAGATACATGATCGCCTAAGCGTGTATCATGGATGGCACATAACTGGCTGACTCTTCTTCCAGAGTGGTTTCTCTGCCTAGGCTGAAATCCTAATCTGCGATTCCGCTTTAGCCATGAGTGTAAAAAGAAGAGAATTATGCACACTTAAGACCTCACAAAAATTTGAATTCGATCAGCCGAATAAATTTATTTGCAGTCAACACTTGTACGCCCGATGACCACCTTCTTTTTAGTCACCATTAGAATTCATATTTTCTTTTCTTCTCTGAGATTTGGAGCCGAGAATGACTAATGAATGGATCAAATATATCATGTATAGGAAAATGAGATTCGCTTTTTGGACAATACTTTGAATGGTTGTCGGGATGACATTCATCCATTTGCGCACGCGCGCGAACACACAGACAAACCCACACACACAGAGAAGGTGAATCATATCTATTTCTTTGTGTTTGCATAAATGTGCTGATGAATTCACAATGAGAAGACGATATCTGTCTAATAAAGAAAAGCTGTGTGTATGGAAATGGAAAAAAAATTCATTGCTTGTACACGACGTGTGTATCCCCATTCTATTTTATAACTTTGCCATTTCGTCTTTAATCAATTGTGCCGATTCATGTGCATGTGTCTGTATTTGTGGTGTTTTAGGAAATTGTGTGCGTGTAATGGAAGAGCATGGAAGTTGGGGTCATTCTAGAAAGAAAAAAAGAATCAGAAAGAAAGACAGAAAGAAAGACAGAAAGAAAAACAGAAAGAAAGAAACAAAGAAAGACAGAAAGAAAGATAGAAACAAAGAAACAAAGAAAGAAAGAATGAAAGAAAGAAAGAAAGAAAGAAAGAAAGCGAATAACTCTCACCTTTCATTTTTGGGTGTTTGTTTTCAAAGTTGTTTTTGTGATAGCGGTCATGAGATCCTGAAGGTGAATTAAGATAGAAGAAGGCTAGGAAGAGTGCCGACATCCTGCCAAACTAAAGCTATAAAACCAAATAAACCGTTTATCCCTTACCCTTTAAGGACCTAACCGAGTGAGAAAACTCCTCCTTCCTTTCCTTTATTTTTTGTACTTTATACTTTTTTTCTCACCCATTTAACATTCAAAGCTTTGTCTTTTTCAAGTTAAGACTCGATCTCTAACTTTTTTCTGTAATCCCTTCTTTTCCTACCCGTTTTTAAAATATCTTCCCCTTTTTCCCGCCTTTGGTTGTTTCTTTTTGAGAGGTTTTGTCATGTTTACTCTCCTTTTATCATATGCTCTTTTTTACTCGACACTCCTTAATCTTCGTTTATATTATTGCCTTCCTTTTTCTCATTCTTTATATCTTACGGCTTTTACGCCATTTTTGCTATTCTTTTTCTTCTTAGTCTCATTAAACTGTCTTCATTTTGTTCCGTTTTCTCTGAATATTTATATATTAAAGGCTTTGCACTTTCTCTTGGCCCTCACTCTCCAGTTCTTAGCAACAATATTTTCTTTAAATTTTCCATTACTTACATCTCTAATTGTTTTTCTCTTTATGATTTAAACCTGCCTCGTTATTTCGCTTTCTTCCTTCTAGTCACGTTCCTAATGGCTTTATTCTTATTCTGTTGCTTTAATAAATGTCCACGTTGGTGTTTTTCTGCTAACATTACTTGTTACTTTAATTACTCTCCATTTTGACCTATTCCGTATTCTTCATTTTCCTCCTTGCTCTTCCTTTCCCCTTACTCTTCCTTTTTCCCTCTTACTTTTCATTTTCCTACTTGCGCTTCTTTTTCTCCTTACTCTTCCTTTTTCTCCTTACTCTTCCTTTTGTTCCTTACACTTCATTTTCCTCCTTTTTGTTATCCACTTTACTCTTCCTTTTCCTACTTACTCTTCCTTTTTCATTTTCCCTCGTACTCTTCTTTTTCCTCCTGACTCATCACTTTCCTTATTTACTTTTCGTTTTCTTCTTACTCTTCTTTTTTCTCCTTACTCTTCCTTTTTCTCCTTACTCTTCCTTGTTCTCCTTACTTTTCATTTTCCACCGTACTCTTCCTTTTCCTCTTTCTTTTTCTACTTACTCTTCTGTTTTCTCTTTATTCTTCTTTTTCCTTCTTACTTTTCATTTTCCTTCTTACTCTTCATTTTCTTCTTTACTTTTACTTTTCCTCCTTACTCTTCCTATTCCTCCTTACTCTTCATTTTTCTCCTTACTCTTCTTTTCCTCCTTACTCTTCTTTTTCATTCTCTTTTATAAGCTATTTCAACTTCAGCCGTTCTTATTTTCTTTTTCTTCTTTTGTCATTTATAATTCTTTTCTTCCCCTAAACCTTCATCAAAATTATTTAAATATGTATTTTGTTCTCTTTTTCCTTCTTTTTCCTTCTTTTTCCTTCTTTTCACAGATTCTTCTTTTAATCGCTTATTTCTTCAATTTACCCTTCGACAAAAAATAGACTGATTCCAACATTCGACCAAATATCACACTTCTTGTTTTTTCCGTTTTTCTTTCTGACTTCTTCTTCTTCTTCTTCTTCTTCTTCTTCTTCTTCTTCTTCTTCTTCTTCTTCTTCTTCTTCTTCTTCTTATTATTATTATTATTATTATTATTAACACCTCTTTCTTTCTCTTCTATTTTTCTTCATTCGTCTTGATTTTTATTCTGTTTTTCCGCCATTATTATTGTTCTTTCTTTCTTTCTTTCTTTCTTTCTTTCTTTCTTTCTGTTTATTCTGTTTTTACTGCCGTTTTTTTGCCTTTTTCTTCTGTCTTTCAACCCTTTTCATTATTTTGTTCTGTTTCTATACTCTTTTCATTTGTTTGTTTTTCCATCTTTTTTTATTACTTTTTCTGTTTTTCTGTCCTTTTCATTATTTTTCTGTTTTTCTACCCTTTTCCTTATTTTTCTGTATTTTTATCCTTTTCATTACTTTTTGGTTTTCTACACTTTTCTTTATTTTTTCTGTTTTTCTATCCTTTTCTTATTTTTTCTGTTTTTCTACTTTTTCTTTATTTTTCTGTTTTTTATACTTTTCATTATTTTTTCTTTTTTCCTACCCTTTTTTTTATTTTTCTGGTTTTTTATCCTTTTCATTATTTTTCTGTTTTTCTACTCTTTTCTTTATTTTTTCTGTTTTTCTATCCTTTTCATTATTTTTCTGTTTTTCTACCCTTTTCTTTATTTTTTATGTTTTTCTACCCTTTTCATTATTTTTCTGTTTTTCTACCCTTTTTCTTTAGTTTTTCTGGTTTTCTATATTTTTATTACTTTTTCTGTTTTTCTGTCCTTTTCATTATTTTTCTGTTTTTCTACCCTTTTCTTTATTTTTCTGTATTTTGATCCTTTTCATTACTTTTTGTTTTTCTACCCTTTTCTTTATTTTTTTCTGTTTTTCTATCCTTTTCTTATTTTTTCTGTTTTTCTACTTTTATTTATTTTTCTGTTTTTTATCCTTTTCATTATTTTTCTGTTTTTCTACCCTTTTCTTTATTTTATCTGTTTTTCTATCCTTTTCATTATTTTTCTGTTTTTCTACCCTTTTCTTTATTTTTTCTGTTTTTCTATCCTTTTCATTATTTTTCTGTTTTTCTACCCTTTCTTTATTGTTTTCTGTTTTTCTATTCTTTTCTTTATTATTTTATGTGTTTTCCTTCATATTTTTCTTCTTTTTCGTGTTCTTCTTCATTTATTTTTCATATCACCTACTTCTGCCTTCATTCTCTGCGATGTGTACGTTCTTTTTCTTTTATATCTTTCTTTCCCTTCCGTGTCTTCTTTTTTCTCACCCATGACTTCTTTTTTCTTTTTTCATATGTTTCCTTTCTTTGTCAATTTCCTCCTTTAATTTTTTTCTTTTTTGTTTTGTTCTACTCTGAACGAATAGTAAATTTTAAACTTTGACCCCGAAAGTGTCTCCGAATTTTGAATATTTGATAGAAATTTGTTTTCTATATGTTTTATTCTGCTTTTATTTGTCTCTTCATTTATTTTTTTAATGTTTGTTATTTTAGCTTTTTATTCAAAAATTGAAATCCGCTTCTGTTGCCGAAAGCGAATCTATCTATTTGACAAGGACAAACATTAAATAAGAAAGGCGTATGTAATGAGTTGAATTCTCATATAACCGGGGTGCCTTCTTTTCCCATGTGGGTGCTTTTGTGTGTGTATGGGTAGGACGAACGGTTGGCATTGCAGTGATCATCTCGGAAAAGGAAAACAGTGTGACGAAGGAAAATTCTGTCTGAGACAGATCTGCTCGCTTCACATCATTAAATTTGGGAAAAGAATGAATCCACATAAACGAAGAGCTCTTTAGCCTTGGATTGGTAACAGCTTAAAAGGAATATTCTGAATTTGAAACCCCGCTGAAGACCACATGAAAGCACACATCTATCTTTCCCGTGAACTCAATGCAATGCTCAGTTGACAAACATTGAAAGAAAAAAGAAAGCTACGAAACGCCATGTTGGTTGGTTATTTTGTTTTATGGCATATCAACCACAGTTGGTCATTTAATGCCAACAATTTTTTTTTAAATAGATTCATAGCGATAGCTTGGTAAGACAAGGTGTGTATGTATATATATATATTTGAACCATTTTTCAATTACTAATATTTTTGAGTACAATCCAAATTCTTAATAATTTATAGATGTTTGTATTAATGGTATTTTTATGTATTGCTGTTAATAATTTTTCCTTCAAAGTGATTGCTAGTAATAATTTTTTATTATAGTAATTCTGTTTTAAAACCTATTTTTAAACAGGTTTCTGTGTTAATTATTTGCCCTTAATTGGGACCCTAACAGGTGCTACCACTCCGGTCAGGGTGAACCTGGGAACACCAGCAATTAAGAAGTGGTACCACGGTCCTCAAAACATTCTGATCAGAGGCCTTGCTGCCTGATGTAGTTTATCGTTTTACCAAGGATGCGGATGTAGTTTCTCGTCTTACCCTGGACGTGGATGTAGTTTATCGTCATACCCAGGACGGGTGAAGCGCCATGATCACATACGTATATATATATATATATATGAATGGACATGCAAGTGTTCATATATATATATATATATATATATATATATATATATATATATATATATATATAAATGAACGAAGAGTAAGACTTCAGCGTTCAAAATATTAATTTAAAACAGGGCTCGATGCAAAAGTAGAGCCGTAAATATTTGTTTATTATGCAGTGTTGCATTAGAACATGCACATACCCACTACAAAACTGTGCATCTTGTTTCAACGTTCAAACCTTTTTTAATGTTTCATCAGGTGGGTAATCACAATGCTTTTAACGATGAAACAAGATTTACAGTTTTGTATTGGGTATCTGCATGTTCTAATGCAACACTGCATAATATATATATATATATATATATATATATATATATATATATATATATATATATATATATATATATCCGTAGGTGTAAGTAAAACAGTGCTCAATGAAAAATAACAGTATATATTAATAAATATGCATGATACGCCACGCGGACAGTACGACTCGGAGTTTAATGCGCTTCGCAACCTTCAGGTACTGGGAGCTGATTGCAGTCTTGTTAATATTTCTGCATCTCTCAGTTTCGTGGTATTATTTGGATAAGTTATTAGTATTTTTACTTATATAATAGTACTATAATCTAAATTTGAATTTAAAATTATGTTCAGACTTACACTTAGAATTTCAAATTAAAAATTAGAAAATTTAATTTCAGTTTAAAAATGACGTCAGCGGGCGGTGTTGATAAAAAGTCGTTTAAAGTCAAGGGGAGTAACTCTGTTCATGCTTTAAAAATTACTTAATGATAAAATTATGGTAGAAAATAGGTATGTAGTGGTAAAATAATAATTATAAAGGTAAAATAATATAAAATAAGAATAGGTAATAATACTGTTAATAATGGAAATAATGTTAATGGCGATAAGAGAAATATTAATATTAAAAATATACTGATAATGGCGACATTAAAATAATGTTTATAGCAATATTAAAACTAGTATTTTAAATAAAGATTTGCTACAAGGAATGATGTCATGTAAAGAATATAATGATAGACTGATAAGAAAAGGGAAGATGTAAGAGACGTGTTACTAGAGAGACAGAAAATAAAATGAAAGGATACGTAGAAGAGTCCTATAAGAAGAGAGACGGCTAAGAAAAAAAGGTGAAAACAAGAGAGTGATAAAAAGACGATTTTAAAGAGAGAAACGTTAAATATGTGTGTGTGTGTGTGTGTGTGTGTGTGTGTGAGAGAGAGAGAGAGAGAGAGAGGACTAAACAGTATAGGTAAATGAGAAAGAAAAATATGAAGATAACGATAAGAGAGAAGGGAGACTGCTACAAAAATAGAAGATACAAACCGGAGACAGATTAGAAATGGGGAAGACCAGAAAAAGTAAGGGATAGATGAGAGAGGGAGAGAGAGAAAGAGAGAGAGAGAGCGAGAAAGTAGTAGTAGTAGTAGAAAAAGAAGAAGGAGAAGGAGAGAATTTCGAAGATGGAAAAAAGATAAGCGCGATAAAAAGACAGACAGGTATTGAGATGTAAATGGGAAAGGCTTAAGAGGAGAAACAGATGAGTTAAGAGGCCTATGAGAGAGACAGATCTGAAGAGAGTGACAAGCAAAAAGAAGCGGCATATGGGAGAGACATTTAAGAAGAGAGACAAATAAGAAAAACGAAGACGTAAAAGGGAGAGGGGGCCAAGAAGGGAGACTACTGCAAATATAGAAGAGAGAATAACCGGAGACAGAGATTAGAAAAAGGGGGAAAGCAGATAATGTAAGGCATAGATGAGGGAGGGGGAGAGAGAGAGAGAAGAAGAAGGAGAAGAAGAAGAAGAGACAAATTTAGAGGAGAGAAAAGACAAATGTGAGAGACAAAAAGAGAGACAGGCAAGGAGAAGATGTAAATGGGAAAGGCTTAAAGAGGTGAAACAGCTTAAGAGATGAGTTAAGAGGCCAATGGGAGAGACAAATCTGAAGAGAGCGAATGGGAGAGACAGAAATCTAAGAAAAATTAAATTGAAGAGACAGATAAAGATCTCAGAAAAGTAATGAGAACAGATTACAAGGAGAGAGTGATAAGATAAGAAAATATCTGAGATAAATCAAAAAGAAACAAAAAAGAAAAGTGAATAAAGAAATGATAATTTAAAAAGTTATAAATAGCCAAGATAGATATGAAGAAAAGTAACTAATGAGGATGAAATATTAAATGAAAAAAAGACAAATTCTCAATTCAAGATCCAAGCATTGAATATCGTTGCCATATATGGTCCGCCCCCCACACACATACACACCGCTGTTCATCTCGAGGTCCTCGAAAAAATCCGGAGACGGATATGCAATGTGATACGTCCTGATCTGGCATCTCGTCTATAGTCACTTTCTCACAAACGTTCTATGTCTTCCCTCTGTCTTTTCTACAAATATTTTCATGTCAACTGCTTTGAGGATCTACTCTCACTGGTACCCCAACTGCATGAATTTAAGCGTGCTACTAGGTTGGCATCTCGGTCCCACCCTTTTACAGTCGAAACATTTAATTGTAACCGCCTTTTCTCCTTTAAGAGCTTTTTCTCTCGCACTTCCCGCCAGTGGAACACCGTTCCTCTTACCTACTTCCCTGATAGTTGTAATCTTCAAATATTCAAATGTAATGTCAATCGACATCTTCTGATGACTTGACCTTGATCCCTGCCCTTCTCTTTATTCTTTCCTCAAACAACCCTCTTTACTCTTGCTCTCACTCTCTGCAATCCCTTGCGTGCTAGTGGCACTCCCGCTTTGCTTGGGGTGAAATGCTTAAAACAAAGTCTGTAATATTATCGGTCCTGAGCTGGCATCTCGACTTTCTAGTTTTCTGAAACCTATCCTTTTATTGTCCTTTCTTCTCACTAAAGTATTCCCATTTTCTTAAACTTTCAGTAACCCTTTGCGTCTTAGTGGATTTATCGCCTTGTGAAATGATTAACGAGGAGGCACGGTACGGATTGAGAAATCGGAGAGCCGAGTACGAATTCCAGTCGAATCCATTACATTTACTTACGTACTAATACTCTTGGGAAAAGTATGAATCCTCTTCTTCTCCCGCCAGCTATGGGTGAATAGCAGGACAGACAGGGTTCTATAGCCTTGAATAGAAACTGGACTACCGCAGAAAGAAATGACAACCTACTCTGGAAAAAAAGTCTGCCACGTCAGACATGTATCGAAAGATACATGATCGCCTAAGCGTGTATCACGCATGGCACATAATTGACTGACTGACTTTCCAGTCGAATCCATTACATTCACTTACGTACTAATACCCTTGGGAAAGGTATGAATACTCCCCCCAACATATGGGTAAATAGCAGGACAGACCAGGTTCTATAACCTTGAATGGCAACTGGACTACCTCAAAAAGAAATGCCAACCTACTGAATGGCGGGAAAAAATCTGCCTCGTCAGTCATCTATCGAAAGATACATGATCGCCTAAGCGTGTATCACGCATGGCACATAACTGACTGACCAGGATTCGATAACCTTAACAACATTAGATATGCAGATTTGATAGTAGACAGAGAAAGATAATCCTACAGAATATGGCAAAGGAAAGCGAGAGTAAAGGACTAAACATCAAATGTAAGAAGACAGAATGTATGGTTGTCGGCAAAAGAAACAGACCATCATGTAAAGTACAAATTAGAGATGCCAAAGTTAAACAAGTGCAAACATTTAAATATCTCTAAAGCATTTGAACTCAGAATGTAAAACCCGACATCAAAGGCGCATTGGGGTAGCGAAAGGTGCTTTCCAAACACTGAAATATTAAAAAAGCTAAGTATTAAGAAACAGAAATATTTAATTGGAAAAAAGAGAAGTTTATTAAACTGTAATTTAATATCAGTTCTCTTATATGACAGCGAATACTGGACCATCTCATCACAGATGGAGAAGAGACTCGAGGAAAAGAGACGTGATTCAACAGAAGGACGCTGAGAATACCATGAACTGAACGCGGAAAAAAACTGTAAGCAAACATGACACTTTTACAGGAACTCCTATAGATGATAGAAAAAGGAAGGCAAGAAGAAAGGATTAACAATTGCAAGAAGACAGAACGTATGGTTGTCAGCATGAGGAAAAGTTTCCTTTTCATTTTCTTCGATATTGCTCACTTGTTCACTCATTCTCAGCATCCTTCTGTAGGCCCACATTTATGATGTCTTAAGTCTCTTCTTCATCCGTGAGCGCCGATTTCCAATTCCAGACGAGTTCGTTATATTCCCTTACACACACCTCTTCTTGCCCCAGCCATGGGTTAATTAGTAAGACTTGTACCAGTAAATCATTATTATTTCAAAAATATCTTAAGATCTAAAAATATCTTCCGGCTTTAAATAACCTTGAAAAGGTTGGTAAGCCGTAAAAATGTCAATAAAGAGGCAAATCAATCAATCAATATAATTCTCTCAGAATAAGTCTGGGGAGACGACAAATCTTTTTGCTACTCCCCTTCATATTTTTTGTATTTTACTGAATTCATTTTCTATTTTTCTGCAGGCATTTGCTTCCAAAATATGTTATGGGCTGTTCTAAAATCGTTCTCAAATAAATAAAGCTCACCTAGCATTTTAAACATTTATTTCTGATATTTTAGCAAACGTTTTTGCATATCTAAAACGCTTCACTGAATGCGAGTCGTCCGTATCTAACCAAGTCCATTACGAATTATATTTTGTTTTCCTTTCTGTGGTAACATCCTTTTCCACTTATCGATCTGTCTTCCTACTGTCTCCCGCTGGATTCGTGAAAAACATGTGAGTTGGTCGCCCTAAAATAATGGTTTACCAGCCAAGGTTCATGATACGAAATGTAACCTCTGCAACAATATGTGTGTTTGTAAGTTTCGTCAGAAACCTCCAAGCCTTAGAAAAGTTTTCTGCATATTGCATAGTTGAACCTTAATTCCCCATCTCTGAAGTTGTGGAGGACCTTCAAATCTATCAGGCGTTCCGGATGCAAATTCATTTAAAAAAAAAAACAAACAAAAAGAAAAAGTCCTGATCCAAACGAAATCTTTTTTCCCATATGATATTTCTTTTGTTCTGTCCATTTGGGGTTTGTTTAGAGTTTGCTTCTACTCCATGTTTACAGTGGAGGGCTTCTAATCAATCCTCGGGTAACCTGGAGATAGAAATGGTTGAGGAAGAATGAGATGCCGAATGGGAGATGTTGAGCGAAAGACGAGAATTTGAAATGAGAAATGTCCAAGAAACATAGATAGATGTCGTTGGAGAGACAGGTACAAAATTTATTAGGGAACCAAGTTCTAGTTCCGGCCGAGAGTGTATGTTCACTTGCCTTCAATCTCCGATTATATATATACATACATACATACATACATATATATATATATGTAAGACTCTTCGGTAAATCGAATCGAGTTCTCTCAGTCACTGTGTGTTTATCTAAAAATAAATACGCTTAAATTCACCTTCTCTGCCGTGAGCCAACGGCTTCAGGGTAAAATTTCCGACACACACACACACAGACACACACACAGACACACACACACACACACACACACACACACACACACGCACATACGCACACACGCACGCACACACGCACGCACATAATCACATAATTACGTATAAACTTAAAATCTTAAAATATATTCTGGCTTCAAATAATCGTGAAAAGGTTGATAAGCCGTAAAAAGTCAATAAAGAGGAAAATCAATCAATCAATATATTTCTCATATTTATGGGGAGACGACAAATCTTTTTTCTTATTCCCCTTCATATTTTTTGTATTTTACTGAATTCTTTTTTTTATTCTTCTGCAGACATTAGTCAGAGTGTATCAATGTCAGCAAGTTCGTTTTCATTTTCATGGTACATAACTGGCTGAATGAAATGATTAAAAAAAATGGAAATAGATGAATGTTAGACAATGGATAAATGATAGAAAGAGATGAGAATGAAGAGAGATGCAGAAAGAGAAAGACGTAAAAGGGAGAGACTGATAAGAAGAGACGTAAAATAAAGAGACAGATAAAAAGAGCAACCCAAGAGTAAAAAGAGACCGCAGAAACTGATAAGAAGATTAATGCCATGAGGTAAATGAGAGACAAGTCAAAAGAGAGACATTTAAATCGGATAGGCTATTAAGACGGGAGAGACGAAGAGAGACGGATAATGGCAAGCTGTAAAGGGGAAACAGAAAGAGAGAGAGAGAGGGGGAGAGAAAAGTAATGGGAAAGATAAGACGAGAGAATGAGGAGTAAAGATTTAAATGGGAGAGACGGATAAAAAGAGAGACTGGTAAAAATAGCTAAATAAACTGTTAAGACGTGAGACAAAAAAGAGAAAAGGTAAATGGGAGTGAGAGAGTTAAGAAGAGAGACAGGTATATCATGATGAAAGAAGAGAGTGAGAGAAGAAAGGGATATAGGTAAAGGAAAGAGAGAGAGAGAGAGAGAGAGAGAGAGAGAGAGAGAGAGAGAGAGAGGGAAATATAATAAAAAAGAGACGGAACAGTAAATTTAAGAGTTAAATAGGAGAGATTGATAAGAAAAGATATTTCTCTTAATGTATATATTGGAGAGACAGATAACAGTAGAAGTCAATGAAAGAGAGAGAGAGAGAGAAAGAGATATAAAAAAGAGACAAGACAGTAAAGTTAAGAGATAATTGGGAGAGACTGATGAGAAAAGATATTTCTCTTTATATATATATATATATATATATATATATATATATATATATATATATATATATACGTACAGAGAGCTCGATATATTTATTACAACAGTGCATATGTATATTTTACAGCAAAAAAAAAAAAAAAATTACCGCAACATAGAGAAATATATATATATATATATATATATATATATATATATGTATAAGGCAGGATGTGTGTGTGTGTGTGTGTGTGTGTGTGTGTGTGTAACGAATGAAACGGCCGCAATTTTCGACGGATTTGCACCAAAATTTACATGTACATGTAGCACAGGGGCCAAGACCGACTTTGCATTTCCCAACTCCCATCGATAGTGGAAATAATCGATTTTTTCATGTTTCTACTGCAGTTTTCATGTAGTTTGCGGCCATTTTCTACTGGCCAGAGTGAGAGCCTATAGCTGGCTGCCACGAATAGGCAAGAAGATTCTATTGGCCAGCGTGAGAGCCAACAGCTGACTGACACGAACGTTAACTAGCATGCTAGTATGTAAAAAAAAAAAAAACCGACAGCTGCATTCGTCACAAGTGGGAAAAATTTAAATCTTCATGGCACTTTACTCCAATTGGTTCATTCGCTTGCTTAAACTCAACGTTAATTCTGATTCCGCAGAGCTGGGTTGGGTGTTAATAAGTATTTCTTGTTAACATTCTTTTATCATTCGTTTTTTCCAGTTACGAGTCCTTTTTGAAAGCTGATCGTTTTGTGTTCATTTTGTTTAGTTCTTTTTTCGTAACAGATTTAATGTTTAGTATAGAGCTTAGAAAAATTCGCAGTGTGAGATAGGCAAGAAGTAAGGCAAATATTTTAAGTCAAGTGATAGCGATTGCTGTATGATTCGTACAATTTTTGAATCAAGCACGGGCAACACCGGGCCATGATGCTAGTATATATATATATATATATATATATATATATATATATATATATATATATATATATATATATATATGGGGTGATAGACAGGTAATAGTAGAATTAAATATGTGAGAGAGAGATAAGAGATGAGAAGGAAGTGTATATTTATGAGGTTAATGGGAGAGACTGATAAGAAAAAAGATTTGCCTTATATATATATATATATATATATATATATATATATATATATATATATATATATATATATATATATCGGAGCGACCGATAATACTAGAAGTCAATGAGAGAGGGTGAGAGAGAATGGGAGAGGGAGATAAGAAAAGGGACGTGACAGTAAAGTTAAGAGGTAAATGGGAGAGACTGATTTATATATATATATATATTTTTTTTTTTGAATTGGACATAGTCCGACAAATGTAAATTAAATGTTATTTAATACTATTTATTATAAAAAACAGAGCCTTTGCTTAAATACTTGTATCTATAAAAAGAACGTTAAACATATTATAAATGTCTTTAAATAAATTGTCGGACTATGACCAATTCAAAAAATATATGACGTCATTTGTTTACATTTGATACGCTAGAGCAGATATGAATAGAAGAGATTCATGGAAGATTTAAGTTTAAAGATAGTAAAATCGACCTTGCTAACCAGACGCTTCTCTGTGGCCGAAAGGTTAAGGCACATCACGCGAATGATGGTTCCGTATAGGATACAGGTTCGATTCCTGTCGGAGAAAATTTCTCGGACATTCAGGCCGGTAAATGTTATTTAATACTGTTTATTATAAAACTGAGCATTTGCTTAGATACTTGTATCTATAAAAAGAACGTTAAACATAATATAAATGTCTTTAAATAAATTGTCGGGCTATGTCCAATTCTAAAATATATGACGTCATTTGTTTACATTTGATACGCTAGAGCAGATATGAATAGAAGAGATTCATGGAAGATTTAAGTTTAAAGATAGTAAAATCGACCTTGCTAACCAGACGCTGCTCTGTGGCCGAAAGGTTAAGGCACATCACGCGAATGATGGTTCCGTATAGGATACAGGTTCGATTCCTGTCGGAGAGCGAAAATTTTCTATGAAAATTTCTCGGACATTCAGGCCGGTAAATGTTATTTAATACTGTTTAATATAAAACAGAGCATTTGCTTAAATACTTGTATCTATAAAAAGAACGTTAAACATAATATAAATGTCTTTAAATAAATAAATATATATATATATATATATATGGAAGAGAGAGATAATAGTAGAAATGAATGAGAGAGACGAAGATAAGTATGTAAAGAGACAGTATGTAAAGAGGTCAACGAGAGAGCGTGATAATGAGAGAGACATCTAGAAGCATACATAATGTAAATGGGAGAGATCTAGAGAGAGGTAAGAAAAGAACTCGATGAGAAATTATAAGGTCAAATGGGAGAGACAGGTATGAAGAGAGAGAGAGAGAGAGAGAGTCGAGTAAATCGAAACTGAGGAAGAGGATATTAGTACAAGAAGAGAGAGAGAGATGTGGATATAGGACACGTGAAAGAGAAGTGTAGGTGGAAATGAAAGAGGCAGGTAATAGTGAGATACTTATGTAAAGTTAACGTAGAATAAGAGATTACCCGATGGATACAGCAACATAAAGAGAAATGTGCCTAAAATAACTGAACACAGTGTTTAATGGCATAATCAGACTTTTATTACGTATGTATAGCTGGCCACTCGTATCGACGATACCCGTCTAATAGGGCGGCTCGCCAATCCCTGTTGCAGACGCTTACTCAGTCGCATTTGTGTTTGTTCAACACCCACAGAGACCTTCCCTTGGTTTATACTGTAACTATGCTGAGCAAACCTTAGTTACAGTTTCCGGGAAAGAGCGAGTTATCTAGCGTGATCAGCAATCTGAACAAGGAGAGCACGCTCAGGTCCTCGGCCACGATGACTTGTAACTTCGTGTTAACACAGCTATCGACGGCCCCAGTTTTGTTTTATCCAGTTCCATGTTAATAATCAGTACAGTGGTGATATGTATGTATCTATAGCTGGCGACACGTAATCGAGGATACGCGTTCACTAGGGCGACTAGCCAATCTCTATTGCAGACGCTTGTGTTTATTCAACCCCCACAAAGCCGACCTGTGGTTTATACTGTAACTATGCTGAGCAGACCTTAGTTACAGTTTCTGGGAAAGAGCATGTTATCTAGCATGGTCAGCAATTTGAAAAAAGACAGCACGCTCAAGCGCTCAGTCATGATGACTTGTGACTTCGTGCTAGCACAGATATCGCAATCCATAAGGGTTCCGTCTACCCAGTTTCACTCACGAGGCTTTGGTATGGTTTACATGCACTTTCCACTTGGTATGGTTTACATGCACTTTCCAAAGGTACAGCACTCTGGGATAAGGCTATACCAAGCACCTATATCACAAATATAAACGCATTTATGAAATGCAATATATCCATTATGATACCCAGTTTGATAAGAATATATATAGCTGGCCTCTTGTATTCGAGGATACCCGTCTACTAGGGCGGCTAGACAATCCCTATTGCAGACGCCTGCTCAGGCGGATTTGTGTTTATTCAACACCCACAGAGCCCACATGTGGTTTATATTGCAACTATGATAGGAACAAGGCCAGCGTGCTTAAGCCCCCGTGCTAGCACAGATATCGAACGGCTCCCAAGGGTTCGGTCTATCCAATTTAACTCACAAGACTTGGGTCAACTCGTGGTATGGTTTTCCATCACTTTCCAAACGTACAGCACTCTGGGATAAGGCTATACCAAACACATATATCACAAATATAAACGCATATGCGAAATGCAACAATATCCATCATGATACCCAGTTTGATAAGGATATATATAGCTGGCCTCTTGTATTCGAGGATACCCGTCTACTAGGGCGGTTATTCAATCCCTATTGCAGGCGCCTGCTCAGGCGGATTTGTGTTTATTCAACACCCACAGAGCCGACGTGGTTTAAACTGCAACTATGCTGAGCAGACCTTAGATATAGTCTCTGGGAAAGAGCGTGTTATCTAGCATTATCAACATTTTGAAAAAAGCCAGCACGCTCAAGACATCGGCCACGATGACTTGTAACTTCGTGCTAGCACGGCTATCGACAACCCCAATGGTTTTGTCTATCCACTTTCACTCGCAGGACTTGGTGTGATTTTCAGACACTTTCCAAAGATGCCGCACGCTGGGATAGATCCCGCTTTCTTGACAAACCGAGCATGATGATTTGAACCCAGGTCTCATGGTCAGAATGCAAACGTTCTAACCACTTGGCCATGCTGTATTCCGTATACAGTATTGAAATTCAATCAGTGCCAAACCGCGTCTGTTGTTATTGTTTCATTGCCCTGCAGCCATAAAATTTGGCGAGTCCATTATACCTAATGAGGAATCAATTTTGTTGACATTTATTAATAAATCCTGTTTGTGATATTACGTTGGCATAAAGATCTATTAATTCCATTGCGTCAGAACTGTTGTGTAATATCAGATCTCTTAGATGGCAATGAATATTAGAAAATGTTCTAGCACGACACAGTTAAACAACGTTCCTAATTGCAGACCTAACAATTGATTCGATATAATCTTTCTCCTTCATGTCAGCCTGTGAAGGCGCAAAGAGTTACTCTATCTATCTATCTATCTATCTATCTATCTATCTATCTATCTATCTATCTATCTATCTATCTATCTCCGTTTTATAGATATTATCTATCTATCTATCTATCTATCTATCTATCTATCTATCTATCTATCTATCTCAATACGTTCACATCTATCTCAATGCGTTCATATCTATCTATCTATCGATCTCAGTCTATTCATTATCTATATATATGAGATAACTTATATTTTCTTATATATCAAGAACAATATTGGATTAAAAAATTAAATTCCCAGCATCCCTCGTTCGTGCGCATGTGTAGTCGCACCAACATTGCAAATTTAGTCCGTGATGTCCTACGGGAGGAAATGCACGAACATTTTTTTCGACATTGTCATACACTTTTCCCATATATATATATATATATATATATATATATATATATATATATATATATATATATATGCGTATATTTTGGCATCATTTTTTCACTGAGACATATTTCGTTGAAAAATGTTTTGTTTACTCATTTTCAAGTGGATCCTTTCATATTCACGGATAAGCTTTATAGTTTTATTATTGAAGGACAAGAGAAAATCGCCGTGTTGGTACACATTTCTTTTATTCCGAGTACTTTCGATATAGCACAATGTCATCTTAAGGGTATTGTTTATTGCAAAACAATACCCTGTAGTGTTCATTATTGTCAAAAACAAAATTGTTGTGTTCATCTGAATGCAAAATTTCTTTCTTGTGGAGTGAAGAAAGATGCGTCCGTGCGTGATCTCTGACACCGTTTCAGGGGAGGTAAGTCAGTATGTAAAAAAATTATGTTTATGTTGGACACAATACAACAACGTTGTCTCGGCGACAAAGTTTTCATTTGAATAATATGTCCAACATTTCTAAGCATATGCCGCAACATACCTGTCCCCATTCACAATTCAGAAAAGTTCTTGCCGGAAACACTTCTATACTTTTCACGATGAGAATAAACATAAACTAAAAATTCTCGAAGCTATCTATATTACAAAAATTGAAACCAAACCTTAATAAAATTAATTATGTATACTCCACGAATGTTTTAAAACGTGTACAATAGTTTGAAATGCCAAGGTTTGCACTAATAGGTTTTTTTACTACTTATCACGTTAAAAATCTTTCATAACCATATTTACTTACCTCCCCTTAAACGGTGTCAGCGATCACGCACTGACTCGGCGTTTTTTACTCCACAAGTAAGAAATTTAACTTTCAGATGGTAACAAAAATTTTGTCTTCAACAATATATAACACTACAATAACGATTGGTCATTTGAGCATATTTCGTTAAGTGGGTAAGTTTCCGCATTTTTTGCTTTAACGCCATTTTGTTTTCACAACCTAGATTTTTAAAAAAAATTGTTTAGTTCGAAATTCACTGAAGGTTATCTGGATTAACAAGTATTTGATGAAGGTTGTAGAGGACCATAGCCGAAGCCTTGTGATACGAGCAACAGAAATATGGTTTATAACCTATGTCTAAACAATGTAAGTATTTGTGTATTTCTTTGATGAATTTTGAGAGAGAGAGAGAGAGAGAGAGAGAGAGAGAGAGAGAGAGATCAAATAGATTAAAGAGGAGAATGAGAGATATGAACTCATTGAAGAAAAGAGACTCGTAGGTAAAAAGAAAGTGAAGGGGGAGAAAAAGGAAAGGAAAGGAGAAACAGAACAGAAACAGCCAAAGTAGGAAATCTCTGCTGAGAGAGAGAGAGAGAGAGAGAGAGAGAGAGAGAGAGAGAGAGAGAGAGAGAGAGAGAGAGTGAGAGTGAGAGTGAGAGTAATCTATGTGGAATGGAGATCGGTAAATATAGGGGAAAGAAATGAACGTACCGAGAAAGGCAGGAAAAAGGAGAAGAGAAAGAAAAGCAGGAAAACAGAGAAGAGAAAGAAAGGCAGGAAAAAAGAGAAGAGAAAGAAAGGCAGGAAAAAAGAGAAGAGAAAGACAGGCAGGAAAAAAGAGAAGAGAAAGAAAAGCAGGAAAAAAGAGAAGAGAAAAAAAGGCAGGAAAAAAGAGAAGAGAAAGAAAGGCAGGAAAAAAGAGAAGAGAATGAAAGGCAGGAAAAAAGAGAAGAGAAAGAAAGGCAGGAAAAAAGAGAAGAGAAAAAAAGGCAGGAGAAAAGAGAAGAGAAAAAAGGCAGGAAAAAAGAGAAGAGAAAAAAAGGCAGGAAAAAAGAGAAGAGAAAGAAAGGCAGGAAAAAAGAGAAGAGAAAAAAAGGCAGGAGAAAAGAGAAGAGAAAAAAGGCAGGAAAAAAGAGAAGAGAAAGAAAAGCAAGAAAAAAAAGAGAAGAGAAAAAAAGGCAGGAAAAAAGAGAAGAGAAAGACAGGCAGGAAAAAAGAGAAGAGAAAGAAAAGCAGGAAAAAAGAGAAGAGAAAGAAAGGCAGGAAAAAAGAGAAGAGAAAGAAAGGCAGGAAAAAAGGGAAGAGTAAAAAAGGCAGGAAAAAAGAGAAGAGAAAGAAAGGCAGGAAAAAAGAGAAGAGAAAGAAAGGCAGGAAAAAAGAGAAGAGAAAGAAAAGCAGGAAAAAAGAGAAGAGAGAGAAAGGCAGGAAAAAAGAGAAGAGAATGAAATGCAGGAAAAAAGAGAAGAGAAAGAAAGGCAGGAAAAAAGAGAAGAGAAAGACAGGCAGGAAAAAAGAGAAGAGAAAGAAAAGCAGGAAAAAAGAGAAGAGAAAAAAAGGCAGGAGAAAAGAGAAGAGAAAAAAGGCAGGAAAAAAGAGAAGAGAAAGAAAAGCAAGAAAAAAAAGAGAAGAGAAAAAAAGGCAGGAAAAAAGAGAAGAGAAAGACAGGCAGGAAAAAAGAGAAGAGAAAGAAAGGCAGGAAAAAAGAGAAGAGAAAGAAAGGCAGGAAAAAAGGGAAGAGTAAAAAAGGCAGGAAAAAAGAGAAGAGAAAGAAAGGCAGGAAAAAAGAGAAGAGAAAGAAAGGCAGGAAAAAAGAGAAGAGAAAGAAAAGCAGGAAAAAAGAGAAGAGAAAGAAAGGCAGGAAAAAAGAGAAGAGAAAGAAAGGCAGGAAAAAAGAGAAGAGAAAAAAAGGCAGGAAAAAAGAGAAGAGAAAGAAAGGCAGGAAAAAAGAGAAGAGAAAGAAAAGCAGGAAAAAAGAGAAGAGAAAGAAAGGCAGGAAAAAAGAGAAGAGAAAGAAAAGCAGGAAAAAAGAGAAGAGAAAGAAAGGCAGGAAAAAAGAGAAGAGAAAGAAAGGCAGGAAAAAAGAGAAGAGAAAGAAAGGCAGGAAAAAAGAGAAGAGAAAGAAAGGCAGGAAAAAAGAGAAGAGAAAGAAAGGCAGGAAAAAAGAGAAGAGAAAAAAAGGCAGGAAAAAAGAGAAGAGAAAGAAAAGCAGGAAAAAAGAGAAGAGAAAGAAAGGCAGGAAAAAAGAGAAGAGAAAGAAAAGCAGGAAAAAAGAGAAGAGAAAGAAAGGCAGGAAAAAAGAGAAGAGAAAAAAAGGCAGGAAAAAAGAGAAGAGAAAGAAAAGCAGGAAAAAAGAGAAGAGAAAGAAAGGCAGGAAAAAGAGAAGAGAAAGAAAGGCAGGAAAAAAGAGAAGAGAAAGAAAGGCAGGAAAAAAGAGAAGAGAAAAAAAGGCAGGAGAAAAGAGAAGAGAAAAAAGGCAGGAAAAAAGAGAAGAGAAAGAAAAGCAAGAAAAAAAAGAGAAGAGAAAAAAAGGCAGGAAAAAAGAGAAGAGAAAGACAGGCAGGAAAAAAGAGAAGAGAAAGACAGGCAGGAAAAAAGAGAAGAGAAAGAAAGGCAGGAAAAAAGAGAAGAGAAAGAAAGGCAGGAAAAAGGGAAGAGTAAAAAAGGCAGGAAAAAAGAGAAGAGAAAGAAAGGCAGGAAAAAAGAGAAGAGAAAGAAAGGCAGGAAAAAAGAGAAGAGAAAGAAAAGCAGGAAAAAAGAGAAGAGAGAGAAAGGCAGGAAAAAAGAGAAGAGAATGAAATGCAGGAAAAAAGAGAAGAGAAAGAAAGGCAGGAAAAAAGAGAAGAGAAAGACAGGCAGGAAAAAAGAGAAGAGAAAGAAAAGCAGGAAAAAAGAGAAGAGAAAAAAAGGCAGGAAAAAAGAGAAGAGAAAGAAAGGCAGGAAAAAAGAGAAGAGAATGAAAGGCAGGAAAAAAGAGAAGAGAAAGAAAGGCAGGAAAAAAGAGAAGAGAAAAAAAGGCAGGAGAAAAGAGAAGAGAAAAAAGGCAGGAAAAAAGAGAAGAGAAAGAAAAGCAAGAAAAAAAAGAGAAGAGAAAAAAAGGCAGGAAAAAAGAGAAGAGAAAGACAGGCAGGAAAAAAGAGAAGAGAAAGAAAGGCAGGAAAAAAGAGAAGAGAAAGAAAGGCAGGAAAAAAGGGAAGAGTAAAAAAGGCAGGAAAAAAGAGAAGAGAAAGAAAGGCAGGAAAAAAGAGAAGAGAAAGAAAGGCAGGAAAAAAGAGAAGAGAAAGAAAAGCAGGAAAAAAGAGAAGAGAGAGAAAGGCAGGAAAAAAGAGAAGAGAATGAAATGCAGGAAAAAAGAGAAGAGAAAGAAAGGCAGGAAAAAAGAGAAGAGAAAGAAAAGCAGGAAAAAAGAGAAGAGAGAGAAAGGCAGGAAAAAAGAGAAGAGAAAGAAAGGCAGGAAAAAAGAGAAGAGAAAGAAAGGCAGGAAAAAAGAGAAGAGAAAGAAAGGCAGGAAAAAAGAGAAGAGAAAGACAGGCAGGAAAAAAGAGAAGAGAAAGAAAAGCAGGAAAAAAGAGAAGAGAAAAAAAGGCAGGAGAAAAGAGAAGAGAAAAAAGGCAGGAAAAAAGAGAAGAGAAAGAAAAGCAAGAAAAAAAAGAGAAGAGAAAAAAAGGCAGGAAAAAAGAGAAGAGAAAGACAGGCAGGAAAAAAGAGAAGAGAAAGAAAGGCAGGAAAAAAGAGAAGAGAAAGAAAAGCAGGAAAAAAGAGAAGAGAAAGAAAGGCAGGAAAAAAGAGAAGAGAAAGAAAAGCAGGAAAAAAGAGAAGAGAAAGAAAGGCAGGAAAAAAGAGAAGAGAAAAAAAGGCAGGAAAAAAGAGAAGAGAAAGAAAAGCAGGAAAAAAGAGAAGAGAAAGAAAGGCAGGAAAAAGAGAAGAGAAAGAAAGGCAGGAAAAAAGAGAAGAGAAAGAAAGGCAGGAAAAAAGAGAAGAGAAAAAAAGGCAGGAAAAAAGAGAAGAGAAAGAAAGGCAGGAAAAAAGAGAAGAGAAAAAAGGCAAAAAAAAAAGAGAAGAGAAAGAAAGGCAGGAAAAAAGAGAAGAGAAAGAAAGGCAGGAAAAAAGAGAAGAGAAAGAAAAGCAGGAAAAAAGAGAAGAGAAAGAAAGGCAGGAAAAAAGAGAAGAGAAAGAAAGGCAGGAAAAAAGAGAAGAGAAAAAAAGGCAGGAAAAAAGAGAAGAGAAAGACAGGCAGGAAAAAAGAGAAGAGAGAGAAAGGCAGGAAAAAAGAGAAGAGAAAGAAAAGCAGGAAAAAAGAGAAGAGAAAGAAAGGCAGGAAAAAAGAGAAGAGAAAGAAAGGCAGGAAAAAAGGGAAGAGTAAAAAAGGCAGGAAAAAAGAGAAGAGAAAGAAAGGCAGGAAAAAAGAGAAGAGAAAGAAAGGCAGGAAAAAAGAGAAGAGAAAGAAAAGCAGGAAAAAAGAGAAGAGAAAGAAAGGCAGGAAAAAAGGGAAGAGAAAGAAAGGCAGGAAAAAAGAGAAGAGAAAAAAAGGCAGGAAAAAAGAGAAGAGAAAGAAAAGCAGGAAAAAAGGGAAGAGAAAGAAAGGCAGGAAAAAAGAGAAGAGAAAGAAAAGCAGGAAAAAAGAGAAGAGAAAGAAAGGCAGGAAAAAAGAGAAGAGAAAGAAAGGCAGGAAAAAAGAGAAGAGAAAAAAGGCAAAAAAAAAAGAGAAGAGAAAGAAAGGCAGGAAAAAAGAGAAGAGAAAGAAAGGCAGGAAAAAAGAGAAGAGAAAGAAAAGCAGGAAAAAAGAGAAGAGAAAGAAAGGCAGGAAAAAAGAGAAGAGAAAGAAAGGCAGGAAAAAAGAGAAGAGAAAAAAAGGCAGGAAAAAAGAGAAGAGAAAGACAGGCAGGAAAAAAGAGAAGAGAGAGAAAGGCAGGAAAAAAGAGAAGAGAAAGAAAAGCAGGAAAAAAGAGAAGAGAAAGAAAGGCAGGAAAAAAGAGAAGAGAAAGAAAGGCAGGAAAAAAGGGAAGAGTAAAAAAGGCAGGAAAAAAGAGAAGAGAAAGAAAGGCAGGAAAAAAGAGAAGAGAAAGAAAGGCAGGAAAAAAGAGAAGAGAAAGAAAAGCAGGAAAAAAGAGAAGAGAAAGAAAGGCAGGAAAAAAGGGAAGAGAAAGAAAGGCAGGAAAAAAGGGAAGAGTAAAAAAGGCAGGAAAAAAGAGAAGAGAAAGAAAAGCAGGAAAAAAGAGAAGAGAAAGAAAGGCAGGAAAAAAGAGAAGAGAAAGAAAAGCAGGAAAAAAGAGAAGAGAAAGAAAGGCAGGAAAAAAGAGAAGAGAAAGAAAGGCAGGAAAAAAGGGAAGAGTAAAAAAGGCAGGAAAAAAGAGAAGAGAAAGAAAGGCAGGAAAAAAGAGAAGAGAAAGAAAGGCAGGAAAAAAGAGAAGAGAAAGAAAAGCAGGAAAAAAGAGAAGAGAAAGAAAAGCAGGAAAAAAGAGAAGAGAAAGAAAGGCAGGAAAAAAGAGAAGAGAAAGACAGGCAGGAAAAAAGAGAAGAGAGAGAAAGGCAGGAAAAAAGAGAAGAGAAAGAAAAGCAGGAAAAAAGAGAAGAGAAAGACAGGCAGGAAAAAAGAGAAGAGAGAGAAAGGCAGGAAAAAAGAGAAGAGAAAGAAAAGCAGGAAAAAAGAGAAGAGAAAGAAAGGCAGGAAAAAAGAGAAGAGAAAGAAAGGCAGGAAAAAAGAGAAGAGAAAGAAAGGCAGGAAAAAAGGGAAGAGTAAAAAAGGCAGGAAAAAAGAGAAGAGAAAGAAAGGCAGGAAAAAAGAGAAGAGAAAGAAAGGCAGGAAAAAAGAGAAGAGAAAGAAAAGCAGGAAAAAAGAGAAGAGAAAGAAAGGCAGGAAAAAAGAGAAGAGAAAGAAAGGCAGGAAAAAAGAGAAGAGAAAAAAAGGCAGGAAAAAAGAGAAGAGAAAGAAAGGCAGGAAAAAAGAGAAGAGAAAAAAAGGCAGGAAAAAAGAGAAGAGAAAGAAAAGCAGGAAAAAAGAGAAGAGAAAGAAAGGCAGGAAAAAGAGAAGAGAAAGAAAGGCAGGAAAAAAGAGAAGAGAAAGAAAGGCAGGAAAAAAGGGAAGAGTAAAAAAGGCAGGAAAAAAGAGAAGAGAAAGAAAAGCAGGAAAAAAGAGAAGAGAAAGAAAGGCAGGAAAAAGAGAAGAGAAAGAAAGGCAGGAAAAAAGAGAAGAGAAAGAAAAGCAGGAAAAAAGAGAAGAGAAAGAAAGGCAGGAAAAAAGAGAAGAGAAAGAAAAGCAGGAAAAAAGAGAAGAGAAAGAAAGGCAGGAAAAAAGAGAAGAGAAAAAAAGGCAGGAAAAAAGAGAAGAGAAAGAAAAGCAGGAAAAAAGAGAAGAGAAAGAAAGGCAGGAAAAAGAGAAGAGAAAGAAAGGCAGGAAAAAAGAGAAGAGAAAGAAAGGCAGGAAAAAAGAGAAGAGAAAAAAAGGCAGGAAAAAAGAGAAGAGAAAGAAAGGCAGGAAAAAAGAGAAGAGAAAAAAGGCAAAAAAAAAAGAGAAGAGAAAGAAAGGCAGGAAAAAAGAGAAGAGAAAGAAAGGCAGGAAAAAAGAGAAGAGAAAGAAAAGCAGGAAAAAAGAGAAGAGAAAGAAAGGCAGGAAAAAAGAGAAGAGAAAGAAAGGCAGGAAAAAAGAGA
Source organism: Acanthosepion esculentum (assembly GCA_964036315.1). Lineage (NCBI taxonomy): Eukaryota > Metazoa > Mollusca > Cephalopoda > Sepiida > Sepiidae > Acanthosepion > Acanthosepion esculentum. The sequence goes on along the minus strand of OZ038508.1, from coordinate 14,775,102 downwards.
AGAGAAAAAAAGGCAGGAAAAAAGAGAAGAGAAAGACAGGCAGGAAAAAAGAGAAGAGAGAGAAAGGCAGGAAAAAAGAGAAGAGAAAGAAAAGCAGGAAAAAAGAGAAGAGAAAGAAAGGCAGGAAAAAAGAGAAGAGAAAGAAAGGCAGGAAAAAAGAGAAGAGAAAGAAAGGCAGGAAAAAAGGGAAGAGTAAAAAAGGCAGGAAAAAAGAGAAGAGAAAGAAAGGCAGGAAAAAAGAGAAGAGAAAGAAAGGCAGGAAAAAAGAGAAGAGAAAGAAAAGCAGGAAAAAAGAGAAGAGAAAGAAAAGCAGGAAAAAAGAGAAGAGAAAGAAAGGCAGGAAAAAAGAGAAGAGAAAGACAGGCAGGAAAAAAGAGAAGAGAGAGAAAGGCAGGAAAAAAGAGAAGAGAAAGAAAAGCAGGAAAAAAGAGAAGAGAAAGACAGGCAGGAAAAAAGAGAAGAGAGAGAAAGGCAGGAAAAAAGAGAAGAGAAAGAAAAGCAGGAAAAAAGAGAAGAGAAAGAAAGGCAGGAAAAAAGAGAAGAGAAAGAAAGGCAGGAAAAAAGAGAAGAGAAAGAAAGGCAGGAAAAAAGGGAAGAGTAAAAAAGGCAGGAAAAAAGAGAAGAGAAAGAAAGGCAGGAAAAAAGAGAAGAGAAAGAAAGGCAGGAAAAAAGAGAAGAGAAAGAAAGGCAGGAAAAAAGAGAAGAGAAAGAAAGGCAGGAAAAAAGAGAAGAGAAAGAAAAGCAGGAAAAAAGAGAAGAGAAAGAAAGGCAGGAAAAAAGAGAAGAGAAAGACAGGCAGGAAAAAAGAGAAGAGAGAGAAAGGCAGGAAAAAAGAGAAGAGAAAGAAAGGCAGGAAAAAAGAGAAGAGAAAGAAAGGCAGGAAAAAAGAGAAGAGAAAGAAAGGCAGGAAAAAAGAGAAGAGAAAGAAAGGCAGGAAAAAAGAGAAGAGAAAGAAAAGCAGGAAAAAAGAGAAGAGAAAGAAAAGCAGGAAAAAAGAGAAGAGAAAGAAAGGCAGGAAAAAAGAGAAGAGAAAGACAGGCAGGAAAAAAGAGAAGAGAGAGAAAGGCAGGAAAAAAGAGAAGAGAAAGAAAAGCAGGAAAAAAGAGAAGAGAAAGACAGGCAGGAAAAAAGAGAAGAGAGAGAAAGGCAGGAAAAAAGAGAAGAGAAAGAAAAGCAGGAAAAAAGAGAAGAGAAAGAAAGGCAGGAAAAAAGAGAAGAGAAAGAAAGGCAGGAAAAAAGAGAAGAGAAAGAAAGGCAGGAAAAAAGGGAAGAGTAAAAAAGGCAGGAAAAAAGAGAAGAGAAAGAAAGGCAGGAAAAAAGAGAAGAGAAAGAAAGGCAGGAAAAAAGGGAAGAGTAAAAAAGGCAGGAAAAAAGAGAAGAGAAAGAAAGGCAGGAAAAAAGAGAAGAGAAAGAAAGGCAGGAAAAAAGGGAAGAGTAAAAAAGGCAGGAAAAAAGAGAAGAGAAAGAAAGGCAGGAAAAAAGAGAAGAGAAAGAAAGGCAGGAAAAAAGAGAAGAGAAAGAAAAGCAGGAAAAAAGAGAAGAGAAAGAAAAGCAGGAAAAAAGAGAAGAGAAAGAAAGGCAGGAAAAAAGAGAAGAGAAAGAAAGGCAGGAAAAAAGAGAAGAGAAAGAAAAGCAGGAAAAAAGAGAAGAGAAAGAAAGGCAGGAAAAAAGAGAAGAGAAAGAAAGGCAGGAAAAAAGGGAAGAGTAAAAAAGGCAGGAAAAAAGAGAAGAGAAAGAAAGGCAGGAAAAAAGAGAAGAGAAAGAAAGGCAGGAAAAAAGGGAAGAGTAAAAAAGGCAGGAAAAAAGAGAAGAGAAAGAAAGGCAGGAAAAAAGAGAAGAGAAAGAAAGGCAGGAAAAAAGAGAAGAGAAAGAAAAGCAGGAAAAAAGAGAAGAGAAAGAAAAGCAGGAAAAAAGAGAAGAGAAAGAAAGGCAGGAAAAAAGAGAAGAGAAAGAAAGGCAGGAAAAAAGAGAAGAGAAAGAAAGGCAGGAAAAAAGAGAAGAGAAAGAAAGGCAGGAAAAAAGAGAAGAGAAAGAAAAGCAGGAAAAAAGAGAAGAGAAAGAAAAGCAGGAAAAAAGAGAAGAGAAAGAAAGGCAGGAAAAAAGAGAAGAGAAAGACAGGCAGGAAAAAAGAGAAGAGAGAGAAAGGCAGGAAAAAAGAGAAGAGAAAGAAAAGCAGGAAAAAAGAGAAGAGAAAGACAGGCAGGAAAAAAGAGAAGAGAGAGAAAGGCAGGAAAAAAGAGAAGAGAAAGAAAAGCAGGAAAAAAGAGAAGAGAAAGAAAGGCAGGAAAAAAGAGAAGAGAAAGAAAGGCAGGAAAAAAGAGAAGAGAAAGAAAGGCAGGAAAAAAGGGAAGAGTAAAAAAGGCAGGAAAAAAGAGAAGAGAAAGAAAGGCAGGAAAAAAGAGAAGAGAAAGAAAGGCAGGAAAAAAGGGAAGAGTAAAAAAGGCAGGAAAAAAGAGAAGAGAAAGAAAGGCAGGAAAAAAGAGAAGAGAAAGAAAGGCAGGAAAAAAGAGAAGAGAAAGAAAGGCAGGAAAAAAGAGAAGAGAAAGAAAGGCAGGAAAAAAGAGAAGAGAAAGAAAAGCAGGAAAAAAGAGAAGAGAAAGAAAGGCAGGAAAAAAGAGAAGAGAAAGACAGGCAGGAAAAAAGAGAAGAGAGAGAAAGGCAGGAAAAAAGAGAAGAGAAAGAAAGGCAGGAAAAAAGAGAAGAGAAAGAAAGGCAGGAAAAAAGAGAAGAGAAAGAAAGGCAGGAAAAAAGAGAAGAGAAAGAAAGGCAGGAAAAAAGAGAAGAGAAAGAAAAGCAGGAAAAAAGAGAAGAGAAAGAAAAGCAGGAAAAAAGAGAAGAGAAAGAAAGGCAGGAAAAAAGAGAAGAGAAAGACAGGCAGGAAAAAAGAGAAGAGAGAGAAAGGCAGGAAAAAAGAGAAGAGAAAGAAAAGCAGGAAAAAAGAGAAGAGAAAGACAGGCAGGAAAAAAGAGAAGAGAGAGAAAGGCAGGAAAAAAGAGAAGAGAAAGAAAAGCAGGAAAAAAGAGAAGAGAAAGAAAGGCAGGAAAAAAGAGAAGAGAAAGAAAGGCAGGAAAAAAGAGAAGAGAAAGAAAGGCAGGAAAAAAGGGAAGAGTAAAAAAGGCAGGAAAAAAGAGAAGAGAAAGAAAGGCAGGAAAAAAGAGAAGAGAAAGAAAGGCAGGAAAAAAGAGAAGAGAAAGAAAAGCAGGAAAAAAGAGAAGAGAAAGAAAGGCAGGAAAAAAGAGAAGAGAAAGAAAGGCAGGAAAAAAGAGAAGAGAAAAAAAGGCAGGAAAAAAGAGAAGAGAAAGAAAGGCAGGAAAAAAGAGAAGAGAAAGAAAAGCAGGAAAAAAGAGAAGAGAAAGAAAGGCAGGAAAAAAGAGAAGAGAAAGAAAAGCAGGAAAAAAGAGAAGAGAAAGAAAGGCAGGAAAAAAGAGAAGAGAAAGAAAAGCAGGAAAAAAGAGAAGAGAAAGAAAGGCAGGAAAAAAGAGAAGAGAAAGAAAGGCAGGAAAAAAGAGAAGAGAAAGAAAGGCAGGAAAAAAGAGAAGAGAAAAAAAGGCAGGAAAAAAGAGAAGAGAAAGAAAAGCAGGAAAAAAGAGAAGAGAAAGAAAGGCAGGAAAAAAGAGAAGAGAAAGAAAGGCAGGAAAAAAGAGAAGAGAAAGAAAGGCAGGAAAAAAGAGAAGAGAAAGAAAAGCAGGAAAAAAGAGAAGAGAAAAAAGGCAGGAAAAAAGAGAAGAGAAAGAAAGGCAGGAAAAAAGAGAAGAGAAAGAAAGGCAGGAAAAAAGAGAAGAGAAAGAAAAGCAGGAAAAAAGAGAAGAGAAAAAAGGCAGGAAAAAAGAGAAGAGAAAGAAAGGCAGGAAAAAAGAGAAGAGAAAGAAAAGCAGGAAAAAAGAGAAGAGAAAGAAAGGCAGGAAAAAAGAGAAGAGAAAGAAAGGCAGGAAAAAAGAGAAGAGAAAGAAAGGCAGGAAAAAAGAGAAGAGAAAAAAAGGCAGGAAAAAAGAGAAGAGAAAGAAAAGCAGGAAAAAAGAGAAGAGAAAGAAAGGCAGGAAAAAAGAGAAGAGAAAGAAAGGCAGGAAAAAAGAGAAGAGAAAGAAAGGCAGGAAAAAAGAGAAGAGAAAGAAAAGCAGGAAAAAAGAGAAGAGAAAAAAGGCAGGAAAAAAGAGAAGAGAAAGAAAGGCAGGAAAAAAGAGAAGAGAAAGAAAGGCAGGAAAAAAGAGAAGAGAAAGAAAAGCAGGAAAAAAGAGAAGAGAAAGAAAGGCAGGAAAAAAGAGAAGAGAAAAAAAGGCAGGAAAAAAGAGAAGAGAAAGAAAAGCAGGAAAAAAGAGAAGAGAAAGAAAGGCAGGAAAAAGAGAAGAGAAAGAAAGGCAGGAAAAAAGAGAAGAGAAAGAAAGGCAGGAAAAAAGAGAAGAGAAAAAAAGGCAGGAAAAAAGAGAAGAGAAAGAAAGGCAGGAAAAAAGAGAAGAGAAAAAAGGCAAAAAAAAAAGAGAAGAGAAAGAAAGGCAGGAAAAAAGAGAAGAGAAAGAAAGGCAGCAAAAAAGAGAAGAGAAAAAAAGGCAAAAAAAAAGAGAAGAGAAAGAAAGGCAGGAAAAAAAGAGAAGAGAAAAAAAGGCAGAAAACGAAAGAACGAACGAATGAAAGAGGGGAGAAGGGAGTGAGTATAGTCGTAGTTAAACAAGGTCGTCCCAAAAAATACTTTTGCAATTATAGGGAATGATAAGGCTAAAGAAAAATGAAAAAAAAAATGAATTAAAAGTCCATTTTTTTATGTTTCTTCTTTTTCGAAAGAATAAAACAAAGCTAAATTAAAAACGAAAACAGAAAAATTAACAGAAGGTAACGACGAAAATAGACGTAAAATTTTTAGACTAAAAAAAAAAATACGAAAAAATTAATTAATTAAAAAAGTTCGAAAAAATAAATTGGTAGAAAATTCTCGAAATGTTATTTCACCACCATTCCGTTACTTCTTTGTTATTTTCTCTGTTGGAAGCGACTGTTATTTCTCTTTAAGCACTTGAGATCTTAAAAATCTCTCTCTCTCTCTCTCCTCTTTAATTAAGCACTATTCTGCAAAATAGATTGTTTTTAGTTTTCCTTATTGCTTTACCGCCTTCATTACGTTTATCTTTAATTTTTTTTCATCAATTTCAAAATATCTTTGCTTCGTATCCTTTTATCTCCTCCTTGTCATCTACATTTGATATTGATTGTTTTTTAAGTATTATTCAGTTTGAAATTTTTAAAAAAAGAAAAGAATGCAAGTATTGACGTATGAAATGCGAGTTGATGTTATTCATTTCCTGAGAAAATGCGAAAACTTTAGTCAATATTAGCTCTAATAGCAAGAGGTGGTACTCGTCATTTTCTCATGAAATAACGACGGCGGGAAATTACTGCATCGGACTGATTAGTATGGGAGTGTTTGCGCGTGCGCAAATATACGTTTCTGTCTCACAAGCTTTTTAGGAGATGTCAGTTAGTAAGGAAATGATGATGCCAGATTTAAAATCAAAGTTTTAAAGACAATAGCTTATTTCTACTGGGCCCCCAACACCAGAGCCAAGTATCTCACTAAGTGACACTAACTTTTCGCTTTTTATCAATGTGCCAACCTGCTGTTGGATTCAGTTTTTGTAATGTTAGTACGGTTACAAACGAAAAAAAAAATAGATTCAGTGAAACTAGTTCCGCTGCCGACTAGGTAAGATTGTGTTGACCTGGCAGTAAAGCTCTTGTGAAAGGCATACAGCTATCGTTTGGATTAATTGTAAAAAAAAAATTAGTCGGAGATAATGTCGCAAAGGGAGTCTATATATATATATATATATATATATATATATATATATATATATATATATATATGATAGAAATTGTAAGGAGGATTTGATAATTATAATTAAGTAATTCATTGAGTCTGAAAGAAACCTAACAGAATGCAGAAAGCACTTGACAATCGTTTCGTCCTATACTTGGGACTCATCAGCAGTGCGCATCCACTACCGAGAATTGAAACTCTGACAGTTAAGTTTTCAAGCAAACACCATACCAACTGTTCCAACCGGCCACGGTGACGCTGAAGTAGCAAATCAGACTCAATATAGCGCCGCTCGCTCACATATTCCGTGGTGGAACTCAACTGAAGTTCTCTGTAACCATAGGACTGTGCTCCCAGGAGTCACGGCTACTATCACCAAGCCGCTCAAACTGAAGCATTAGAAGCCGGATCAAGCAATGACATACATATGATAGAAATTGTAAGGAGGATTTGATAATTATAATTAAGTAATTCATTGAGTCTGAAAGAAATATAGGACGAAACGGCCGTCCAGTGCTTTCTGCATTCTGTTGAGGTTTCTTTCAGACTCAATGAATTACGTCCGATTGTTTCAATCCGGGATCAAAATTCAAACGATCTGGCATCTGTCAGACATCCTACCGATAAGTTGTCGGCGCATGGCATATAGAAATAATATTTTCGCGTTTTCTATACGAAATACGCCATCGGCTAAGAGAACTCAATTTGTACTTGAAGACTAATGGATTTATATATATATATATATATATATATATATATATATATATATATATATATGTATGTGTGTGTGAGTGTGTGTAGGTATGTAGAATAATAAGAAAGAACCCGTTAGGTAAATAATCCGGAGTTCTTTAGCATTTTTGTTTTTATTTTTATTTTTAAAAAACAGTGCTCCATACAGAAGTAGAGCTTAAATTATAATTATTTAAAAAAAATATGATTCCTTCGCTACATAAGAGTTCTCATGTTTCAATAACGATAGCCGAAACCCTCAATATAATTATTAAAATTAAATTGAATTAAGGTATCAAGCCCTGTTTCATCTTCAAGCGAAAATTTAGGATAAACCAAACTTGGAAGTTTACGCATCTTAATAAACGTGTTGGTTTCGCAAAATAATTACTATGGAAACGGCTGAGGCGGCCATTTTGGTTAGGTGGTCTAACTGGTAATTCTTATCCACATGTCAGTCACCTTTTGAAAAGAGGTCAAGCCGAGGTAGGGTGGGGTATCTATTTCAAAGCGGATGATGGCATTCGTGTACGCTCTCCATCTGGTCAGTTCCGGTGAAAGATAACATCAACCTTATTGTGGTCCGACGATTGCATCTGGCATGAAACAGACTGTCGCCTTCTATGTTCACTTTTATATATATATATACATATATATATATATATATATATATATATATATATATATACATATTATATATATATATATATATATATATATATATATATATATATATATATATATATATACGTATATATATATATATATATATATATATATATATATATATATATATATATATATATATATATATATATATATATATAAACTAGCAGCATGGACCGGCGTTGCCTGTGCTTGATTAAAAAATCGTACGACTCATACAGCAATCGCTATCACTTGACTTAAAATATTTTTGCCCTTCCTTGCCTTTAAAGGAGTGCCCTTTGCCGTGCTGATGTTGCTACATGCCTTACTTCTTGCCTATCTCACACTGCGAATTTCTTCTAAGCCCTATACTAAACATTAAATCTGTTACGAAAAAAGAACTAAACAAAATGAACACAAAACGATCAGCTTTAAAAAAGGACTTGTAATCGGAAAAACCGAATGAAAAAAGAATGTTAACAAGAAATACTTATTAACACAGAACCCAGTTCTGCGGAATCAGAATCAACGTTGAGTTTAAGCAAGCGAATGAGCCAACTTGTGTAAAGTGCCATGCAGATTTAAATTTTTCCCACTTGTGATGAATGCAGCTGTAATTTTTGTTTGCATGCTAGCATGCTAGTTAACATTCGTGTCAGTCAGCTGTTGGCTCTCACGCTGGCCAAAAGCAACTTCCTGCCTATTCGTGGCAGCCAGCTATAGGCTCTCACTCTGGACAGTAGAAAATGGCCGCAAACTACATGAAAACTACCATAGAAGCATGAAAAAATCGATTATTTCCACTATCGATGGGAGTTGAGAAATGCAAAGTCGGTCTTGGCCTTCCCGCTAACTGGGAGCATGTGCATGTAAATTTTGGTGCAATTGCGGCCGTGCATTCGTCACGCACACACATACACACACACACACACACACACACACACACGCACACACACACACACACATCCTGCCTTTTGTATATATATATATATATATATATATATATATATATATATATATATGTATTACACATTATGAAATGGACAAAGACCGACAATTATTTTTTCGACATTTTTATGTTTATACATTCTTTTTATAGATACAAATATTTAAGTAAATGCTCTGTTTATAATAAACAGTATTAATAACATTTACCGGCCTGAATGTCCGAGAAATTTTCATTTACTTAAATATTTGTGTCTAAAAAAAAATGTATAAACATAAAAATGTCTTAAAAATAATTGTCGGACTTTGTCCATTTCATAATGTGTGACGTCATTCGTTTCCATTTGGATACGCTTTGAGCATATATGAATGTACGTGAGAGATTCATGGAAGATTGAAGTTTAAAAGCAGTAAAATTGACCTTCCTAACCGAACGATCCCACGTGTTTTGATTAGTTAAGGCACTTCAGGCTAAATGACGGTTCCGTATAGGATACGGGTTCGATTACTGTCGGAGGAGGAATATTTTCTGTGAAAATTTCTCGGAGCATTTACTTAAATATTTGTATCTATAAAAAGAATGTACAAACATGAAAATGTCTTAAAGATATATATATATATATATATATATATATATATAGGAATTATTGGAATATATATATATATATATATATATATATATATATATATATATATATATATATATAGGAATTATTGGAATATATATATATATATATATATATATATATATATATATATATATTATATAGGAATTATTGGAATCACGTCACGAAGAAGCAAAGACGGGTACTGGAATTGGCACGGACAGCAACGGAAACAAATTACTTATGAAATGATCAAACGACTCCAAGAGAGGATTTTGTGTACACAAAGAGATTCTACTGGCACTGACATAAAAGAAGTAAGGGACGTAACCCTTTCATTGTTATTTTTTATTATTTAATTCACTTACTAATGAACGAGATTGATTGATAACGTATTCTTTTATTCCCTATATTTGATGACTATTATGTTATATTTTTGTTATTTTATATATCAAAGCTTTTGATTAAAAATAAATCGCAAAAAGCTGAAGATTTCTGGAAAAAAACATTTAGAGAATTAAAAAAATATTCCAATGTAGAACCTCAAAAAATTATACTACGACGACAATGGAATTAAAAAACATCATATGCAAATAAAAACAAAAGCAGTGGAAGAATTTTCGAGAAAATTCCATCTCGTTATAATTGAGCAAAATTCAGCTATATAGTAAATTATCTTTGTATCGAGTTTGAGTCATTGTCATCTGTAATTTAACACCAAGGCTGAAGAATATTGTGGCTATATATATATATATATATATATATATATATATATATATATATATATATATATATATATATATATATATATATAATATACTCGACTCTCCCTTCGAATTCGACGTATGAGAGTTAAGTAGATCAGTTCCTAGGCAACTGACATCCCGACACCACCACATGAGATTTGATTATAGTGGTGAAGGTTTTTGTGCAGAACCATCCACACTTTTTGAAGGGCCGAATACAGAGACTTAGTGCACTACGTGCCATAGGGGCCCCAAATGACCCTTCGAAGGTCTTGAATTCAGAGTTGTCGTTCTCCTAGACCAGTTGTCATCCAAGGCTATAGAACACAATCTGTCCTGCTATTTACCAATAGCTGGAGGGAGAAGAAGAGGATTCACACCTATCCCAAGGGTATTAGCACGTAAGTGAATGTAATATATATATATATATATATATATATATATATATATATATATATATATATATATTAAGCTTATCACCACAAGTAAGGCTGGAAGCCACTTGCAAGCAAGGGGTTACAGAAGGTTTCGAGGAAGAGCAGATAGGAGTGGTAAAGGAGAGGATGTGGAAAAAGATAGTGGATCGATCAAGGCAAGGGGGTTACAGAATATTTGGAGCGAGAGCAGATAGCAATGAAAGGTGAAAGGATGTGGAGAAGGGAAGTGGATAGATCAAGGCAACTGGAGATGTCGATTGACGTTACACTTAAATAGATGGAGATTGTATTTGTCAGGGAAACAGGAATAAGGAAGGGAGTTCCACAGGCGAGATGTGCGAGACATGAAGCTATTGGAGTAGAAGAGACGTCTACATCTAACAGTTTCAACAGTGAAGGGAAACGGGATGCCAGCCTCGTAGGACGCTTAAATTCATGAGGCCTGGGAACCAGCGAAAGCAGCTCATCGGAGCAATTACCGTGAAAGTATTTGTAAAAACGCAGACGAGATGACAGATCAGGGCCAATTACATATATATATATATATACATATATATATATATATATATATATATATATATATATATATATATATATATATATATATATATATAACCTAGAATTATTCAATAAAAATTTTCTACAATGTTGCGAAGATATTCAGGAACGTCAAAGCCTATTTATAGACCGTTTCAGGATCCCATCATTGCATAAAACTTATACTCATGCCAAAGTTAGGCAATTATAGTTAAATAAATATTCGAAATGGCCGCTCTTTGATTGAGTAAAACCTTTAAAATCACTTACCTTAGACTTTAGATTTTATTAATCAATTTCCCTGGATTTGATCGCGGGCATAACCAGCTACAAAATTAGCTGCCGTATATGCTGGTGTACAAGTCTACTGGGGGTATAAGACGACCCCCCCCCCACATTTTCAATTTAAAGTGTAGGTTTCGGGTTATATTCATCGTACAAGACGACCCCGCCAATCGTACTTTAAAATGTATTGTATTAAATAAATTCAGTAAGCGTATATTTTCTTTTCAGTCAAATTCTAATAAAAAACATGTTACATTACCTCATGTATGGGTGCTATATTTTCGTACGGTAGCCTGAATGACTTTTCCCCGCTAACCCTCCACTCGTTCCACTGTTCTTGAATGCGATCTTTAAACGTAATGTTGAGACGCACGTCTAGTTGCATTTTTCTTCAGTATCATCGAAAAAAGAAATCGAGATATTGTCCATTAAATATCACATTGTATGAAAATGGTTTGGGATTTCTCTCTTGGCGAATCTACATTTTATTTTTGTCAGGTAATCATAGCACATATTATATAAGTTCACAGTACTTTTATTACACTGGACATTTATTATTTTATTATGGTAAATGTGAATTCTTTCAGTAGAAAATATTTGTGTCGATAGTTACTGTTGTAACCTAGGGAAGGTTACTGAATAGAATAATCAAACAACGGTTGGTTAATGGACGATAATACTTAGGACACGAACAACACATATAAGATTCGCCAGCGGCGCGTAGAAGAATTAGTCAACTGCTAGAAATGAGTCAAGTGAATGCCACAATGAATCTGTAGGATATCTACCAACCGCCCCATTCAACATAGCCTGGTCTGGAGATCCTCTCTTTCCCCGGGCAGAGTGTTTGGCCAGCACAGCTGGAGACGAATCTTCATCTGCAGGATATCTACCAACCTCCCCACGCGGTCAGATGTGGCACAAGGCCGAATTTAATGTGGGATACCCGAAAAAAAATTCCCCGAAAATTTCCCGTAGACCCCGTATAAAACGGAGTCGGGTAGCTGTTTCCCGAGACGAGACTCTGCCCTTGGACATAGCCTCGTCTGTGGCACAGCTGGAGACGAATCTCCAAATGCAGACCAACATACAGTGTTAACTTTTGTATTTATCTGAATGGAGACATACCCATTATCGTCCGTAGGTATGCTACAACAGTAACCAAGGCATGGGTTAGCCTGCCATCGGAAATCTCCCATCGCCACAGTATTTAAGGTTCACATTTTATACCTGGATTATAAGACGACCCCCTATTTTTAGAGGGATTTTATTAGATTAAAAGGTCGTCTTGTAGGATGACATATACGATAAGGAATATTATGGTTTCTTTTTCAGGCCGATTAATAGCTATGTTAAAATATGGTATTAATTATAAAAACCAGTTATTAATTATAGATTTCTAAAAAAACTGTTACTATTTATAGGTTCATAAAAGTCTGGTATGAATCATAGGGGTATATGTGGAAGCCATTAATGCCCACCTTCCCCAAAATAGGATGGTACCCATTAATGAGTTAAAAAGGATTCTTTTATAGTATGTACAATGTCGCGTTTCCGTGGTTTTGAGTGTTAATTTCGGATTTTATTTCAATTTTTATCTAATTTTCTTTCCCTCTTCCTTTCATTTTTTTTTCTTTTTAAGAAAAAAATTGTGTAGATGTCTATATGAGTAAGCAACTAACGGACCACTCCTATCACCACTCATCAACCGTTTCTTTTCTGTAGTAAATATCTGCCTCCAATCTCAACCCCGCTTACTTCCTTTTCACTGATTCGTACAAACTACGCTCTTTTGTATTCTGCCAATCTTTGAACAAAACCTCGAGATTCTCAAACAATCATTTATGACACACTCCCAGCTTAAAGGTACCAGCGGGCATTTAAGGTTTCAAAATGAAAACGCTGGCACCCTCATCAATAGCAGACAAGGCGGCGCACGCATGAGCGTCTTACAATACAAACACCTGTCGGGTCAGCACACACCCACAGTACCACCTTTTCTAATCGATTGCATAATACGCCCCCCGCTTCCCTGTCGGCCGGTGGGTGAAGTTATTAATAGTTAGGGGCTTCAATTCAACAAGTACGATATAACTAATGAATGACCGACAATTGGGACACGTTTTTAACTGAAAGCTTCCTATTTGAAGAAAAAAAAACTTCATGCAAATTGACAGAAACATCTTCAGTCAAGCGTATCAGATAACGGCGTAGATTTAAAAAAAATAGCGTCATATTTAGAGAGAGAAACACACACAAAACATTAGACGGAGAGAAATAACGTCTAATAAAAAAAATATTAAATGAATTATTCAAGCCTCTTTGCTTTTTTGTTGTTTAGCTTTCTATATTTTTATTTCTCTTCTTCTTCTTCTTCACCTCTTCTCCTCCTCCTCCTCCACCTCTTCTTCTTCTGCTTCTTCACCTCTTCTTCTTCTTCACCTCTTCTTCTTCTTCTTCACCTTTTCTTCTTCTTCTTCACCTCTTCTTCTTCTCCTCCTCCCCCTCCTTCACCTTTTCTTCTTCTTCTTCTTCTTCTTCTTCTTCTTCTTCTTCTTCTTCTTCTTCTTCTTCTTCACCTCTTCTTCTTCTCCTCCTCCTCCTCCTTCACCTCTTCTTCTTCTTCTCCTCCTTCACCTTTTCTTCTTCTTCTTCTTCATCTTCATCTTCTTCTTCTTCTTCTTTTCGTTCTTCTTCTTCTTTTCGTTCTTCTACTTCTTCTTCTTCTTCTTCTTCTTCTTCTTCTTCTTCTTCTTCTTCTTCTTCTTCACCTCTTCTGCTTCTCCTCCTCCTCCTTCACCTCTTCTTTTCCTTCACCTCTTCTCCTTTTTCTTCTCCTTCACCTCTTCTCCTTTTTCTTCTCCTTCACCTCTTCTCCTTCTTCTTCTTCTTCTTCTTGTCCTTTTTCTTCTTCTTCACCTGTTTTTTTTCTTCTCCTTCACCTCCTCTTCTTCTCCTACTCCTCCTCTTCTTCTTCTTCTTCACCTCTTCTTCTTGTCCTTTTTCTTCTTCTTTACCTCTTCTTCTTCTTCTTCTTCTTCTTCTTCTTCTTCTTCTTCTTCTTCTTCTTCCTCTTGTACCTCTCCACAACTTCCTATCATTTGGAGCTCTAACCAATGTTTGTCTTGTTACTATCTCTTCCAATCACTGTTGTAACATCCATTTACATTTAAATAGATGATCATAGCTCTCCACAACTTCCTATCCTTTGGAGTTCTAAGCAATATTTGTCTTGTTACTAAGTTATATTTTTGTGCGTGTCACATTTTTTGTACACCTAATAAACATTTTATACACAATTGCATATAACATCTCCTGTGGAGAAAGATATTTTATTTAATGTGTATTGTATCTTTTGTATTTGTTGTAATTTGTTGTTCTACGACACGTGATCACTAGTCAACTTCCTGCTTGTCTTTTCGTTTACTATACACTATATATCTCTTCTACTTAACACATGCAAATAGGTACCATCCTATTGACCAATCCCCTACACCTCCCTGCACCGAAGAGGTATAATGCCTTTCGTTGTTCTCGAACTTCTTCTACAACCTCTTTCCTCCTCTCTCCTTTGCGGTTTTTGTCTTCTTTTCAATGGAGATCTTTGTCTCATTTCATCTTCAATACTCAAATCTTGAGTTCCAAGTTTCTTAAATTTGCAGAATCTGCTAGTTTCTCTTGATCTGTGACGATATCGCATTAAATAATTCCTCTTGTTTCTCTTTAATGGACATAAATTTGGTTCTTTCTGCTATGAAATGTTTCTTTTTAGGTCACAAAATGTTTTTTTAGAATTTCTGAAATTTCAACAAAAGTCAAATTCTCCAATTGTTTGGTGTATGCTATCACAGAAATTTCCATTATAGCTTCACAACCTGCTGAAGCTAGAAAGAGGTCAGTTATTTCATGTTCTCCTCCTCTTACCTGGTTATCTTTCAGTTTTTTAGCCTGAGCCAGGGCTGAAAAATACCAGAATCAAGTCTCAACAAATTCTGATTCATCCAAGCAACTTAAACATCCTATTGGTGACGCCATATTGTTGTACTGTGTTCTTCTACGACACGTGATCAGTAGGCAACTTCCTCCCTCTCTCTTAGTTTACAATACATTTTATCAATACACTATAGTATTGTAATGGTTTCTTGATTTTTCAGTCTTTCTTTGCAATCAGTTCTGTATACTATTTTTTGCTATCTACTAAATTTGTCTTAATAGTTGTCGTTCTGTAGTCTGCGGCGAGATGATCAATATACGTACGAATTACACACATTTTCAACAAGCGACAACTCAATCGACGAAGGAGTATGGTTTTGTCATCAATGCCAAATGGAAAGATATAATGCATAGACACTGGAATGTCTTAGATAGAATACCAATTTTTCGGCTCGGGAGAAATACGAATGCATTCAGTCTGTAGGTATTAATCTTAAAATACAGAAAAAAATAATATTAAAGGAAATAAATACATCGAAGAATCAGCTTATGCACACTAAACAATGACATAAAAAGAGCAATCAATAAAATTCCACCATTGTCTGTAAAAGCTCCGAAGACCATCATCCCTTTCGTGAGTTAGCAAAAGACAGTTTAGATAAGAGATATTTCCAAAATGGCTGAGAAATCATACCGAGTTGAAGTGTCCCTTTCAAGTCCAAACATCTCTGATGATGATAAAATTTTAAAAAATGCCGGAATTCCCCTTGTATAATACGGCTTCATTCCTAATACGCACCCCTAAAATTGTGCTGAAAGTGCGGGAAAATGATTCTACTCATGCATAATACGCACCCCTTGCTTTTAATCAAACCCTATAAATTGTACCTCGCCAGTTTCATTACGGCCAGCATTTCCTACTCTTATTCAAGCTGTAATTGAAGATATTTATCAAAATTGACGATTCGAAAAGGAAACGGAAATACCTATATCGTGCCTATTTCGCAGGCTCATTAACCTGTTTTTGTTCGATAAAATGTGCAATCTACCGGATCTGTATGTAGTTTTTCACAAAAAATGGTTTTAAACATAGAATAATATTATTCTAATTTAGTTTTATGATAATTCTTATTTTCCATTTGTAAGTAATGTTCAGTACATCTGATTGTATCTGACATCTTTATGCGGTCGCAATCGCCAAATGTTAGTTTGAAATTGTCGTATGTTTCTGGTGAGTAGTCATTTCGCAGCTGAAATCGACGTATGAAACGGCAATTTTTAAAAGATTTTTTGTAGCTGTGCATAATACTCCCCTCCTGATTTTGCCTATTATTTTTTAGAAAAAATGCGTATTATACATGGAGAGATTTTCACACCGTAAAACTTAAAAATAAAATATAAATATACCATTGATTGATTGTTTTTTTTGCGTCATATCAATATTTTGTAGGTTATTTAAAGCCATAAAATAGCTTTAGATTGTAAGAATCTTTTGGGGATAATAATAGTTTAGCAATTAACCCAATAACTAAGTACTACGAATTAGCCCATAGCTGGGGGAGAGATGAGGTGGCTTCATAAATTTTCCAAGAATATGATTTTTTCCGATTTACAATTACGAGCCATTGTCCATTACACCCACATATCCTAGCTTATAGCACCTGGTGTTAATAAGTGGTCACCTATCTAGTTATTAACCATGCTCGACGTTGCCTAACTCCGTGAGCGTACGAGAACCGGTGTTTCAACGGAATACGGTCGTAAGCCGATTTGATCTAGGAAAAAAAAAACAAAGAAAAAACAAAGTTAAGATGAGAAAAATAAAGCCCGTATATTCAAAGAAAATAGTGAATACATGTATTTCAAATGATAATTTATGATGATATTTAGGTATTAAGGAACATAGAGAATTTAATTGGAATTTATAATTAAAGTTTTTATTAAAATGTTTAATTAATCTTGTTCACTATTAAGAGCCGCGTGACAGAGTGGTGAGAAGGTTCCATTTTCGACCGTGAGACCTGCGTTCTGATCTCATGAGCGTCGATTTGATGCAATCTACCTGGTGAGGCGACCCTAGTGTGCGGCACCTTCGGAAAGTACCTGAAAACCATACCATTTGTTAGGTGGGATTGTATGTCGATATCTGCGCTGACACAATTCTTTTTGACGGAAGGTTTGAGCGTACCGTCATGGTTCAAACGGTAGATCTCGCAAGATGATAAAATCTCGCACGTCAGCTCAGCATAATTGCAGTATATACCACAGGGGAACACAAATGCGCCTAAGGAGACATCTGCAACACTGATTGGATACTCGCATGACAGCGTACTTAACAATCAGTAACGGTGAGAAAACAAAATTCGTCACCGTTACTATAACTACTTAGCAACTGACGTTATTTTCAGTTAACAATTTTTTTTTTCGAGAAGGTAATGTATTTATTGAACAAAGTAACTAATAATAACAAAACAAAAGTCATTGAAACAAAGCAAGTTCAGTCGACCAATGATGACAATTCCAGAACAACGTAACTATAAACAATTTTTTCTATCCTCTGCCAGCCGCTATGATGGAGAAAGCATTACCTCGAACTGTCGCCAGTGAGACACGCTGCAAGAGCCACTCCATTTCGCGAGGCTCGTTCCTTAATCGAGACGCAATCCTCCGAAGGAACACCATCAAACAAGGGTCAATAACCCCTGAAGTCTCCACTGCCACAGGAGTAAAAAAAAATAATTTCAGTATCATTATTTAAAATACTATCTTAGCCAAAAAACAGTGATATGCTACAGAGAATTGATTTCTTATTAATCTAATTAAATCATTAGTATCTGTCTATATTTCTGAGATGAGGTATTATGTACACAATTTAAATTGTTCGGACGATTGTCCTCATCTTTGTTGCCATATTTATCACAACGTTTCAGCCATTGCACGCTCCGGCCTTCTTCAGGTGGTTGGAATATCGAACTGAAACCTTTTATTCCGTTCACTGGGAGAGACTGTTCTAGTTCCACGTGCCATATCTAATGAATGTCAGTTATCAGTTATCTCCTGTTGATTCCCCTGTCCAAGTTTTCCACCGCCTTAACCAGGTATTGAACTCACACTTTTTGGGTCCTATCACTGGATCTATCTAACGACTTTATCCACTGGAACAAGTGTTCTTGAGGCAATACATGACGCCTTTATCCACTGTCATCATGATATGATATTCAAAAATTTAAATGCATCATCAATCGACATCTTCTGTCTTCTAAAATCTCATTCTTTGTTGTCCTTTATCCTGAATAACGTCTCCTCATTTTTCACTCTCAATAACCCGCTTACCTCTTAGTGACATTATCGCCTTACTTGCGCTGAAATGATTAAAAATATTTTCGATATTAAAAATATAAATAGCAGCCTCATTAGACAATAATATATCTAGAATAACTGTTGTGGATTCCGGGATGAAATCCGATATCAATGAATAACAAACGCAATAAATGTATTAACGTAATAATACAAACTGGTAATACGGGTTAGTAGATCCAGGAATGTGGGTTAGTAGCACTAATATATATATGTACAGTCTTGGTATTGAAGTATCGCGGTATGACTCCTTACTGAGTTTACGTGCTCGCTAACTGTGACGCTTGCCGCCGTCTCTGTGTGTGACTTATTCTACTACTACTGAACTCTACTACTCTTCTGTCGTTCCGTCTCGACTCCTTGACTGTTCGGGTATTCACTGGTAGTAAGATAAGTATACCTTGGGTAAGCTCATTTGTGTGAAAAGGGGAGACCCCTTAACAATAATAAGCATTTTCTCCATTATATAACAGTATTAATAAAGTGTAAGACTTAGACAGATATATCGAGATAAATACGTATGTTCAAGTATATGGGTTTTTCCTATACGTAGGCATATTAACCTTCTTCTGTAGGTGCATATATATATATATATATATATATATATATATATATATATATATATATATATATATATATTAAGCAATATACATAATACCTTACAATAATTCCACAACTCGGAGTTTCATGTCGAAGCCGTTTTCAGTTATATTTTCAGTACTTGAAAATTACATCGGCTTCGTATATTTACAAGTTCGATTATATATATGTATATATATACAGATGTAAAAGAACGAAGAGTAAAATTTCAGCGTTCAAAACATTAATTTAAAACAGGGCTCAATACAAAAGTATAGCAATAAATATTTATTACGCACTGTTACATTAGATCATGTAATGTAAGATACTGTCTGTGAATGACACACATATATGTATATATATATATATATATATATATATATATATATATATATATATATATGTGTGTGTGCGTATTTATGTCATTCACAGACAGTACTGTTTCGCTGTATCACAGCTCCTCAGTGCGACTAGACTTCCGAATGCCTCAAGCCAGGATTGAAACACAACTAATTTGGTGTCAGCCAGAGCTATCTTCACTCGGTAGAGTTACACAACTAAATATAGCGTATTGTTTTTACAAAAGTAAACAAATGCCAATCAGCCAAAGTGCTCCATTCATTTTACTGAAGAGCTTTGCATTAGTGCAGGTGGCTGTTGTTTATGTATATATGAAGAAATATAGTCTTAAGATGTGCTATATTTATGGGATAAAGTGCTCAATATCAGAGATAGACCGTGTGTAAATAAAAAAGTGAACATAGAAGTCAACACTTAGAGGCGTCAGTCTGTTTCATGCTAGATGCAATTGTCAGACCTGACGATTGCGTCTAGCATGAAACAGACTGTCGCCTCTAAGTGTTGACTTCTATGTTCACTTTTATATTTATATATCTATATATCTATATATATGTGTGTATATATATATATATATATATATTATATATATACGTGTGTGTGCGTGTGTGAATAAAGGCAACAGGAATTCTTATCTTAGCCGTCGCGCTTCGTACTCTGATTGACTTTGTCAAGGTAAATATAAGGCCACAGGAGAAAAGACGTCGACTAAAGTAAGTTTACCTTTTACCTTTATTCATATTGTTCTTTAAAGATATATTTTATACCTGATATTTTACGCACCCCCATATATATATATATATATATATATATATATATATATATATATATATATATATATATATATATATATGATGATGATGATGACTGGTTAGTCTGGATTTCCTGGCACACACATCTGCATACATACGGCTAGCCAAACCCTGTCGCAGACACCTGTTCAAGGTTTTATCATCAGCAGTTTGAATAAGGCCAGTATACTCAAACTCTCGGCCACGATGACTTCTGACTTTTTTCTCGCACAACCATCGATGGCTTCCGACAAGGTCCGTCTATACATTATCACTTGCCAGGCTTTAATCACCCCGTGGCATCGATGCAATTGTCTCACGGGACTGATTACATCAAGGGGCCACTTGAAAAATCATTCATGATAATATTATAAAGCTGGTCCCGTGGTCACGAAAAGTAACCATTCTAACCACTCTCTCTTTCTCTCTCTCTCTCTCTCTTTACATATATATATATATATATATATATATATATATATATATAGAGAGAGAGAGAGAGAGAGAGATAGATAGATAGATAGATATGAACAGAAAGAGATAGCTGAATAGATATGAACAGAATAAGACGAATACATATGAACAAAATAAGAAAGAATACCATTAACAGACTGATAGAGGTCGATAGATATGAATAGACTGAGATAAATAGATAGAAATAAATAAATAAAGATAGATAGATAGATAGAGAGAGATAGATAGATAGATCAGAACAGACTGGTAGATAGATAGATAGATAGATAGATAGATAGATAGATAGATAGATAGATAGATCGGAACAGATAGATAGATAGATAGATAGATCGGAACAGATATATATATATATATATATATATATATATATAGAGAGAGAGAGAGAGAGAGATAGATAGATAGATAGATCGGAACAGATAGATAGATAGATAGATAGATAGATAGATAGATAGATAAATAGATAGATAGATAGATGTCCTCTAAAAAGAAAACAAAATTCTGTTTTGAAACTTCTTTTATGATGACAGAAACTTCCTGTTTCTTTTAACGCAAATAACTCGCTTCTAATTCACTGTTTCGTGTCACGCAGGCTGTTAAATCTCGTTCCATCCTCATTGGCTCTTTAAACACAGTCCCTTTTTACAAAACTTTACTGTGCTTTCGTGCCAGATTGCGACGTACGCCGTCATTGTGTGCATGTGCGTCTGAGACGAACGCGATTAACACAAAAAGCCGTCACCTCAATAATAATGCCAACAAGGCCGAGAATTAAAGTAAATTAAAGAGAGAAAGACAGAGAAAGAACAAAAAAGAGGAATATTGTGATTTACATGACACAGAGAGCGACTTGCTTCATTTTATGACCAAAATACAGAAACAAATATTGATAGGCAACTCAACTTTCAAATAAGGTTTTATTTCAGGATATGAGCACACTTAAAGATAATTTATTTAACTATTTACATCATTCGGAGGGTTTTCCTCATATTTATTGCTATATTCATGACGTTTCGACCGTTGTACGCTATGGATTTCTTCAGGTGAGACACGCTGAAATTTTGAACCGAACCTTTTGATCTCGTGGGTAAAAGCCTTGGTTGGGTAATCCAAACAGTGACTTGACCGATAGACGTGAGTTCAATACCTGGACACAGTATAAGGAACAAAATCTTGGAGAGTTATGTTACTAAAGGAAATTATCTGAAACTGAGATATAGCCCAACTCAAAATTGGCATGACACATGGAATTAAAACAATCTACCCACCTGGACTAAATAAAAGGATTAGTTCGACATTATTTCTACTCGATAACACCTAGAATAATTTCAAATATAACCCTGACGGCCCACGAAAATTCATCGATAGAATGATACAATAGACTAGCCATGATGCCTCAATTTCCTGTATATATAAATAGTCGAGCAAAAACAACGCGTATAGTTTGACAATTTAAGCGTGAAACAGACTTTTGACTTCAATGCCCCAATATATATATATATATTTGAAATTATTAGGAGAATTTGATAATTATATTTAAGTGATTCATCGAGTCTGAAACCTGTACAGAATGCAGAAAGCACTGGACGGCCGTTTCGTCCTATATTTGGGACTCATCAGCAGGGCGCATTCATTACCGAGAATTGAAACCCTGACAGTTAGGTTGTCAAGCAAACACCATACCAACTGCTCCAACGGGCCTCGGTGACAAAGATCTAGCAAATCAAACTCAATATAGCGCCGCTCACTCACATATCCCGTGGTGGAACTCTACTGAGATTCACTTAAACCATAGGAGTGTGTCACCCGGAGCCACGACTACTATCACCAAGCCGCTCACTCCAGAGCATTAGAAGCCGGTTCAAGCAATGATATACATTTGAAATTATTAGGAGAATTTGATAATTATATTTAAGTGATTCATCGAGTCTGAAACGTCTACAGAATGCAGAAAGCACTTGACGGCTGTTTCGTCGTATATTTGGGACTCATCAGCAGTGCGCATCCACTACCGAGAATTGAAACCCTGACAGTTAGGTTGTCAAGCAAACACCATATATATATATATATATATACATATATATATATATATATATATATATATATATATATATATATATATATATATATATATATATATATATATATATATATATATATATATATATACGAGCCGAATTACCCGCGCTTTGCTGCGTGTCACATATTTTTTTGTGAGACAATGATTGATTTTAAATCATTGTTATAATTTGTGGAGAAAAATGATTACTCATTGATCTTGCCGATGTGACCTCCATCTTCTGGCTTTCTCCTTCTATATTTTGGATAGGAGTCATTTCCTTGTCCAAATTTAATTTAATTCAAAGGGAAAAAAATTTAGTTGCTTTCTCCCCACATCCAACACCCCGGGGACCCCCTTTGGTCAAAATGTAGTATGCTTAACCATATAACCGAGGAGTCATTCCTTCGTTCAAATTTAAATTTAATTTAAATCAAAGGAAAAAAAATGTCAGTGTTGCCGATATGACCTCCATCTTCTGGCTTTCTTCTTCTATATTTTGAATTGTAGTTATTCCCTCGTTTAAATTTAAATTTAATTTAAATCAAAGGGAACAAATTTCAGTGCCCCCCCCCCCTGATCAAAATGCATTATACTTATCCAAGTACTCTGGTTAATGTAGTTTCAGAATATATATGGTTATGGGGGTCTATCTCTAAATATTAGGAGGAGTTCGATAACAAACAGACAGATGTTACAACTTTATATATGTATATATATATATATATATATATAAATATATATATTGCGTAAAATTTTTGTGATGAAGCTGAAATAAAAGTAATGAAACATCTCAAATTTATAAAGATTCTCCTATATATGTTCCTTATTTAATCATTCTGTCGGATTCAATCAAAATTTTTCAACACACACACACACACACACACACACACGACGCACACTTTTTATACAAATGTACGTATTAACTACCTGACAGATATATGAAAATTCGATTGTATTTGTTACTCTTAATGTTCTCTCTTTTGATATTGAGCACTTTAATTTAATTACAATGACTGCTCGCCTTAAAGGCATTATCTCCCAAAATTAACAGTCAAGATTTTCTTTTACAAAAACTA
The DNA here is from genome assembly GCA_964036315.1 of Acanthosepion esculentum. NCBI lineage: Eukaryota > Metazoa > Mollusca > Cephalopoda > Sepiida > Sepiidae > Acanthosepion > Acanthosepion esculentum. The sequence goes on along the minus strand of OZ038508.1, from coordinate 14,751,738 downwards.
TCTTTCATCCAAATACGATGTCTACGATGCTGATAACACCCGTTCGTGACAATGAGTGTTATAGTCATAAATACTTGAATATAACAGGAAAAACATTAAATTTGGACAATTTATTCATAACTTCAATCCCGATGTTCAACACCTCATTCAGAAATAATTGAATAGACAGCCTTTTTTGGCGGAATTTAATAAAGGTTGTTTGTATGGATTATTGCTGCCTAAATACACACACACACACACACACACACACACACACACACACACACATACATATATATATATATATATATATATATATATATATATATATATATATATATAATGTACACGGAGGTCAACACCGAGAGTCGAAAGTCTGTTACATGCTTGAGCACAATCTTTATGGCCTGGATTGTTACCTCTAGATGTGGTCTCAGTGTCTACTTTTGCAATTACATATCCTCTGCTGCCAATATTTGAGCACTTTTATCCATGAATAAGGTATGCTAAAACCTATATTTTTATTGGATAACATTTATATAAAAAAATTTTATTTAGCTACCTATTTATAGCTTGTTTCTTGCATAGAAACGTATCTGAGAGCTATATATCTTTTTTTTTTCACGCATTTAAAAATGAATTCGTTAGCGTTCCGGCCGTTCGAAATAAATTAAGACCTGTTTATAAAAACATGCGGTTTTATGAATTCTAGCCTTTGTCAGTTTCTCCTCTATATATCGATTGCACTTTTTACTTCTGATAATTTTATATTGTGTAATATGGCGTTCCGAATTCAAGGGGAGACAACTCGTTCCTTCTAATTTCCTAGAAATTCGGAACGTTACAAATTATTCTAAAGTTTGTCGAATGCACGTGAAACCTGCTTAACCAATGAAAGCCAAGCACAACCAAAGTAAAAATTCTCTGTTGAAGCTTTAATAAAATTGAAAAAAAGTGTTCTTTATCTTATCCAGTCGGATTCCGAGTCATATTTGACATATATTTTAATCCAAAATATATATAGCCTTGATCGCTAGTTCAGCCACAATAAATTTGCGTTCAGGCTCTTATATTATTTCACTATTCTTGGTAGATTTTATATTGTCACAGTGTGGGATAAACAGCAACAAAGTGGTGGAGAGATAAAGAAAAAGAATACATATATCGGCTGGATTAAAAAAAAAAAATCTTTCCAAAAATATTCTTTCAAAAGATTTTGAAACTGCCCACGTCTTTCGTTTCATGAGCATGCGTAGACGTAGCAACGCCATCAAAGCCAAGTCCAATGAAATTCTAACAGATGAAACGCGTGACAAAAAAACTTTTCCAGGTTGTCATATTTTTCTAAATACCATTTGTTGATATATAAAGATCATGCAAAATTATATTCCGTTATAATATATATATATATATATATATATATATATATATATATATATATATATATATATATATATATAACTCTTTCTATAACTTGCAGTATAGACAAATAAAATATAATATATTAATATGAAGAGATTGAGATAGATAGATATGAACGTATTGATATAGATAATGAATAGACTGAGATAGATAGATAGATAGATATGAACTTATTGATATAGATAACGAATAGACTGAGATAGATAGATAGATATGAACTTATTGATATAGATAATGAATAGACTGAGATAGATAGATAGATAGATAGATAGATATGAACTTATTAATATAGATAACGAATAGACTGAGATAGATAGATAGATGGATAGATAGATATGAACTTATTGATATAGATAATGAATAGACTGAGATAGATAGATATAGATATATTTTTCCAGGTTGTCATATTTTTCTAAATACCATTTGTTGATATATAAAAATCATGCAAAATTATATATATATGTAGGTATGTATGTATGTATATATAAGATTGCGCAAATACTCAGCCCGATGAACGTAATATGCATTATCTGTCTATATTTCTGAGAGGAGTTACTGGAATTATTTACATTATTCGGACTGTTATCCTCATCTTTATTTCCATATTTACGACGTTTCGGCCGTTGTATATTTCGGCCTTCTTCAGGTTATTGGAATTTCGAACTGAATTCTTTATTTCGTCCACCGGGGTAAATTGTCCTAGTTCCACGTGACATGCCTCTTCCTGGTGTCTCAGTTATCTCCCTTTAACTCAACTCTCTCCGATGTTTTGTTCACCTCTGCAGTAGTTACAATTCTTTGGGTCGAGTCACTGGATCCAATCAACGCTTTTATCCACTGAAGAAGGCCGGTGTGTACAACGGCCGAAAACGTCGTGAATATGACAATAAAGATGAGTACATCAGTACGAATAATGTAAATAATACACACTACTTAAAATAAAAATCGGGCATCTATTTAAAATACGAGTGTCCATTGTAATAACACTTGAAGTAATACGAATGGCTTTTTTGACGTATCAGGATACAAGTATAATTTACATATAAAAACAACACACTTCTAAATTCTATAATCCCATTCCCCACTTCAACTTAATCTATATAATACTATATAGCTTAAATAAAGTAAATAATTTTTTCGAGAATTATTCAACATCGCTTGAGAATGGAACAAAAAATTTAATTTTAAGTTTAATTTAAATTTTAGTTTTTTTTCTGTTATGGGTCCTTACCTATAACTACAGAATGAACTCTTCCTAACACTATGTATACTACGCCTCTCAAGAGAGAGGGAAGAATCGAGTCGAGCCGATAGTAGTTCACTCCAAACCAGACTGACAGTCATACTAACACCTTCCACATCTTGTATTATTATTCCATGTAATATATCTTCGTTATTTCTACTCTTGTGTTTGTGTTGTTCTTCCTTGGTCCTAACCTGGACCATAACAGCGGCGACGAGCATATTGAAGAAACGAATTCTACGCGGAGAATCTAAAAAAAACAAAAACATTTTTGCTATAGGTCGTCCATAACAACTTCTGAAACGTGGTAATTTCTGTGACGCGATGAATACATATTTTTAAATAATAATAATAACAATAATAACAATAATAATAATAATAATAATAATAATAATATATATATATATATATATATATATATATATATAAGCGTCTATTTTGAGCGCGTGTTTGAAGTTGCATAAATGAAAATATATTTTACCTACATCCTTTCACATTTGCATTATTGTAAGCGTGTATTTACCCCTTCCTTCTATATGTGTGTGCTTCATTTGTGAAGTGTTAGATGAGAATTTGGGATGTTGGTGGAGCGGCAAAGGGTGGAGGCGCACGTTTTATCTTCTTACCTGAGTGGTAAGTCTTCTTTGTTCTGTCGTGATACAAGAAATGATAGATGTAATGAGTTTCCAAGCCACCGTGGATCAGTAAAATGACGATGACACTAACGGACAGGTGAGCGAGAGAGAAAGAGACAGTGAGAAGGAATCAGGTTTCAACGGCCGGCCTTTGTGTCTGCATTTCTGATTAGAGGCTTTCAGTTCCAGCCATTCATACAACTCAACAGAATCGTATATTCCTCTATAAGTAAGGGCAGAGCAAAAAGAACGTAACTCCGAAAGGCATTCTTGAATATTTACAACGGTTTATTTGGAAATGTCATATTAAAAAAAAAAACAACGAAAATATCAAGTCAGATAAAATACAATGATATTTTGCGTTAAGTTCAGTTTACCATCAAATATAAAATTAAGTTATCTAAAGATATTCAGTGGGATAGATAAATCAGTAATATATATATATATATATATATATATATATATATATATATATATATATATATATGTAAAATAAAAATACTATTTAGTTTCAAAAAGTTGTAGGTCTGATGAATTGGATCGTAATTGAGATTCCAATGTAATAAATTATAACCGTGGAATATTAGTGTTTAAGCCTTTTATATTATATCTTACTCTATCCTGGACATTGAGTTCTACCTGGATTCTATCTTATTGGAATTTTTTATATAGATATGTATGTGTATGTATGTATATGTATATATTTATATATTTTAGATATATATATATATGTATATATATATGTGTGGGTATATTAACAACTAATATTATCTCTCTCTCTCTCTCTCTCTCTCTATATATATATATATATATATATATATATATATATACAAGGTGTCCGTAATGTTCGTGTGCACTTTAAAAAATTTATTTGTATTTGCGATAGAAATAATATGTAAAAAATGTTATGAAGTTTAATGTACCTAGTTTTATGTATAGCTAAAATAACTAATGTGATTTCAGGCATTACTGTAAATCAGTTGGCAAATGTTTTCCGTGAACTGCAAAATCGTATTACCCTTTGTATTGCTAATGATGGAGGACATGTCGAAACTTAAATAAAATTTCAATAAAACCTTAAAAAATATAGATTTACTTCTTTCTAATCCTTTTTACAAATTATTTCTATCGCAAATATAAATAAAGTTTAAATTTTTTAAAGTGCACACGAACTTTATGGACACCTTGTATATATATATATATATATATATATATATATATTTATATATATATATATATATTACTGAATTATCTAAGAGCAGATGGAATTACCGAGTGTCACGGTACTCCTTACCTCTTGGCCACGGGAAGCCATTATAATGCTTTCAAGCGAAATATATATATATATATATATATATATATATATATATATATATATATATATATATATATATATATATATATATATATCTGAGTTAAGAAAAATTTAGTAATCCGTATAGGTAGTCCCAAGGAGGATGAAATCCTGAGAGATCAATGTAAATTCAGAGCTAATAATTTAAAGAAAAACAGACCACTTTAAGGCTCCATGTAATAATTTATTTCACCATAGACCTTTTAACGGACGTAGGATCATCACATTGCACTTCAAAAAGGTGAAACGAAAAATGAAAAATGAAATGAACATTTATACTTTTAACGGGTAGTATTAAGTTTATGTAATTTAACAGAGATGTACATTCTATGAATATTTTTCTAATCGAATATTTCATATTAAATCCCCAAACGTTTTGTAATAAAGTTTTAAAAAAAACTTAAATCTCTAACAAACATCAAATTAAATTCCTTATAGACTGTTTAAACATTCAAATTTATATCAAACATTATAATATTTATGAAACCCCCAAAATAACACTCTCACAGTAAAGCAAAACGACAGCGTCTATTTCGGGACTTTCATTCCAAAGAAAGTTAGTGACACTTTCTCTCATGACTTCCTTCTCTCTTTTTCTGTTTATGTCTTTTTCTCCTTTCCCCCTTCTATATCAATATATAACTTCCGTTAAGTTAACCGATTAAATGTGTCAATGTCTGGACCTCCTCAAATAATATTAAATATGAAAGAATTGCAATATGAAATTACATCTAACTCAATCATGTCTCTCCCCTTCAGTTCCTCACTTCACATATGCTTAGTACTGCCCGTCAAAAATGTGTAAATTTCTTCTCATTTTTCGTTTCACCCTTTGGAAGTAAAATCTGATGATCCGCGGTCCTTTAAAAGGGCTGTGGTGAAATAGTTTATTATATGGAACCTTAAAGTGGTCTGTTTTTATTTAAATTATTAGCTCTGATTTACATTGAGCTCTCTGGATTTTATTCTCCTTGGGTCTACCCATACGGATTACATAGTTTTTCGTAAATATATATATATATATATATATATATATATATATATATATATATATATATATATATATATACAATTTTAGGATTGGTATATACGGAATAAATTCCAATAACCAACAAATACTATTCTTAAAAGAGTGCTCAATAGAGAGTAGAGCATTTATAATTATTTATTCGAAAATTATTACATAAATATGTTATAAAATCACTACAAAAATAGCCATTTTGTTTCAACACTTCTGGTGTCTGTCTTATCAAGTGATTATGTTGAATGTAGAATGTATATATATGATGCGTATATTTTGGCGTCATGGTTTCATTAAGACGTGTCTCAATATATAATTTAGACAAGTTTTGTCTACTTATTCTTAATATGATTCTGATATCCTGATAAAACAAGAACCTGAAGATGACATTTTGCTAATGTTGAAAGTACTCAAAACAAATGAATATGCATGAATATACTAACTTTCTTCCTTTAATAAGGACACTAAGAAGCTTCTTTGTGAATATGAGAGGATCATATTAAAAATGAGTAGACAAAACTTGTCTAAATTATTTAATGTGTTAATATATATATATATATATATATATATATATATATATATATATTACGGAATTATCTAAGTTTACTGAATTCTCTATCTGCCCTGAGGGGCGCAGGTTCGATTCCTGCTGAAGAGCGCAGCTTATCTTTAATAAGATTTCTCGAACATTCAGCCAGATAGGTGACAGAAAAACTCTTTAAGAGACTCTTACACAAATACACCAAAAGCCAAGTTTAAAGCGTAAAAACTCTGTCAGATTAATAAAAATTAATTCCTTCCACACACACACACACACACACACACACACACACACACACACACACGTATATATATATATATACACAGACAAGGGTGTTAATGCAGGTAAACATCAAGCGCGACAGTCTGTGTCATGTTTCAACACAGTCTTCAAACCCTGAAAATTGCGTTGAATCGTGAAATAGACTATCGCCTCTTGGAATTGACCGCAGTCTCCACTTTTCTCTTTACATGCGCTCTATCTCTTATCTCTCTCTCTCTCTCTCTCTCTCTCTCTCTCTATATATATATATATATATATATATATATATATATATATATATATATATATTATGCGTGGTACTTAGTGGAAAGTGCTCCATAATTGTAATAGAGCTAATATATTCATATATATTATTCAGTTGTATTACAAACTAGTATCCATACAACTCAATATATATATATATATATATATATATATATATATATATATATATATATATATATATATATATATATATATATTCTGTTTATACGTTATTTTTATAGGTATAAATATTTAAGTAAATGCTCTATTTATAATAAACAGTATTAACAACATTTTATATCCGATAAATTTCATAAAAATCAAGTATTCTCCGAAAGAAATCGAACCTGTATCCTATACGGAACCATTATGGAGTCTAACGTGCTACACAATTTAGCTACAACGGAATCAGACGCTTCATCTCTAGATAAATGTTATAGCATGTCTCAACCTCCATGTCCACTTTTATATTTACATACTCTCTGTCCCTGATCTTGAGATACTTTTCCCCATAAACATAACATAGCTCCAAACTATATTTTTATCATATATATATATATATATATATATATATATATATATCAAGTATGTCGTGCAGTTCAATTTACATCACAATGAATCATTCATACAGAAAACAGATATAGAAGTTAATGATAAAATGGCAAAAAAAGATGTATTCTCGCCATTTATATCATTAACTTCTATATCTGTTTTCTGTATGAATGATTCATTGTAATATATATATATATATATATATATATATATATATATATATATATATATATATATATATTAGTATTAGTTGTATATACATTTTCTTTCTTTCTAGATATTCACCCAGTAGAATGTCTTAGAGCCACTCAAGACAGAGCGTTTCCAAATGAGGTTGTATGAATGTAAGGAGAGGAAGTAAGTACACATTATGAGGATATATTAGGATAGAAAGCCATTGACCTCTTAGTTGATGCGTTTAAGATTGCAGTGATTAAGGAAACATCCTTTGACATTTTATTCACAAAATAGTAGTTCTCTGAGAACTTCCTTGTTATCTAGGGAACGCAGAAGATTCGACTCTTTATACGTGGCATATTAAAAGTAAAAGTCTGAACTGGCTTAGGTAAGGAATGCAATTGGTGTGAACATCTGCCATGGAATTAGAGATAGTATAGTAGTAGGCTTGTTATGTTTCGTTTGTTGGAAAACGACTGTAGGATAATAATACTAATTCATCTCCCACAAGGTCGAGTAAACGCATTTGGATACCCTAAAGACGAGAAAGTGAGGAGTGGACAACTCTAGCCCAGATATGGCAGCAATTCACTATTTTGGGTTTCATCTGACTTTTATTTAGAAGTTTATATATTTCTGGAAAGGGGATTAAACACATTTTCTTCTGTAGGAAATTATTGCATTATTCTGAGGTGTTTATATCTGATGTATTTTCCTACATTGGGCGTGTTTTTGAGTTTTCATATATATTTGATATATGTTATATGTGGAATTGTACTTTTGTTATTTTCCAAGTTATATTTGGTGTGTTTTTACGATGTCACATATATTTCGAGAGTGTTGTGTCATTTGCATTCTTTGTTGTAGGCGTCCTTTCTGTTTACAGCGACCTTCTCTTGTTATTGAAATTTGAAAATATCATACAGCATACACTGCAAAGAAAAAGTAAAAATTCTAGAAGCCTTTATAACACAATACAAACAAGCCATATTAAATAAAATATATTACTCGACAGCAGATGGGATATGGAAGTGCCTATAAATTATTCCTTATGTGTATGACAAAAAAGAATCGACAATATTTGGTATGCAGGTCTTTTCCACAATCTGAATGGCTATGGTTTTTCTAGACGAATATTTGGCTTAATCAAATCTTTCTTAACAATTTGCGCAATGAATGTGGTGTAGAACAGTCATTCTTCTAGATCATTCCATTCTAAGGAGGGGTCTCCAAGGGCTACGTTTTTTCGCCGCCGACGGTCACGATGCTATCAATTCCAAATTAGTTACACTTTTTTAAGTAGCAAGTCTGATAAGTTCGACAAAATTAAAACTAGCAGCTGCTCTAAAAACAAATGACCGTTAATCTGTGGTTAACAGGGGTAAAAAAAAATGTTCCAGAAGAGCAACTATTTTCGCCTACTTGTGCACACGTTTTTCACTGACATAAAGAGGAGGCATTATACCGAATCAATTGCGAGGTCTACTGCGAGGAATATTGGTCCACAGTATCGTGCTGGAGAATTCTTCTCGTCTGAATCCATCTTGCAGATTTATACACCTACCACTCGTCCTTGTATTGAATATTCTTACTATATTTGGTCGGATGTCCCTGCTATATATTTGTAGATCTTTACAAAATCCAAAGATGGGTCACTAATTTAAACGAACCTCACCTTTCCTACCACCGTGACGTGTATTCCCTGACTTTTAAAAAAGTCTATCTATCTATCTATCTATCTATCTATCTATCTATCTATCTATCTATCTATCCTCCTTGGTCTGTTCATATCTATCTATCTATCTATCTATCTATCTATCTTCCTTGGTCTTTTCATATCTATCTATCTATCTATCTATCTATCTATCTATCTATCTATCTATCTATCTTGGTCTGTTCATATCTATCTATCTATCTTGGTCTGTTCATATCTATCTCTCTATCTATCTATCTATCTATCTATCTATCTATCTATCTATCTATCTTGGTCTGTTCACATCTATCTATCTATCTATCTATCTATCTATCTATCTATCTATCTATCTATCTGCGTGCACGGACAGACGTACACACATATGTGTGTGTATCTCCGAAAGTTATGCCTTCTAATATACTATATTGTCCCACGATGTCAACAGCGGATGTTGTCAATATCCCATAATATTTTCTTTTGTTATAGAGAGCAGCGATGAGGCACTGGTAAAATATTATCACTGATGAAAGTTCAGGTGTTCGTCTATGAAGTTTGCTAAAATTTTAGAGACCAAACAGAGTGTGTGAACACAGAAAGTTAATGCATTTAGCAGTGCCGAGACAAGACACGTTCAGCTGAAAAGATGTAAAGACAATTATGTTTCTTATGTGGTAAATAGTGTTATTTTTATCGCTGAGAAGCGATGTTATTTCAAACCCTGTATATGTTGCATTCTTTTTTTAGGGGCTGAACATGGATCGAAGTCATTACCTTCGGAACGCCCCTCGTGTGGGTACGTTTGTATACATACATGCAGACATTATCTGTCTATTTTTCCGAGATGAGGTATTATGTACAATATTATATTATTCGGACTATTATCCTCATCAGATGAGGATAATAGTCCGAATAATGTAAATAATATACAGTGATGTTCGATAAAAGTGACTCGCCTGATTTTTTTACTTAAAAATTTTTTCGCCAATTGTTTTTAGGGTCAAACTAATTTTTAATCTTACTAATATAAAGACCCCTTCCCGACCACCTAGTAAAAAAGTTTACTCACCTTAAGGTATTCTATTGATAATTATAATTTTGGATATAAATGAGACTTAGGGAAAACACTTTGTGCAAAAAAAAAGTGACTCACTTATTTCCTGCAACTAGTAATCAATAGAAACATAACCGAACGGCTTTAAATAAATAATAATAGAGGTATAATTTATTTATAATAGGTAATATACTTTGAAATATTTAATAATCTATGTGTCCTCCTTTATTTTGAATAACCTTTTCAACACTTTTTGGCATTGACTTGATTAGGTTCTGGCAAATCTCATCTCCAAGCATTGAATTCCATTCGGATATGAAATTCACAATCAAATCCTAATTGTTGCTCAACTGCTTTCTCGAGAGCCTGTACTTTATAATGCTCCATATGTTCTCTATGGGGTTGAGGTCAGGAGATTGAGGCGGCCATGTCATAACGCTCACCTGCTTCTCATCAAAGTTTTCCTTCATCAATTTTGATTTGTGACAGGGAGCATTATCCTGCATAAAAATGAGCTTGGTGGGGTCGATTTGCACCCTTTCAGCAGAAAGGAGCAGACAAGACTCTAAAATTCTCTTGTACTGCTCGGTCCTCAAGGTCTTTTCAATAGGTTTTAAGAAACCAGTTCCATGAAAAGAAAAGCACCCCCAGAACATTATACTGAACGGATGCTCGACAGTACTTACTGCTAAATTTAAAGAGCTTTCAAAGCTTCTTCTTCGGATTTGAGATCGCTTATCCTTTGAATTTAGCTCAACTTTCGTTTCATCGGAGAAGAGAACATTTAGTAAAAAAAATCAGGTGAGTCACTTTTATCGAACAGCACTGTATATGCAGACATATACATAAAATCAAAATGAAAACTTTTCTGTACCATCGCGTTTCGTCCTCCAATGGACATTATCAGGTTAAATGTAAGAATCGAATGTTGCAGCATGTATTTATAAACAAAAGTAACAACATCGTTAGATTTTCAAAATTTTTAAATTTAATAAACTCATAATATTCTTCAGGCTAACTGGGAAAGTAATGTTAAACTATGGAAGACGCTGAATGATATAATTTAATAAACGCAATTTAATAGACGGAATTTAATAAACGAAAGTGAGTAAATTTTGTTATTTTTGTTGTTGAATTTTCATATATATATATATATATATATATATATATATATATATATATATATATATAACATAAATCATTCATACGAAAAACAAATAATGAAGCTAATTATATGCCAAGAATCACTCTCGCAAACAATATTTAATAATAAAATACAATCAACTTCGAATCCGTTAATGAATGGTATGATCCTTGTTTATAAATTCCGGTTTTATCAGGTCTTATTTTTCTACTAGCCCGGCTTTCAATCGTTTCGAACTACCATCATCAGGTAGACATTTGAGTGTGTGTTTTTTTTGTTAAATTCCAGGTAATAATGAGACATATAAATTGAATACGCACTACATAATTGATATATATATATATATATATATATATATATATATATATATATATATATATATATATATATATATACACGAAATGGATTAAATCCGACAAATATTTTAACATATTTTCTATTTATACGTTTTTTATGGATACACTTATTTGAGTAAATGCTCTATTTTTAATTAAAAATTATTTACCGGCCAGCATGTTCTAGAATTTCATAGAGAATATGCGTCCTCGAACAGGAATCGAACTGGTTTCTCATTAAGCCAGACGTGCTATGACCGTCCAGGCATAGAGAACTTCCGGTCAGCAAAGCTCGAATTACCGCTTTTAAACACACACCTTCACAGATTTTCTCTTCTTTGCTAACCGGAAGTACTCTATGGGTAAATAGCAGAATCAACTGGATTCTATAGCCTTGGGTGGCAACAAATTTAGGAGAAGGAAACTCTGAATTCAAAACCGGCCTGTAAGGGGTTGGCCTCCATGAGGCTATTTTGCCAAAGGCACACCACTTCAACTACAGCTGCAGTGCCTCTTGTTCCCCCATAAGACATTGAAGAGTCACGGGATTCGCGATCGCTACACTTTAATTAAAACACAGAGCATTTACTCAAATAAGTATAATTGGAATATATATATATATATATATATATATATATATATATATATATATATATATATATATAATAATAATAATAATTGTATTTCATATATATATATATATATATATATATATATATATATATATATATATACATATATACATATATATATATATATATACAGTGACACGCATAAGTATTGGATACATGTTATTTTCTGTTATAACTCTAGTTTATGTTTGCCATTTTGCCTGATATTTGGTAAGTAATATCTCGTAAAGTTGTTTTAGTTGTATGTGGAAGGAAAATTAAAAACTCATGGTTGAATCCATTTTTTTATCAAAGTTCAAAATTACCCTATGGCGAACATAAACTAGAGTTAAAACAGAAAATAACATGTATCCAATACTTATGCGTGTCACTCTGTATATATATATATATATATATATATATATATATATATATATATATGTAATCGACTCTCCCATCGAATTCGACGTATGAAGGTCAGGCAAATCAGTTCCTAGAAACTGAAAGCCCGACACCAACACATGAGATTTGATTATAGTGGTGAAGGCTTTGTGCAGGGCCATCCACACTTTTTGGAGGGACGAATACAGGGACCTGGTGCAGCGAATGCCACAAGGTAACCAAACCACCCTCCGCAGGTTTTGAATTCAGAGTTGTCCTTCTCCTAGACCAGTTGCCATCCAAGGCTATAGAACCCAGTTTGCCCTGCTATTTACCCATAGTTGGAGGGAGAAGAAGAGGATTCACACCTTTCCCAAGGGTATTAGCCCGTAAGTGAATGTAATGGATTCGACTGGAATTCGAACTCCGATTCCTCAGTCCAAGCCGTTATCCATTACTCTACCGTGCCTATTAATATATATACATTTTATAGTAAACAAAGAAAGATATGTAATCCGGTGTTTTTATTGAAGAAACCATATTTTTAAATCAGTTAATATATATATATATATATATATATATATATATATATATATATATATATATATATATATATATATATATATATATATATATATATATATATATACTTTTTATATTAATGTAATTATTATTTTATTTGAATTTGATAAATTATTTATGTATTTTTTTTACATAATAGAATGTTTGGTTTAACCCTTTCCCTTTAAATTGTGATCCATTTGCTTGCTTGGTAAAGGTATATATATATATATATATATATATATATATATATATATATATATATATATATATACAGTATTTACATTAAATATAGACAGACATATATATATATATATATTTATATATATATATATATACATATATATATATATATATATATATATATATATACATACTATTGTACTATTATCTTTCTTTCAAGTTGTTTTCTTTGTATTTATTCGGCGATTTTTTTCCACCTGAGGATGGTCAACTGCTAAAGAAAGCATAGAATGTTTTCCTTTTGATGTCTTCGATCTCAAATAGATTTAAAATAAATAATCAAAAGTCAACATTCTTGTTACGCACCCCCAAATCTTTTTTCCTGTCACTGTGCGTGTGCGGACATTGTTATTTGAGTGTAGGGCACCCACATTAATTAGTGACATGACCGCAAAATGTTTTTATTTTTACAGTGTTTTTATTTAATTAATTTAGTCCGATATGATGAAACATTAAACAAAGACAAATTGACACGAAATCAAATCGGAAAGAACACGAACGAATGAGTTTTTCTCTTTGTAAATGGAGTAAAAAAACTGACACCCTAACTTTTCTTTTCTGACATTATATCTTACAAGAGTATATGGTAATGCTAACTGCATTAGTCATTTCCATATAAGGAGCGTCCTGGGTATGACGATAAACTACATCCGCGTCCAGGGTAAGACAACAAACTACGTCCAACAGCGAGGTCTCTGATCTGGAGGCTTTCAGGAGCGTGGAACCTCCTCTTAATTGTTGGTTTTCCAAGGTCCACTCTGACTCGGGGTAGCAGCACCTGTTAGGGTCCCAGCTATGGGCAAATAGTTAACCCGGAAACTGAGGTAAAAGGCATTATAAAAGTGTAAAAATAGGTTTTAATACGAGAAATACTTTGTAAAATTTACTACCAGAAATAAATTTTTGAAAAAAAAAAAAATATATTACCAGTTATATGTTTTTGAAGAAAACTATTACCAGCAATACGTTTTTGAAAAAATATTACCAGCTATAAGTTTTTGAAGAAATAATATTACCAGCTATACGTTTTTGAAGAAATAATATTACCAGCTATACATCTTTTATGAAAAAAATATTAACAGAAATAGATTTTTGACAAAACACAAGTATTATCGGGGAAAAATGTTGTCGACATTGAATGACCCATTGAGGTTGATATGCCGTAAAACAAAACAGACCAAACCAAACCTTATAAGGAAATATTCGGTATTCATCGATGGAGCAACTGTTGCTTCTTTACGTTGAGAGTTATGAAAACTTAAAATATTTTTTCCGGAAAATAGATTTCTCAAGTCCAGTAATTCTTGTCACTTACGGAAGGTTAGTGAACAGAATAATCAAACAAAGGTTGGTAATGAACGATAATACTTAGGACAAGAACAACACATATAAGATTCGCCAGCGACGCGAAGAAGAAGTAGTCAACTGCTGGAAGTCAGTCAAGTGAATTCCACAATGAAGCTCCAATTGCAGTATATCTACCAACCGCTCTACGCTGTCAGATGTGGCACAAGGCCGAATTCAATGTGGGGTATCCGAGCCCATAGACTCGGCCAAAATCTCCCTGTAGACTCCATATAAAACGGGGTCGGGTAGCTGTTTCCCGAGACGAGACTCTGCCCGTCGACATAGCATCGTCTGGGGATCCTCTCTGCTCGGAGTCAGAGAGTTTGACGAGCACAGCTGGAGACAAATCTCTAACTGCGGGATATTTATAAACCGCCCCCACGTGGTCAGATGTGGCAGAAGACTGAATTTAATGTGGGGTATCCGAGCACGTAGGCTCGACCAATAATTACCCGTAGACACCGTATAAAACGGGGACGGGTAGCTGTTTGCAGAGACGAGACTCTGCCCTTCGACATAACCTCGTCTGGGGATCTTCTCTGCCCGGGTGCAGAAAGTTTGGCCAACGCAGCTCGTGACGAATCTCCAACTGCATCCCAACATACAGTATGTATTAGTTTATTTATGACAATGGGGAAATACCCATTATCGTTCGTAGGTATGCTACAACAGTAACTGTTATATCTCTTTCCAATAATGATAAGGTTTCCTTCCTAACCTTTTGTTGAAAGCAGCGTGTAATGTCAACATTTTGATTGTCATTATTTTCTCTTTCTCATAAATGTACTATCCATTTCAGTTGTTGCTGCTGTTGGTTGTCCTCAAGTGATGTGGTTTCTGTTATCTGGTACAGTTTTTGTTTGTGATTGTGTAGCGTCAGCCGATTTGAGTTTGCTCTTGCTGCTGAAAGATCGACCATGCCAACCGAACGATCCTTAGTGGCCGAAACGGTTAAGGCATGTCAGGCTATATGACGAGTTCCGTATAGGATACAGGTTCGAATCCTCTCGAGGACGAATATTTTCTATGAAAATATTTCGGACATTCAGGCCGGTAAATGTTATTTAATACTGTTTATTATAAAACAGAGCATTTACTTAAATACTTGATTCTATAAAAAAGATTGTTAAACATAAATATGTCTTTAAATAATTGTCGGACTTTGTCCATTTCATAATATATATATATATATATATATATATATATATATATATATATATATATGTAAAAGTGTGCATGGAATTCAACACACAGTGGCGGCAGTGTTTCAAGCTTAAAGGCAACCGTCAAGCAATATATGTTGTCTTTTTACTGCACTATCTATACTGGTCAGCGATATGTTATCGATATGCATATTATTCTAACGGTTATTTTGGCGGGCTATAATCGTTATGTTTCGAATTATTTTAGAGGATATTAAGTGGAAATTATTGTAGATGCTGATGCTGTCTTTTGGCTATTTAAAGTGTTGTTTGTTAAGTTTCCATTATTTATTATTGATTATTTTATCGTTTTTTGTTATTAATACGTTTACTTGTGTATAATTGTGTGTTCGTAGTTTGTTAATTTATTTATTTACTTTATTTATTTACTTATTTATTGAATTAGAATAATGTATTTTACCTATTTATTTATTTTTATTTATTTAATATATTTATTTTTATTTATTTTTGTTCTTTTTTAGTTCTTAAGTAACGTAGTAAAATTTTGTTTTCATATCTGCATTTTGACAAGAGTTCTAATAGTTTATCAAGTAATTTATGTTGTTCTGAGAAGGTAATTATAGCTATTTTCTCCTCCAGACAGAGTTTACAGTGTTTGGATTTATTGTTGTAGGCTGATGCTGTTTTCTGTATTTTCCCTGATATTTTTGGTATGCTTTGTTTTTTGTTTTTAATCTCCAACATATGTTTAGAAAGCATTGTGCCTTTCGCGTATTTCGTGTTTGGTGTACCTAGTTTCTTTGTTTCCAGGGGTTTTCAGTTATTCCTATGTATATTTTCCTTCGTTATCTGTTGATTTTACAGTGTCTTGGTATATTACATTGTTCTGCAAGCAATTACTTTTTAAGGAACATGTGTTTGTTTTTTTCCTACAGTTGAATGTGGATTTGATTTTTGCGAGTGCTTTGTTGGTTGTTTTCCTGTGTTGTTATTTGTGTCAAGTTCTCAGTTAAACTAGTTGGTTTTTAGTATGTTTTTGTTTAATTGAGGAGTGCTCTTGATGGGGTAGTGTTTGTGTGTGAGTATAATGAATATTTTCCTACGTTTGTTTTTTTAGGGCTTTTTTGTACGGTGGGTTGAGCCATATGATGTTTCTTTTCCTGTTGGATTTTTGTGATGTGTGGTGTGCATGTGAATGTCACCGTTAATCCATTGTCTTTTAGGGATGTTTCATAGTCTTTCTTGGCTTCGTTGAAGTTGGTTTCAGTGGATGAATTGTCAGGATAGCCTGCGGTTGATTGATTGTGGTGCTTGTTTATTGATGGAGGGTGGCTAGAAGATGTGTACATATACAGTGATTTGTCATTTGTTTTTCTCTATGGTTGATAACCTTTTTAGGTTGAAAGTGACATCAAGAAAATCTATTTTCTTCTTTTAGGTTACATTTTATGTCTATGTCGAATCACAGATTTTTTAAATTTTTATGATCGTTTTTCTGTTTTTTTCTATTTTGGGTCTGTTATAGTTTTTTTTTAAGAGCATGAGACCGTCGTCCCTTTAGAGGCCTCTATGATTTTTATCGATTAATTCATTTAGTTCGTGTAGTAAATGTATCGCTATAAACTCACAGGTCTCTGCACCGTCGAACCTTACATTGTAATGTCACAGGCTTCTTCATTTTTATCTACGTGTCATCGTTGTCGAGTAATAGTGATTTTCGGAAGTGTTTAATGATTTCTATTTTCGTTTGTGTTTATATTTATTTGTTCTTGAGTTAAGGAGATGACCTTATCCAGCATGGGTTCTGTTATAGATGGGGATAATTATTTTATATCTAGTTGTATAAATTGGCAAGTATGTTTTTTTTAGATTGCTGAAACAGTCTATAATTTTTTTTGTGGTGATTCACTGATTTACTACGAACTTCTACGTTAGTTCTGAATTTTTACACTATTTACATTATTCGAACGACTGTCCTCATCTTTGTCACCATATGTATCACAACGTTTCGGCCGTTGTACGCTCCGGCTTTCTTCAGGTGGTTGGAATGTCGAACTGAATATGAGCACTGGTAAAAATGGTTGCTGAGACATTTTATTTGTAATACCCAGAAATTCATACACAGATGTCCTCAAGGACAGATGGCACAGTGGATAAAGGCGTTGATTAGATCCAGTGACAGGACCCAAAATAGTGTGAGTTCAATACTCGATAAAGGCAGTGCAGAACTTGGAGAGGGGAATTAACATTTAATAACTGACATCCATTAAACATGGCACGTTGAACTAGAACAGTCTATCCCAGTGAGCGAAATAAAGGGTTCAGTTCGACATTCCAACCATCTGAAGAGGGCCGGAGCGTACAACGTTGTGATAAATATGGCGAGAGTCATGAGGACAATAGTCCGAATAATCTAAATAGTGTACATAATAGCTCATCTCATAAATATCGACAGATAATTATTTTTAGTTTTGTTGTACTTATTTTACGTAGTTCATTTTTGGTTGGAATTATGAGTTTGCAAAGATATATATATATATATATATATATATGTTGTGGTAGGATCCACCTAATCTGCATAGGTGACTACCGACTATATAAATAATGGTTGGTACCGGAAGACAAGGGAGACGAATACAGAGATCCAACTAGAGACTCTGCTCGACTGCGACTTAGTCAACTCATTCTCCAGGAACGGTCTTCCCAGAAATATTCAGAAATACTATATGTAAATATTGTGTACACTTTCTTGTTATAATACATTCTTGTTCTAAGTACATTTTGTGTTGCATTATTATTCCATGCATTAGTCGAGATTCAACAATGAGTCAAGACTCAACAATATATATATATATATATATATATATATATATATATATATATATATATATATATATAATTTTCTAGGTAATTAATGGATTTTATTTTTAATCCAAAAATGTTATTACTTTATGTTAGTAGATATTCGTGTTTGAGTAGACGACCTGCTCACTCGAGAAAAACTCACAAAGAAAATGTGCTCTTCATGATGTTTTGTAAGGGAGAAAAACTTGTGGTATGGTTTTATGGCACTTTCCAAAGATTAGATTTTTTTCTGGCATGGAAGTTTTCACGATACTGCAGTGTGACAATTACACTATAAAAATTACACACATTACAGACCAAGTCTGTTAGTGATCATATGTCAATGAAGATATACAACAAACAGATTGACATCATCTTACCAGACCGATAACATGGTCACCTTCCGACGTCACCTTCCGAACAAGCTAACCATAGTGATGCTCAAACATGTATGTGGAAGGAAAATTAAAAACTCATGGTTGAATCCATTTTTTTAATCAAAGTTCAAAATTACCCTATGGCGAACATAAACCAGAGTTAAAACAGAAAATAACATGTATCCAATACTTATGCGTGTCACTGTATATATATATATATATATGTATATATATGATCGACTCTCCCGTCGAATTCGACGTATGAGGGTCAGGCAGATTAGTTCCTAGAAACTGAAAGCCCGACACCGACACATGAGATTTGATTATAGTGGTGAAGGCTTTGTGCAGGGCCATCAACACTTTTTGGAGGGACGAATACAGGGACCTGGTGCAGCGAATGCCACAAGGTCCCCAAACCACCCTCCGCAGGTTTTGAATTCAGAGTTGTCCTTCTCCTAAACCAGTTGCCATCCAAGGCTATAGAACCCAGTCTGTCCTGCTATTTACCCTTAGTTGGAGGGAGAAGAAGAGGATTCACACCTTCCGAACAAGCTAACCATAACCATCAAACATGGTCGGAAGGCTAACTTTTGAATCACTCGGCTAAGCGCCTATTGTGTGCGTGTATTATATATATATATATATATATATATATATATATATATATATATATATATATATATATATATATATAATATCTACATTTTTTAAGCATTTCACGAAGAGCAAGACATTATTTACCACCACCCCACGAGGGAAAGATGTGGCACAAGGCCGAGTTTTACGTGGGTATTCTAAGCCCGTAGGCTTGGCCAAAAAATGCCCGTAGAATCTGTAAAAACAGAATCGGGTGGGTCAATCTCCGCGAACGAGACTCTGCCCTTCGACGGAGCCTCGTCCGGGTTCCTCTCTGCTCAGAGGCAGAGAGTTCGACCGTCTTGCTGGAACAAGTCGCAGCAAGTCTGTCAACTGTAGACAGCCATATTTACTGTTCCTCCCACGAGGGCAAGATGTGGCACAAGGCCGAATTTAACGTGGGTATTCCGAGCCCGTAGGCTCGGCCAAAAAATGCCCGTAGAAACTGTAAAAACAGAATCGGGTTGATCAACCTCCCCGAACGAGACTCTGCCCTTCGGTGGAGCCTCGTCCGGGTTCCTCTCTGCTCAGTGGCAGAGAGTTCGACCATCTTGCTGGAACAAGTCGCAGCAAGTCCCTAAAAACAAGACGGAAATGCCACTAGTATGTAAGGGGCTACATAGAGTGTAAGTAAGGGAAAAGACTTGGTATAGGGGGGCGTTGAGAAAAGTATAAAAAAAAAATAAAAAGTTAAAAAGAAGAACGGGGACCAATGCAGTAGAAGATGTCGATTGATATTAGATTTAAATTTTTGAAGATTATAATTATAAGGGAAGTAAGTAAGAGGAAGGGAGTTTCACTGTCGGGAGGTGCGTCAGAAGAAGAAGCTGTTAGAGGCGGTTATACCTAACTGTTTCGACAGTTAAAGTGTGGGACCGAAATGGTAGCCTAGTCGCACCCTTAAATTCATTCAGTCGGGGCATCAGTGAAAATAACTCGTCAAACCAGATGCCATGAAAATATTTATAGAAAAAACAGGAGGAGGCCACATTACGTCGTTGAGAAAGTGACTGGAGTCGAAACCCCAAGTCAAGATCGATCACATTGCACGTTCGTCTTCGGTGCACTGAAACATATATGGCAACAGTTTTCCATGCATCGGCGAATCCTAGATTTGTAGATGTGAATGATGAACTCAAACGAGAAAAGCCTCCTGGCGTGACACAGATAAACTTTCCTTGCAGTAGATGCAGCAATTGATTCAATGTGTTTGTTTAACCTCGGGTCAGTATCTACATATCTATATATCTGCAACATAATATTTAGAATGATAATTTTTTTTTTATGTATATTTTTAAATTTTTTATCTATTTTTGCAAATTCGGGACACATATTGTTGTAAATCGTTATTAACATAAGTTGCTTTTTAAAAGTTCTAGTTCTCTGTAACTCATGTCTGTTACACTTCAGTATGGCGAAAAATTTAATACCGACCTAAAATATTATAGATGAATGTTTCTTCTTCTTTGCAATCTAAAAGGTTGTTTAAATGTCTGACACGTCAGTGTTTTCTTTCGTTTTGTATTTTATTTTTTTATTTTTCCACCTTTATACTTTTAGTTTCCTGTTAACCTTTTGTTATTTAAGTCGGCGTTAGATTGTGGGTATTTCTGGTCCTAGACGAGCCGGTCTGGACTTGAATCTTATCATCTCTTTTCAAAACAGAGAAAAATCTATTAAAGAACGCTGAATAAAGAAGAACCTCTAAATGATCAGCCCCCGGGGTCATTACCCTTTGTAGTTAAGAAATCAATTTACTGAATATACTCTTATGTAAAAGCAAGTTTTTTAAGCCAAATTTAATGGTCGACTTACGTAATAATATTCGTTATGTTAAAATTTGAAATAGGCCAAATTTAATGTTCGATTGACGTAATAATATTCGTTAGGTTAAAATTTTAATTAGGCCAAATTGAATGTTCGATTTACGTAATAATATTCGTTAGGTTAAAATTTTAATTAGGCCAAATTTAATGTTCGATTTTACGTAATAATATTCGTTAGGTTAAATATTTAATTAGGCCAAATTTAATGTTCGACTTACGTAATAATATTCGTTAGGTTAAAATTTTAATTGGGTCAAATTTAATATTCGACTTACGTAATAATATTTGTTAGGTTAAAAATTTTAATTAGGTCAAATTTAATATTCGACTTACGTAATAATATTTGTTAGGTTAAAATTATCCATAATTAACGTTTTATTGCTCGGACATATCTCTTTAAATATGTTCCTGCTTACGGCTACATCATGTTGAAACGCCAGTTCCCGTAAAATCACCGTAGTTAAGCAACGTCGAGCTTGGTCAGTGCTAGAGATGGGTGTCCGCTTAGGAATACCAGGTGTTGTAAGCTTGGATGTGCCAGGGGTGGAATGGATATTGGTTCGGAATTGTTTATCGGAGAGCCGAGTTCCAATTCATGTGGGGTCGTTATGTTCCCTTATACGCAAATACCCTGATAAAGGTAGGGATCCACCTATTCTCTCTCTCCCCAGCTATGGGTTAACAAGTAACACTTGTTAGACTAAACCATTATTATTAATATATATATATATAATCTAAAAATACTTTAAAAATATGTTCCACTGGTGCGAGAATGGATATTAAATGTTTACAAAATATACGTTTCACTAGAATCTGGATAAACCACAAATCGTGTATCTCTATTATATTTGGAGCTACTCAGTCTTCGGTTACCATCTTTGAAACATTTCCAAATCGTTTATGCGGTCTTTTAGGATAATGAATTAATTTCTCCGCTGCCAACTACTTTCCACATATTCTGAATTGTAAAGCTTTTACCAGGGCTGGTTCATACTGCCCTCCATCTTTTAAGCCTGATCAAAATCAACCCTTGTTTTTTTCTACCTACATTTATATACTTTACAAATTAAACTAAGCAAAACTGACTATTAAAGAAGGAAATAGATCTGGGGTGGTATTATTGGAAAAACATTAGTGGGCCCATGGAGAGTACCAGATGGCGTCAAAATGACTGCTGATGCACACATATACAAAAATATAAAATTCACTATATTTTATCCAAAACATTAAATGTGTTAAAATTATTCAATTTCTTAACATGAAAAAAGATATAAAGTGTCGGGGTTAATTCTACATTACAATCAATATATGAACTGATCCCTCACTTTGTGGTCACGGTAGTTTCTCTACATTTATATTCCAGAGAATGTAAATAAATCTAAAAGACATGCCTGTGTAGCTAATCAGTATTTCATTGATTGATTGATTCGTTTTCTACAGCTTATCAACAACCAAGAAATTATAAGTGGATATAAAGTGGGGGGTTAATTCTACATTACAATCAATATATGAACTGATCCCTCACTTATACATTTCTATTCTAGAGTATGTAAAAAAAATCTAAAAGATATGCATGTATTGCTAATCAGTATTTCATTGATTTTTTTCTACGGTATATCAACATTTTGCAGGTTATTTAAGACATAAAATATCTTTAGATTGAAATATTTTTTGGATATAATACTGATTTAATGATTAGTAATTAACACATAGCTGAGGTGGGGAGATAAGTGGTGAACTCATGACTTTCTTAAAGGTGCGTAAGTGAATATAACGAACATGATTTGAATTTGAACCCTGCTCTCCGAGACGACTTCCAATTCCGAACCATTATCCATTACACCACACGCACATCCAAGCTTGCAGCACTTGGTATTTC
This sequence comes from Acanthosepion esculentum, assembly GCA_964036315.1. Classification (NCBI taxonomy): domain Eukaryota; kingdom Metazoa; phylum Mollusca; class Cephalopoda; order Sepiida; family Sepiidae; genus Acanthosepion; species Acanthosepion esculentum. The sequence continues at coordinate 14,728,198 of OZ038508.1, read as the reverse complement.
CAAGCGATCACCCATCTAGGTACTGACCTCGTTCGATGTTGCTTAACTTCAGTGATAATATGAAAACCGGTAAGCCTATCTTTGTTAATCCTCTAAGAGAACTGGTTCTGCCTTCCATCAACACGGCTAATGCTAACCCCCAAGTGAGAAACAGTAAGCCGCTCTTTGTTAACGTCAAAGTTTGTCAAATACGCTCTCCAGGCCTCCTCATGTCATTTAAAATTCGGATGAAAATATTTTTACTATCTTATGATTTATTAAGGGTACGTTATTCATCGTTGTAGATCCAATGCATAGATTTGCACTCTGGATTTTTCGTATTGTTCAAAGATTGAACTAATTTTATTGCACCATTTAATCATCTAATATTATTCTCAGTTTTGTTTGTAGAACTGAATTTCTGTGTTGTTTGGTTTGGTTTCAACGTGATATGGTTGTAAGCCCTGATGAGTGCGTATATGGCAATGGCATAGGTATTCATAGTTGGGCTAAGAATGTTTTTGCACAAAATAATCAACATTGTCTACGGTGTGTTCAAAGAAGTCAGACGCAAGATAAACCGTTCCGAAACAGAAACTTCAATCTTTAATTGGATTGAAAGCAGTGATAATATGTAGATTGAATGTATATCTATAAAAGGCATGATGTGTGTGTGTGTGTGTGTGTGTGTGTGTGTTTGTGTGTTTGTGTGTGACGAATGCACGGTCGAAATTTTCGACGGATTTGCACCATAATTTACATGCACATGCTCCAAGTTAATCGCAAGGCCAAGACCGACTTTGCACTTCCCAACTCCTATCGATAGTGGAAATAGTCGATTTTTTTCATGCTTCTACGGTTTTCATAAGTTTTCATGTAGTTTGCTGCCATTTTCTACTAACCAGAGTGAGAGCCTATAGCTGGCTGCCACGAATAGGCAGGAAGATTCTATTGGCCTGCGTGAGAGCCCACAGCTGACTGACACGAATGTTAACTGGCATGCTAAAAAAATCGATAGCTGCATTCGTCACAAGTGGGAAAAATTTAAATCTGCATGGTAATTTACTCCAGTTGGCTCATTCGCTTGCTTAAACTCAACATTTGATTCTGATTCCGCAGAACTGGGTTGGGTGTGAAAAGATATTTGTTGTTAACATTCTTTTTTCATTCGGTTTTTCCAGTTACGAGTCCTTTTTTAAAGCTGATCGTTTGTGTTCATTTTGTTTAGTTCTTTTTTCGTAACAGATTCAATGTTTAGTATAGAGCTTAGAAAAAATCGCAGTATGAGATAGGCAAGAAGTAAGGCATGTAGCATCATCAGCACGACAAAGGGCACTCCTTTAAAGGCAAGGAAGGGCAAAAATATTTTAAAGTCAAGTGATAGCGATTGCTGTATGAGTCGTCCGATTTTTAAATCAAGCACGGGCAACGCCGGGCCATGCTGCTAGTTCATATATATATATATATATATATATATATATATATATATATATATAAAAGTGAACATAGAAGTCAATACTTATAGGCGACAGTCTGTTTCATGCTAGATGCAATCGTCAGGTCACAAAAAGTTTGAGGTTATTTTTCACCGGAACTGACTAGATGGAGACCGTACACGAATGCCATCATCCGCTTTGAAATAGATACCCCACCCTACCTCGGCTTGACCTCTTTTCAAAAGGTCACTGACATGTGGATAAGAATTAACTATTAGACCATTTTTTTTTAATCAAGCACGGTCAACGCCGGGCTATGCAGCTAGTCGATCATAATAATTCAGAACATGAAATAAATAAATACTGAACACTTCAAATGCATCGTTAAGTTTTAAAAAAGAACTGGAATTGGTCATAAGGAAATTGAACAGAAAATAAGCAGTATGAGGATTAGTTTTGTCCAATAGTCGAAGAAACAAAACGAAAAAAAAAACCTAAGACGTTGTCGTGTACTTAAATAACCTCGTCAGACAGAGACTTTCATATGGATATCATATATGGCGCCAAACCATATATGGATATCATATATGGCGCCCAACCATACATGGATATCATATATGGCGCCCAACCATATATGGATATCATATATGGCGCCCAACCATACATGGATATCATATGTGGCGCCCAACAATACATGGATATCATATATGGCGCCCAACCATACATGGATATCATATATGGCGCCCAACCATATATGGATATCATATATGGCGCCCAACCATATATGGATATCATATATGGCGCCCAGCAGGTGCCATAAAATATTTATAGAAAAGACAGAGGGAAGCCACATTACATCGGTGAGAAAGGGTACTGGAGTCGAAACCTCAATTCAGGATCAATCACAATGCATATCTGTCTTTGGATTTTACCTAGAGATGAACAACGCGGCTGCCAGACAATATATGTCAACAGTATTCCATGTGTGAACGAATGGTAGATGTGAAGGATAAACTCAGACGAGAAAAAACTTTTATTTATATATATATATATATATATATATGGATATCATATATGGCGCCAAACCATATATGGATATCATATATGGCTCCCAACCATACATGGATATCATATATGTCACCCAACCATAGATGTATATCATATATGGCGCCCAACCATACATGGATATCATATATGGCGCCCAACCATATATGGATATCATATATGGCGCCCAACCATATATGGATATCATATATGGCGCCCAACCATACATGGATATCATATATGGCGCCCAACCATACATGGATATCAGATATGGCCCCCAACCATACATGGATATCATATATGGCGCCTAACCATATATGGATATCATATATGGCGCCCAACCATACATGGATATCATATATGGCCCCCAACCATACATGGATATCATATATGGCGCCCAACCATATATGGATATCATATATGGCGCCCAACCATACATGGATATCATATATGGCGCCCAACCATACATGGATATCATATATGGCGCCCAACCATACATGGATATGATATATGGCGCCAAACAATATATGGATATCATATATGGCGCCTAACCATATATGGATATCATATATGGCGCCCAACCATACATGGATATCATATATGGCGCCCAACCATACATGGATATCATATATGGCGCCCAACCATACATGGATATCATATATGGCGCCTAACCATATATGGATATCATATATGGCGCCCACCCATACATGGATATCATATATGGCGCCCAACCATACATGGATATCATATATGTCGCCCAACCACACATGGATATCATATATGGCGCCCAACCATACATGGATATCATATATGGCGCCCACCCATACAAGGATATCATATATGGCGCCCACCCATACAAGGATATCATATATGGCGCCTAACCATATATGGATATCATATATGGCGCCCAACCATACATGGATATCATATATGGCGCCCAACCATACATGGATATAAGATATGGCCCCCAACCATACATGGATATCATATATGGCGCCCAACCATACATGGATATCATATATGGCGCCCAACCATACATGGATATCATATATGGCGCCAAACCATATATGGATATCATATATGGCGCCCAACCATACATGGATATCATATATGTCGCCCAACCATACATGGATATCATATATGGCGCCCAACCATACATGGATATCATATATGGCGCCCAACCATACATGGATATCATATATGGCGCCCAACCATACATGGATATCATATATGGCGCCTAACCATATATGGATATCATATATGGCGCCTAACCATATATGGATATCATATATGGCGCCCAACCATACATGGATATCATATATGGCGCCCAACCATACATGGATATCATATATGGCGCCCAACCATACATGGATATCATATATGGCGCCCAACCATACATGGATATCATATATGTCTCCCAACCATACATGGATATCATATATGGCGCCCAACCATACATGGATATCATATATGGCGCCCAACCAAATTTCCTAACTCTCATCTCTTTATAACCGCTTTATAACTGCTTTCTATGATCAATTATTAACAATGGCTTCCAGCAAAACTAACTCTGTAGTTCTTAGCGAGGATCATTTCTTCGAATCTGGCAAACAGGCGCTGCAAAATCACAAAGAGCAGTGACAAATAACAGAAACTATATCACATGAGGGCTTCCAACTGCAGCAACAACTAAAATGGATAGTCCATGTAAGTGAAAGGGAATATAATGATATAATCATTACGTAGACATTTCAAACTACTTCGAACACAATTTTAGTGAGGAGTCACTAATCAGTACTTAAAAAGAAAATCTATTTTCCGAAAAAAAAAATAATAGAAAGATTTGATAAATTTAAAACAACTGTAGCAGCAACTGCTTTGTCAATAAATGTTGAGGTTACAATATAACGAAACAACAATATAAATACGGGGTTACCACAAGATTTCTATAAGATTATTTAATATCTTGAAAGATTGAGTGTGACTTTTATATTCTTGTTTCTTCGAAAACGATTTTGGCAAAGTGGGCAATAGTCAGCTCTGCAGAGTGTGACGGAACCAAGACTTGCATGAATATACTGTTTAGATTGAACCTTCATTGTTTTGACATTTAGCTCTTAAAACATGTTGTCTAAGAACTTCCTATAATTTTTGGCATTTATCTTGAAACTAATGTAAATTTTGTACCTATTGATATTCTAGTGCCTAAAATATTAACCCAAAATTCTAATACTGCGCTTAGATTCGTAGAATATAGGTAACATTAAGTATAGTTCATCGGAACAGTAACCATGAACGTATTTATGGAAAAGGCACAGAAGCTCTATTGCAGCGGTGGGAAATTTGCTGAATCAGAGATGCCAGGTCAAGATGAATAACATCGCAGATTCTTCTTCCGATTTTATCAAGAATTTCTAAAGATGTAGAAGTAGCACCAGACCATATGTGGCAGGAATATTTTAAGAATGGTCAAATTACAGACTTGTAAATACGTAAGGTAATTTTTTTGGGGAAAAATGTTTATCAGACAAAATGAACCACTTACTGTCGTCTATTGGTTGACTATTGGTCTGTTGGTTGACTATTTTCATGAAGGGCTCAACCTGCAGTCCAGTATCGCGTCCATCCAATATAGCTCTAAACTCATCATTAAATAAATTTGGTAATAAATACGTTTTCATATAATACTTTGCCTAAAATACGTGTTTCTCTTTGTGAGGTTGACTCAAATTTGATAGGTCCTTAGCCAATGTGTTTAAAATTTTGCATTTTTATATCTGTTTACATTCTCAACGGCAGCTTTTAAAATCCTTTCATGCTGAGTATCTATATTTATTTCTTCTTTTAAGTGTTATGACCCGCTAGGGCCTGTTTGACCGTGGCTCTCCACAACATTCTACCCTAAGCACCGTCCCGGGTATGACGATAAGCTGCGTCAAGGCTTGTGATCAAGAGGTTTTGAGGAGCTTGGAACCACCTCTTAATTGCAGGTGTTCCCAGGTTCACTCTGACCCGGGGTGGTAGCACCGGTTAGGGTCCCAGCTATGGGAAAATAGTTAACCCCCAAACTGGGGTCAAAACACTATGAAAGTGTAAGAATAGGTTTTAATACCAGCAATACTTGTTTTGTAAAAGATTATTACCAGCAATAAGTTTTTCAAGAAAAAACATATTACCAACAATACGTTTTTGGAAAAAATATTACAAGCAAAATTTGTCAGCATTAAATTATCCATAGAGGTTGATAAGCCGTAAAACAAACCAAACCAAATCTATCGTAAGCAATGCTTGTCCCTTTACTAGATTTCTATATTCCTCTTCTGGCCTCAAATTATATAAGCTCGTTAAGTATGTTACACAATGTTTCTAAACTTCACGTTTTGCCTTCACTATATACTGCCAAGCCTTCTATCTTTTTACTAGCAGCATGGCCCGGCGTTGCCCGTGCTTGATTCAAAAATCGTACGACTCATACAGCAATCGCTATCACTTGACTTAAAATATTTTTGCCCTTCCTTGCCTTTAAAGGAGTGCCCTTTGCCGTGCTGATGTTGCTACATACCTTACTTCTTGCCTATCTGACACTGCGAATTTTTTCTAAGCTCTATACTAAACATTAAATCTGTTACGAAAAAAGAACTAAACAAAATGAACACAAAACGATCAGCTTTAAAAATGAGACTCGTAACTGGAAAAACCGAATGAAAAATAATGTTAACAACAAATAATTTTTCACACCCAACACAGTTCTGCAGAATCAGAATCAACGTTGAGTTTAAGCAAGCGAATGAACCAATTGGAGTAAAATAACATGCAGATTTAAATTTTTCCCACTTGTGACGAATGCAGCTATCGATTTTTTTTAGCATGCCAGTTAACATTCGTGTCAGTCAGCTGTTGGCTCTCACGCAGGCTAATAGAATCTTCCTGCCTATTCGTGGCAGCCAGCTATAGGCTCTCACTCTGGTTAGTAGTAAATGTCTGCAAACTACATGAAAACTTCCGTAGAAGCATGAAAAAATCGACTATTTCCACTATCGGTGGGAGTTGGGAAGTGCAACGTCGGTCTTGGCCTTCTGATTAACTTGGAGCATGTACATGTAAATTTTGGTGCAAATCCGTCGAAAATTGTGCCCTGCATTCGTTACACACACACACAAACAAACACACACACACACACATCTACACACACACACACACACACACACACACACACACACACACACACACACACACATCCTACCTTTTATAGATAGAGATTACTCTCCATTTATTTTTCAACATTCTTAACGATATATTTTCTTTTGTCTTTTCGTACTAATATAATCAATTTCTTTTTTGGTTATTTTTGGTCATTTCTGTTCCAATATATTACTCTGGTTTGTGCTACCATCACTCAATCATTTTACAACGTAATTTTTAAATTAATCCATCCTAAACAAAGCAATTAACCTGCAGTGGGTTAGAAGATGAGAAACGCATTATTAAAGAGCGAGAACAACAAATGAACAAAATTTAAGAAGATAGACGATAACGATTGACATTGTATTTCAATTTTTGAAGATCAACCTTGGCTGAAAAGCAAAAATCCAGAAGCGAATTCCACAAGCGAAAATTGCGATAGAAGAAACGGTTAGCATATAACTTACGGTTGCATCTAATTTGTTAAAATAATGAGACCTTGCTGCCAATCTAGTATTTCCTGTACATTTACAGAATCTAGGAATCATAGTGTATAGTTCATCAGAACAATTACCATAAAAGTATTTATAGTAAAGGCAGAGAAGCTACATTTCGGTGGTGAAAAAGTTACTAAAGCCGTGATGTCTAATGAAATTGCGGATTCTTCTTTGGATTTTATCAAGGATTGCAGGAGCACCAGACCATATGTGGCAGCAATATACTTTGGTTTGTTTTAGGCATATCAACCTAATATTTAATGCCGACAAGATATTTATTGGTCGTAATATATTTTTTTCAAAACTGTATTGTGGCTAATATTTGTTTTTTTCCAAAAATGTGGTGCTGTAATATTTTTTTTCAAAAATGTATTGATGGTAATAATTTTTCTTCAAAACTTCATTGCTGGTAATAATTTTCTACAAAAACATATTTTGCTGGCATTAAAACATATTTTTACAATTTCACAGTGGCATGACCTCATTTCGGAGGTTAACCATCCGCCCATAGCAGGGACCGCGACATGTGCCACCCCACGGGCCAGGGTTGACTCGCGAACACCAGAAACCAAGAGGTGGTTCTACGCTCCTCCACAAAACATCCTTCCTGCTGGATGTGGCACAAGGCCGAGTTTAATGTGGGGCAATCCGAGCCCATTAGATCGGCTAAAAATTCCCCGTAGACCCCGAATAAAACCTTGTCGGGTAGCTGTTTCCCGAGACGAAACTCTACACTTCGGCGTAGCCTCGTCTCGGGGATCCTTTCTGTCCGGAGGCAGAGAGTTTGACGAGCACAGCTGGAACACATCTATTCGACTGTTTTTCCAAAGTCCTTCTCTCCTACTAATCTTATAGTAGGCGGAAGAGTCCAACATAGACTCTTTAGAGACAGGACACCACAACAATAATCCCTTTTAATGAAACAGCCTTTACATTATGTCAGCGAAAAATCGGTAACACGAGAACTCAACAAGTTTCTCTCTTGGGGGTTAGCATTAGCCGTGTTGATGGAAAGCAGAACGAGTTCTCTTAGAGAACGAGTTCTCTTAGAGAACAGCTTCGGTGTGTTAAAATTAGCGTGTCAGTTCTTACCCTTGTTACAACAGATTGTAGGTAATTTTTTGTGAGTAGCTGTCAATTTGACCCTATCGAACCGATCAGACTTAATATTAAGACGCCAATATCTGGATTCCCTTTTAAGGTTATATATCCTTGATATGACCCATGGAGAACTTTATATATCAGAAATTAAAAATATCAATAACTATGCTATTATATGTATTACCGAATATAATGTACATAGATAACTACATCCGACAGGAAGGCCTCTGATCGAGAGATTGGAGGTTTTGAGTAGTGTGAAAATTTCTCTTAACTACTGCTAATTCCAGATCCGCCGTTACCCATGCTGTTAGGGTCCCAGTTATCGGCAAATAGTGAACCCCAAAAAAATTCAAAGCAAAATGATTAGCAATTTGTTTTATAGTAGAATTACCAACAATATATTCTATAGCAAAATGACTAACAATACATTTTACCTGTAGCTGAAGGCATAGAATTCCATTCGCTATATATATATATATAGTTGAAGCCATAAAATTATTTTAAGATATTTTATAAATATATAAATAACGAATAACAGTAAAATATCTTAAAACAATTGTCGGACTTTGTCCATTTCATAATGTGTGACGTCATTTTTTTTACATTTAAATACGTATCGAGCAGATATATATGTACGAGGGAAAATCATGGAAAATTGTAGTTTAAAAACAGTAAAATCGACCTTGCAAGCCGAAACGCTCATCTGTGGGTCAATCGGTGATGCACGCCAGGCTATATGACGGTTCCTTATAGGATACAAGTTCGATTTCTGTCGGAGGACGCATATTTTCTATGAAACTTTCTCGGACATTCAGGTTGGTAAATGTCGTTAATATTGTTTATTATAAACACAGCATTTACTTAAATATTTTTATCTATAAAAAGAACTTATAAGCATAAAAAATGTCTTAAAATAATTGTCGAACTTTGTCCATTTCATAGTGTGTGACGTCATTTGTTTACATTTGGATACGCATCGAGTAGATATGAAA
>OZ038508.1:14696464-14708964 GCA_964036315.1 Acanthosepion esculentum | reverse complement strand
TCATCCCCTTGTAAAAACGATTAAAAATGATGGAAGCTTTAATAGTAAAAAAGAAAAAGCCAACTCTTAACAATATTAACTATGAACAAGGCCACAATTTGCTAACCGTATTCGGAAATTAAAAACATCTCTACAACACACTAAGACATACACATAATGCACACACTCAATTAAGCTGAAAAATTGAATCATCCTTGATAATGGCTAAAGGTATAGCCGAAAGCGCTCGGAACTATAAAACATTTGAACAGGTTTTAGACACTCTTTGTCCAAAAAAGAAAGATCTTGTTCGAACACAAGTAAAATTAAATGAAAAATTTAACCGTAGTATCTTGTCTGTCGTTTTTAATAAAACATGCATAAACGAAAGATTTCTGTCTAAATATACAACAATCATATATATATATATATATATATTTTAGAATTGGACATTGTCCGACAATTTATTTAAAGACATTTATATTATATTTAACGTTCTTTTTATAGATACAAGTATTTAAGCAAATGCTCTGTTTTATAATAAACAGTATTAAATAACATTTACCGGCCTGAATGTCCGAGAAATTTTCATAGAAAATTTTTGCTCTCCGACAGGAATCGTACCTGTATCCTATACGGAACCATCATTTCGCGTGATGTGCCTTAAACTTTCGGCCACAGAGCGGCGTCTGGTTAGCAAGGTCGATTTTACTATCTTTAAACTTAAATCTTCCATGAATCTCTTCTATTCATATCTGCTCTAGCGTATCAAATGTAAACAAATGACGTCATATATTTTAGAATTGGACATCGACCTTGCTAACCAGACGCCGCTCTGTGGCCGAAAGGTTAAGGCACATCACGCGAAATGATGGTTCCGTATAGGATACAGGTACGATTCCTGTCGGAGAGCGAAAATTTTCTATGAAAATTTCTCGGACATTCAGGCCGGTAAATGTTATTTAATACTGTTTATTATAAAACAGAGCATTTGCTTAAATACTTGTATCTATAAAAAGAACGTTAAACATAATATAAATGTCTTTAAATATATATATATAGTTGCCTGACGATTGCACTAGCATGAAACAGACTGTCGCCTCTAAGTGCTGACTTCCATGTCCACTTTTATATATATATATATATATACTACACAATTAAAATTATGTTTCAGCTACAAATATGACTCCTCAGGCGATGAAAAACTACTGGCGATTGAACAATTATAATCATATTATTATTTTAATTTCAAAATGGCAGAATACTTCCTCTGAATTCTCGTATATTTGTATTTTGATTGGTCATTCCAGCTTATGTAACAGCGTTTCCCCTTGCGAGGGATGTTTGATTGATTTGAACCTTTTAAAAACAGAACAGACATAAATAGGTGTATATATAAATAGGTGTATATATCTATATTATGAACAGAATGATATACATATATATATATATATATATATATATATATATATATATATATATATATATATATATATATATATATATATATGAAGAGAGAGAGATAGAGTGTGCGTGTGTGTGTGGTGTATTATAATGAGTACAAGCGGGAGAAAGAAAGTGAAAGTCTAATAATAGATAGATAGATAGATAGATAGATAGATATGAGCAAATTGGATTAAATAGATAGATAGATAGATAGATAGATAGATAGATAGATAGATATGAGCAGATTGGAATAGATAGATAGATAGATAGATATATATATATGAGCAGATTGGAATAGATAGATAGATAGATAGATAAATATGAGCAGAATGAAATATATATATATACATATATATATATATATATATATATACATATATATATATATATATATATATATATATATATATATATATATATAGATAGATAGATAGATAGATAGATAGATAGATTATGAGTCGTATACAATAAATAGATTGATCAGAATGATCCCCTCTCACATATACAAAATACAAAAATAACTGGGCTTATTTTCTCAGTGAACATGGAAAAACGAACAAAACTTTTCATTCCTGCGAGGAAATTTTGTCATTTCATAAAAAGTAACAATTTATATTCGTCTTTGAAGAATAAGAAGAAAAAAAAATCCACTCATAAGTAAATACATGAAATACGATAAGTAAGAATAAAGTTTGAACTCTTTAAATATCTCACGAATAAGTGGCGTGCGTACAAAGAGAATTATTTTCCATAAAAAAAAAGATAGAGGCAAAGTAACAAAAGTCATAGTCGTTCGATAACAAGAGGCTTGTGTGTAAAAGAAATGACAAAGACAAAAAGGCGGGAAAAGTACAATCGAATCTCGCCAATAGATGGCGCATTGGACGTGATCGCTATTGTTGTTCTCGTGAAATCGACGAGTTGCAGTTCGGGCTTTTGACAATAGAAGAATCTTTAACGCTATCTCGAAATTAGAAAATCATTGGCGAAGATGGTAGAACGATAGAGAAGAAGACGTTAGCACCGGAGGCCGTGGGTCAGGAGAGATGAAAAGAAAGCTAGAATAAAAAAAAGCAAAGGGAAGGGAGTTTTAAGTTTTATTGTTCTCTTTTTGTTCCCGTTGAATATTTTCAGAATGCATGATTAGATTCTTGTTTGTAAAAAATGTTTATCAGTTTCCGCTGAATTCAAATTCTATGCGCTAAAGATGATTTTTTTTTACTTATTATATATACTTGTATCTTTTAAACGTAATGCTTTATTTTAAACATATTTGTATATCTCATCTTTTTAAAGATTTTAATTAATGCAAAACTTTTGCTTTCTACACGTGCAAACATACTCAGAAACACTTTATACTATTATTTTATACGCCGTGTTCCTCCAGAAACTGTACAGTGCTGATCGATAAAAGTGACTCACCTTACCCTTTGAATTTAGCTCAACTTTCGTTTCATCGGAGAAGAGAACATTCTTCCAGTCTTCTACGGTGAAATCTTTGTAATAGTGAGCCCATTCAAGTCTCTTGGCTTTGTTGTCTTTGCTTATTAGCGGCTTAAACCTTCGTGTACGAGATTTGTAGCCTTGTTCTAACAGCCACCGACGGACTGTTGAAGAGGCAAGACTAACACCTTGCTCTTCGCTTAGACTGGCTGCAATTTCATGGCTAGTTATAGTCCTATTCTTCGCAACTTCTCTCTTGATTACCCTGCCAGTTCTATCATCAATCTTTTTCTTTCGACCCCTTGTTTCCTTCCTTGGAACAGGAGTGGCATCATTATGTGCCCTAAGCACTCGAGAGACAGTTGATTGCGAGGTTATAGCAATTTCTACAAATTCTCTCGTAGACTTGCCTGGTTTTGAGTGGGCAATAATAGATGCCTTAAATGGTTCTGATGCGTGTTTGTACCCTTTCATCTGGTTAGTGACTTGAGTGGCTATTTCCAGCTGTTTTTATACTGTATGAGGCTTTCTGGAATATTCTGGAATACTCTAGATTTAATTTAAGCTGTTCTAGAATTCTCTAGAATATTGTTCTGGGTGTATTTTAAAATCGTTTTCAATATTTTGTCAAAAGCTCTTTAAATTTACCAGTTTAATCATTAGAATGCGGTATCTGAGTCACCTTTTTTGCACAGAGTTTTTTCCTGAATCTCATTTATATCCAAATGTATAATCATCAATAGAATACCTTAGGGTGAATAAACTTTTTTCCTAGGTGGTCGGGAAGGGGTCTTTATATTAGTAAGATTCAAAATTATGTTCACCCCAAAAACATTAGACAAAAAATATTTTAGTAATTTTTCTCCCCGGAATCGATCCTCCAAGTCTATAAATCGACCATTCGCCCTTGCATGGAGTATTGCTGCCATATATGGTCTGGGGCCCCTGCTGTTTGCCTCAGGGTTCTTGATAAGATCCAGAGACGGATATGCAATGCGATTGGCCCTGATCTGTCATCTCGTCTGCAGTTGCTCTCTCACAAACGCGATGTTGCTTCGCTCTGTCTTTTTTACAAATACTTTCACGGTAATTGCTCCGAGGAGCTGCTTTCGCTTGTCCCGAGGCCTCGTGAATTTAAACGTCCTACGAGGCTAGCATCCCGTTCCCACCCCTTCACCGTTGAAACTGTTAGATGTAGACGTCTCTTCTACTCCAATAGCTTCATGTCTCGCACATCTCGCCTATGGAACTCCCTTCCCTATTACTGTTTCCCTGACAAATACAATCTCCAACGGTTAAGTGTAGCGTCAATCGACATCTCCAGTTGCCTTGATCTATCCACTTCCCTTCTCCACATCCTTTCACCTTTCATTGCTATCTGCTCTCGCTCCAAATCTTCTGTAACCCCCTTGCTTTGATCGACCCATTGTCTTTCTCTTTCTCCACATCCTCTCCTTTACCACTCCTATCTGCTCTTCCTCCAACCCTTCTACAACCCCTTGCGTGATAGTGGCCTCCAGCCTTGCTTGGGGTGATACGCTTACAAAAAAAAAAAAAAAAAAGTAAAAAAAATCAGGTGAGTCACTTTTATCGAACAGCACTGTACGATAATAGCCCTTCACAACTTCCCGTTTTTTGATGCACTCAATAAATTGTGACTCTATACCAATACTGTTTGTCCTTGTTCTGTTATATACTCAATTGTTTTATATACCATATCCTTTCAGATGGTTGATCATGGCTCTCCACAACTTCCAGTCTTTTGTTGCTCTATGTAGATTTTGACTTTTACCATTTTCTTTGTTCTTGTTCTGCCATCTGTTTACTAATTTTATATATCATATAATTTCAGACAGTGCGTGTTCAAGGCTCTCCTCAACTTCCAGTTTATTTTTTTACTCTATTTAGCTTTGACATATCACCGTTTCTCTTTCTTCTTTGAATTGCTATTCGTTTACACAAACCCCCTCTTGCTTGTTGTTTATTCCTGCTTCTCCAATGTTGGTGAAGTTATATATTATACTGGGATTACAGTATTTTAAATTTAAAAATTATATTTGGCATTTAGACTAAACGGGATTTGTATACATATGTAAAAAAAAATAATTTTAGAGTTGTGAATATTATTTCTTATATCAACTTAAAGTGAGATTTACTTCTCCATTAGAAAAATCGTAACTTACATTAAAAGTAATCTGGATCAACATATTTAAGCAAATATATATTTTTATGCCTACATGTAACGATCAATTCAGTTCTTTTTCTCTCTATCCTTCTGTATATATAGATTTTAACGTTAGTAGAATTACTTATAACCATAAATGAGAAGATTTTCTATGAACCTTAATATTAATATAACTGACATTGCTTTATACAGAGACGATGGACTTATGGTTATTAAAAACTCTACTAAATTTAAAACAGATAGAATTAGAAAGATATTAATAAAGAATTTAAAAGTATGAACTTAAAACTTACGGTTAGCACTAAATTAAAAAAAGTTAACTTCCTTGATATAACTTTAGATTTAAAGAAAAATACATACACACCTTATAAAAAGCCCAATACCAATCCTTTATATATACACCCTAAATGAAATCACCCCCATCTCTGATTAAGCATATACCTTTATCTATCCGAAAAAGAATAAGTACAAATTCAGCAAATGACAAGATTTTCGATGAACATATTAATTTCTATAATAAAGCTCTAAAAGATAGTGGCTACAAAAGCCCAAAACTAACTTATATAAAAAATGAAAATGGAAAGCAGAGAAAAAACAGAAGCAGAAAAATAATTTGGTATACATTCCCCATAAAACCAAATGGTAAGGAATAAATTAACACAAAAATTCCTTGTATTAATCGTTAAACATTTTTCTAAAGATAGTAAATTCAGTACTATTTTCAATAAAAATACCCTAAAATTAAGTTACAGCTGTATTAAAAAAAAATTAAAGAAACAATGCTAATATCTTGAATAAACACTTAAACCAAGACCAAAGAAATTTAGACAGTATAAAATTAAAAAGAGATGAAGATAAATATTATGTAATTGCAGAAATCCTCATAACTGTCCTCTAAAAAATAAACATCGCACGGTATCATTAGTATACCAATGCAATATCTCATCTATTGAGGATCCAGACAACGCAAATGTCTATATGGGATGCACAAGGCATGAGCTCAAAAAAAGATTCAATCAACATCAAAGTTCTTTTAGAAGAAATAAATAGCGAAATCAGCCGTTCCTATGGAAATACTTCTGGCACTTAAAAGAAAGCAATAAAACACCTAGAGTAAAATGGAAATAAGAAAAGCTAGAATATGTAGGTCATTAAATCACCCATGTCCTTTGTGCATACATGAGAAACTGTATATTACTAGGCTTAACTAGACTTAACCTCTTTTCGAAAGAAACTCATATTTGATACAATAGTCGTCAGTAAAAATGAACACGCTACTGTCCCTTGTCAAAATTATTGGTTTTCCCCGTATCCTTGGAAACAACTATTATGAATGTATGTGCTTATAAAATACAGTAAATTTCAAAATAAGTTATTCCAAAATTTGCTTGAAAATGAAACAGAACTAGGGCCTTTAATTTAATTATTGAATTTGAAGTTTTTAGCTTCTCGTTTTGAAACATGGTAATTCCTGTGAAGCGATGAATCCATTTTTTTAAATCAGTTAAATTATAATATTTATGATCTGTAAATTTGCATTGACCACTGTTTTGTATAAATATTAATAAGAACACCGGATTTTATATCTTACTGTTCTTTCTTTTATTATAGCACACACACACACACACACAGACACACATATATATATATATATTAATGCATGTTTCATTAAATAATATAGACATATATTGTCTATTTATTTTAAGTAATTGCTTTCGTATTGTCTGATAAGCTTAATAACATTATCGCAGAACGACGAAAGGAAATCACCATGTTGATATATGTTTTAATCCTATCTAAGCTTTCGGCTTACATAAGCCATTATCAAAGATGACAAATTCAATATATCAAACAACACACGGACGAAACAACAATGATAGTTTGCCCTTGCTGCATGAAAAATTTCAAAGTAAAGACAAACTCGTATATACGAGACGTGGAAGCGAAAATCGCGTGTCAGTCCGTGACGTCACACATGACGACGCGAGAGTGAAAAACGAGAAGTATTAAGTATGGGAAGCCGTTGGTATAAACAATGGCTTCTGTTATAAATTATAGGAATTTAAGAATATTTGTGGAGATTCAAATAGTTTATTATGTTCAGGTTAGGGTTCAACTGCTTTATGTATAAAGCTATGAAAGGAACTTACTTAAAATAGACAAAACTTGTCTATATTATTTAATGAAATATGCATTAATGAAAAATTGCTGTATATATATATATATATATATATATATATATATATATATATATATATATATATATATATATATATATATATATATATATACCACAATGTATTTTGTTGACTTGAAATAGTAAATTTTAAGTTCTTTAGCTTTCAATTAAAGTTAAAAATGAAAGCATCATTTTAAACCTTACGTATTCAAAATTAATGAGGTTACCTAATATCATCCCTCACCGATAGCATGGCTCAGAGTTTCATGCCCAATGTAATATTCAGGTGCTGACTAAAGACGTACAGTTACGTAATTTCAGTTTTAAAAATATCTGTCAGCAAAATACTTTGTGTTGTATTTCAGACAGAAATTATATTGATCGTAATAATTTCTTTTTCATTAAAATCGATCAAAACGGCAGTCTTTGACGCCTTTGTAAACAAAAGTTAACTTTCGGATTTTAAAATCTTGCAAAAATAAAATATATATTTCTGTGTGTGTGTGAGTGTGTGTGTGTATTCAAACATATTTCTGAAACGTTATTTTAGAAAAATTAGCAAATGTAAAGTTGAATTAATTTGATTTGAAACAAGTTTTACTTAGTTATAGCATTAAATGTTGGAAAGAAGCATTTCTTAACCACGGGGTCTTGTTTTTCTGACATGTTAATCGACTTAATAGCAGTTGATTGAAAACCGGACGTGTTCATAGTTAAGTGTGATAGAGCAGACGATAAAGTTTGAGTTTTAATTTCACCGTAAATGGGAGAAACCCTTGAAACATAATCTTTAATGATAAATCTATTGGTTTCTATAGCCATACTTCAGAAATTCAGCCCGTAATCACGCATAAAAAAAAAACAAATAAAAAAATCTTTTAAAATAGGATTAGTAAAAGATATTTTTAATAAAAATATTTCCTCAGGAAATATTTCCTCATGAATTTTTAAAAATTTTAAAAATTCATAAATTATTCAGTTTAAAATTGTAAAAAAAAGAAAAGAAATCTTGTAAAAATTAAGTTTTCGTCGAAAACATTTTTCTTCAGACAATATTGTCTTTAATATATATTATCCATAAAAGCAATTAAAAGCTTCTCTAATTAAATAATGTCTTTATTTCCTTTTTTATTTTTCGATTCAGTGACTTACATTCTTCAAAGAATTCTGCTTTTCACTAATGCACTCATTAAAAATTATCACGTTGAATTACTCAAGTTTTCATGAAGTTATAAACAAATAATTTCAAATTTATAAACGCTTACACACACACACAGATATATATATATCCATATCCATTATATATATATATCCATATATATATATATATATATATATATATATATATATATATATATATATATATATATATAGATATATATAACTATGAACCTAAAGAGCCAGGTAAACCTACCTAGGTTTCACATACGCGGATCGTCAGTGAAGCCTAGGTCGGTTTGCCTGGCTCTTTAGGTTCATAGTTAGAATGACTCTACTTAGTGTATTAGGCACGTTACATAGTTACTTTTGCTTTACTCGTTTTGGAATCTGAGCTTGAATTCTGGTCGATTGTTTTCGTCTCAATTACATGTTCTTTCTTAGTTCTTTCTTTTTTTTATTCCTTATTTTGCCTTGGGTATTGGTTTGTTCATTTACAAGCCAAAACACCTAAGATTTCTCCAGACGAGTATAATTACTTATATATATATATATATATATATATATATATATATATATATATGAACATTTCTCAGTGTTAACCTGTAGAAAAGACAATATTTATAAATATAAATGACATTAGGAAAACTGTAATAGTTGCCGACGCGTTTCGTCCGATGTGGACTTTCTCAAGGCAAAAAATGATATGAATTTATTAAACAAAGTAACTAATAATACTAAAAACAAAATGCCCTTAGCAACTGGAAGAATTTAGAGAACGCTATTTTCATACTATTACCCAAATATTAATCTTCTTCCCTATTTCACCATTCTTAACAGAATTAATACTCTATGAATCAAACGTACACAACAATGTCGTGAAATCAAAAGAAAATAGTTGAATCCGTCAACACAGCAATAAAAACAATATCCCCACACGTGACAGTAATTGACGTAATTTTCAATTAACAATAGGAAAATAGCGTTCTCTAAATTCAGCCTAGTTGCAGTATAAACTACAGGTGGGTTCTGTGGGTGTTGAACAAGCACAAATGTGCCAGAGCGATTGTCTGCAACAGAGATTGGCTAGCTGCCCTAGTAGACGGGTATCGTCGAATACGAGTGGCCATCTATTATATATATATATATATATATATATATAAATGATAGAAATTATTAGGAGGATTTTTTAATTATAATTATGTAATTCATCGAGTCTGAAACCTCAGAAACCTCAACAGAATGCAGAAAGCACTGGACGGCCGTTTCGTCCTATATTCGGGACTCATCAGCAGTGCGCATCCACTACCGAGAATTGAAACCCTGATAGTTAAGTTATCAAGCAAACGTCATACCATCTGTTCCAACGGGCCTCGGTGACGAAGAGGTAGCAAATCAGACTCAATATAGCGCCGCTCGCTCACATATTCCGTGCTGGAACTCAACTGGTGTCAGACTCGATGAATTACATAATAATAATTAACAAATCCTCCTAATAATTTCTATCATTTATTTATCATTGCTTGAACCGGCTTCTAATTCTCAAGGTTGAGCGGCTTGGTGATAGTAGTCGTAGCTCCGGGGGCACCGTCCTATGGTTACAGAGAATCTCAGTTGAGTTCCTCCAATGAATATGTGAGCGAGCAGCGGTATCAACTATGAACACGGTCACAGTGTACTGACTGCGTTTGGAAAATTAATCATCACTATATACGATGTTCTTGTTCATCAGAGTTAAAGAAGAATATTTTATTACTGACAGAACTTATTTATAGAGGGTTATTAAATACTTCAAGTAAATTTTCAAATTTAATTTTTATGAAAACTGTTATCAAAGAGCTGGAAGCGACTGAGGTGGATTCTACAGCAATAGTCAGTTATGTGCCACGCATGATACAATCTTAGGTGATCATGTATCTTTCGATACAAGACTGACGAGGCAGATTTTTTTCCCGCAGTATGTTGCCATTTGTTTCTGCGGTAGACCAGTTACCATCCAAGAACTCCGTCTGTCCTGCTATTTACCCATAGCTGTGGGGGGTGTAGAAGAAGAGGATTCATACCTTTCCCAAAGGTATTAGCACGTAAGTGAAAGTAATGGATTCGATTGGAATTCGAACTCGGCTCACCGATTCCTCAATCCGAGCCGCTATCCATTACTCCTCCTACAGCAATAGCCAAACGCCTGATAAGTGTCATGATAACATGACAATTACACGAAATGCGTACGAAATCTGCAGATCTTCATCATCATCATCATCGGTTCTTTGGTTGCATCCATCGTCAGGGAAACCTGAATGCAGAAGGAACAGACAACCTTCTCCAGTCTGATCTCATGGCGATGGCCCTCCGTAGTTCCAGGATTGTCGTGTTCGTTCACTCTTTCTCTGAAAGCGTATAGGGTGTGAGAGTTCCAAGTTCAGATGGCGTTGGTAGCTTGATGGTGCTTGCCGCTCGAGTATCTTACTTGTCAAGTCCATCCTAGAGTGAGTCATTGGGCCGTACGAACGTTGCTGATTCGGGCCTCGTCCGATCCGGCATGGCGTTGTTTTGATTCTTCTTGTTCTACTTCATGATCCTTTCGGTTGGCTTTCAGATAGCTTATCAGCGCCCATCTCCTCTCCAAGTATATCGAGCCCCCACCAAAAAAAAACAGAAAGTCAAAAAATGCTATGGTTAATGGGTTTAAATTTTCAAGACACTCTATCGTAAGAATTGTGCAAGAGGAGCTTCGATACTTGTTATATGTAATGAAGAGCGACCGATTCCTGTTTACAAAGACAAACACCTGCTAAGTGTCATAACAACATTTACAATACACGAAATGTGTACGAAGGCTGCAGATCATCATCATCATCATCATCATCATCATCATCATCATCATCAACATCATCGGTGCTTCGAATACATCCATCGTTGAGGAAACCTGAAGCCAGATAATAACAGACAGCCTCCTTCAGTCTGATCTCAATTATGTGACCCTTCGTAGTTCCAGGACTGTCGTGTTCGTTCACTCTTTCTCTGAAAGCATATAGGGTGTGAGAGTTCTAAGTTCCGATGGAAGGTACTTGCGTTGGTAGCTTGATGGTGCTTGCCGATCCAGTATCTTACTTGTCTATAGGGTGGGAAAACCTGGGATGCTTTGGTTTTTACTCTGATGAGAAGATCTTTCATCAGGACCAAAATATAAACTAAAGAAATGACAGCTAGTTATGCATCTAGACTGAGGACATTTCAACGATCATGCAGACAAGGTTTCCAGCAGCTGTGATGGTTTTGGAAGTCCTGGGCAACGAAAGAGAAGTTATACCTCATCACATCTTTCCTCAGGGCTTAAGGGTTACTACTCCTGACAATAATACGGTTTTGGAGAAGGTTGTAAGACTTTGTATAGAGAGCGTACGCAGAAGACCGTACATGTATCAACGTCATTCTGCGCCGTTTCAGAAGGCCAAGACGACCGAAGAATGGATGTTAGAATCTCCACGATCAGATGGTCACCTTGTCCAGAACTGAATCCGTTGGAATACTAAGTATGGGGCTTAGCTGTGACAGAATTCATCCAACGCCAGCATAAAACTATAAAAAGAATCAATGTACAAAATAGATAAAGATTATATGATTTGGACATGTCAATATTTCACGCCTCGTATCGAAGTAGGCATCGATGCAGGCAGCCGGTTGCATAAGAGGACGCATGAAGAGAAGTATCAACATTATCCATGGCAGATGTTTCTCAAATAAAGCCTTGATCTCCTGATTTACGCGTCTTTTATATTAATTCATGCATATTTTCTCAAAGAACCGAGCAACCCTTTACGCACCGGAAAAGTTTGATAAATTAATCTTTGTGCCAGGGAACGTAATATTTATACAGACAGATACCCAGCTAAATCTATCTATCTATCTATCTATCTATCTATCTATCTATCTATCTATCTATCTATCTATCTATCTATCTCAGTCTGTTCATATCTATCTATCTATCTATCTATCTATCTATCTATCTATCTATCTATCTATCTATCTATCTATCCAGTCTGTTAATTATCTATCTATCTATCTATCTATCTATCTATCTATCTATCTATCTATCTATCTATCTATCTA
>OZ038508.1:14688964-14691464 GCA_964036315.1 Acanthosepion esculentum | reverse complement strand
TCCGGCCTTTTTCAGCTGATTAGATCTCTGAGATGAAGTATTATTATTACTTGCATTATTTACATTATTCGGACTGTTATCCTCATCTTCACTGCAATATTCACAACGTTTCTGCCGTTGTACGCTCCGACCTTCTTCAAGTGATTGGAATTTTTCTTTTTTCACAACTCTTTGAGTTTAGTCACTGGATCTAACCAACATCTTTATCCACTGGACCATGTTTCCGTGAGTTAAATTCCAGGCCACATTATTGGTGAACCGAAATTTGGAGAGTTGAGTTAAAAGGAAATAACTGTGACGTCCGGAAGACATGTGGCACGTGGAACTAGGACAATCTACCCCGGTGGACGAAATAAAGGGTTCGGTTCAAAATTCCAATAACCTGATAAGGCCGAAGCGTAAAACGGTCGAAATGTTGTCGATATGGCAATGAAGATGAGGATAACGGTCTGAATAATGTAAATAATGCAAATAATCATAATACCTCATCTCGGAGATATAGACAGATAAATTCTCAGTTTCCTTCTGTAGAACCATATTTTTGTTGCTTCCAATTTTCTCTATAGGGTCCAGCATTCCAATACACGGTCGGGGGTGATTATTATTAGAAGCTGAGATTAATATAACTGATTTTTTGGCACTGATTTAATTCCTGCCCTACGTTGTTGAATCTTTTTGGTACTTATTAGAAAATTAATAAAGAAAACCTACAGATGGTAACAATCAAACGTTACTTCGTGCTTTTAAGAGTCGGAAGCTGTGGAGAACGTTAATCCCCGAAGGGAGATAGCATATAAAAAAGAACAATTGTACGAATGTTTTTACATATTATAATTTAATGACACCTAAACCATCAATAAAGATCTTATTTATGTACCGTGTAACCTCAAAACGTAAATGATCATGGCTCTCCACAGTTTCCTTTCTTTTGTTATTTCTCCTAAACCCTGTTCCGCCATCCATTTACTCAAGCTTATTATGTTTTGTTTAGCTGTGTCTCTCTTGCCTTCAGTCTGTCTTGTGTGTTTCAGATTTTCCAGACCCTTCTTCCTCACAATGTGCCCTGGAATTTTTAACTACGTCTTCTTGATTTTAAATACAGATAACTTTTTGCTTCCATTTTCTCCAAAACTTCGTCGGAACTGTTCGAGTCAGATATAACAGTAAGAGAATATTATTTATAAATAGAAAAAATATCTTGATTATTTTATTTATTGAGGCATTTAACTAAGAAAAATAATCAATATATATTTTCTCTTTATGAAAAAAAAAGAAGAAAAGAATCCCTTATAGTTATTTCTTCTTTGGACAGGTTCCATTATTTATCTCATCATGAGACGAAGTCATTTATTCCTCTCCTCGTGATGGTAAGGTCTTTTTGATGTGGGCTGTCTTCGACCAATCCAAAAATTATCCTTATCCCCGCTACCACTGTCGCTTCTCCTTTGTAAAATGAAGACAACAGACACTACGCATTGATCCTGGACCGAAAGACAGGTGAGATACCTTCATACTTTTTTTTTTATTAATTACTATGAGAAAGCAATTAACAATTAAACCCTAACCCTCGAGCGTGGTAATGGAAAACAGCCAGATGGGATTACCGTTTTACCCTTTAAAGGGGAGAAGTCGTTAATTTGGGACGCAACCTGTGCCGATACATTTTCGACCAGTAATTTGATCAGGTCCGCGGTTGAGCCGGGGTCTCTCGCTCGGGATACGGAGATAAAAATTTTTTTAAAAATATTCTTCTCTTGTGAACAGATTTATTTTTAATCCTGTGGCAGTGGAGACTTCTGGGCATATTGGCCCTTATTCGACGGCGTTCCTTCGGAGGATTGGCAGGATGGCGTCTCGCTGAAGGGACGAGCCTCGCGAAACGGAGTGGCTCTTGCAGCGTGTCTCACTGGCGATGGTTCGAGGTAATGCTTTCGCCATCATTGCGGCTGGCAGAGGATAGCAAAAAAAAAATGGTTTTGTTCATTGATACTTTGTTCAAATAAATTCATTATATTTAATTAATAATTATCTTTTTATTTTAAATAATGTCTTATGACATCATGGGTTTTATCATCATTAAGCAAAAAGGCAGAGGCATGAACAGAATATCTGACTGTTTTCGGTAACGCTTATAAATTTTTCTATGTTTTAGCAACTTGTGCAATATACATAACCTCCGCGGAATATTAAGTTTGACTCAGTGCCACGATTAGCGTAGAACTACGTACGTACCTGGGTGGGTATTGTCAGAAATTGCTCAAATTCCCTCGGCATGACTTTTTCGAAGACCTTAGATATGATTATAGATGGACATTAAGATTAGTTGGGAAGAGAAGCGAATACGCGGACTGGTATTTATATAACAATTACTAATACTATTTGTTTAGAAAATCTCGTACTGACATCGCCAATCAAAGCTAATCGTAGATACACGGATAATCTGTTCAGTCCGTTAAATGCCATACGTGATACACACTTGGGCGATTATGTATCTTTCGAT
>OZ038508.1:14626464-14683964 GCA_964036315.1 Acanthosepion esculentum | reverse complement strand
CCAAAGGATTGGGGACGGGGTAATGTGCAGGCGATGGCACCGGTCCTCACCTAACAATCCATCTTTCACGGTAAATGGCAACCAGTGCATCGCGAACAATGTGACTAAAATGTACTGGAGCTTCAGCATGCATGAACAACATGCATCTTCGTATTTGCAAGGATACATCCCCTATCAAATCTGGAAGCGTGTTCAAAATAAAGCCCTTTAGACACCCTCTGAAAGATGTGCTGGGAGAACATATGGACCTACCAGACAGTCATCTAGAATTCCAGCCCACATATTAATCATAAACTGATGCTGGAGTCTAGCCTGTATTTTACAATGGGGATTCTGATCCTCCCACAAATGTTGGTTGTGTAAATTTGATATTCTATCCCTTCCAAATGTTAACTCATCCGAAAATAATATTAAAGAGGCAACCAACGAATGGGCAGTTTGTGCAGTAAACTATTGGCAAATGTTTTCCCGTAATGAATGTTTATATGGCGAAAGACCCTGCATACTCTGCAAATGATACAAAAACAGGAGCTGGTCTTGAATTACCCTCCATGCCGTACAATAAGATGTGCGACATGCTAGGCCTACTTAACGTGTTTTGGTATCGGGATTGTCTTCAACAGTCTGTAGAATATGTTCTTCGTAGTCTGGCGTAAGAGAGGATCTCGGCCTTCTTCGATCCATAGTTTGTGATGCCGCGTATCCTGTCTCAAGTTTGGATGACTTGGCAGCCTTTGATATGGAAACGCAATCTGATACAGCCGTGCAGCCTCGCGTCAATTACCATTAGCGCGGCTGTATGTAAAAAATCATATCTGACTGCTCACGATATGAATATCCTTTCATTGTTAAACGGAACAATTCTCAGTTAACTCACATGCTAAACTGAAGACAGACATACCACGAATTTACACGAATGACAAACGTAACCTAGTCTACGCGGCAACACAGCACTATCTACTGTAAACTTTCTTTAAACTTAATTAAAAACAAAAGATTTTCGGACATCTGTTTTGGTGTGAGGAATCCGCCCCCAAAGATTGTAAAAGTATTTTTGATACAACCTCTCTATGAGTTTGGATCAAATGTAGATGAAATATGACTCGAATGCGGGGCAAACATTTTAGATTGAAAAACATTGCCTATTTGTTCTTTGTCTTATCACACACACACACACACACACACACACACACACACACACACACACACACACACACACACATACATATATATATATATATATATATATATATATATATATATATATAAATTTACTAATTTAAAAACCATATTTTTAAATTAGTAAATTTATAATATTTATTCTCTATAAATTTGCATTGAGCATACGTTTATAAAAATGATTAATTAGAACACCGGATTATATATCTTACTGTTCTTACACTTTATTATAATATATATATATATATATATATATATATATATATATATATATGGAGAGAGAGAGAGAGTAAGTGAGAGAGAGGGGGAGAGGTAGAATGATAGATGGACGTGTGTGTACGCATGCATGTATATATGGTAGGGATATTCCTGCCTTCTAACACACATAAATATATATGTATATATATATATATATATATATATATATATATATAAAATGAAATGAAGAGGTTATAATGGTTCCAACGAGAGAAAAGCGTGTATATTAAAAAGAAGAGAGGTACCGCAAACTTTTTTGGTTGTAATGTGGGTTTTTGTTTTTTCTTTTTTTTGTGTGTGTGTGTGTGTGTGTGTGTGTGTGTGTGTGTGGTATCTGAGAACCAATTTTTCATTTATAAAAGTTTGTTTTTTGTTGATAAATTTTTTTCTGTTTTTTATTGAATTATCATTTGCTGAATTCCTAATTCCTATTGTTTTTTGAAAATATGCCCATTTTAAAAATATCTTTTTATTATGTTTTGATTCATTCTGAATTAACTGACGCAGCCTATATATATATACATATATATATATATATATATATATATATATATATATATATATATATATATATATATATATATATATATATATATATATTGAAGCAATCGGATGTCTAAACGCACTGATTAACTGTGATACAAGGAAACAGACTTGTATGTCGATGACATTATATGCTCTCGATTTTTCAGTTGAGCACTTTTGAGAGAGAGAGAGACAGAGAGAGTAATTCTAAACAACAGCCGTCTCCGTTAACGCAACGTTCTTCATTAAATGAATCGAGAACCATGGCTGCCTGATGTATATATATATCATATATATATATATATATATATATATATATATATATATATATATATATATATATATACATATATATATATATAATATCGATTATATATATTTTATATATATATAATATATATAATCGAATGGATTTTTAAGGATCGTCTGTACTTATATATATATATATATATATATATATATATATATGAATATATATATATATATATATATATATGAATATATATATATGAATATATATGTATATATATATATATATATATATATATATTATATATATATATATATATATATATATATATGAATATATATATATATATATATATATATATATATATATATATATATATATATATATATGAGTATATATATATGAGTGTTTTCTTTCCTGGACACAAATTGTATTTCAATATTTAAATGTTGGATGTCATTTTTGACTGATTTTGTGCGATGAGGTTTTTTCCGGATTTTGTAGTATTACGTTCATTGTTGTCTGCTAGGTCGCGTAGTTTGATAAACAGAGATTGCTGCCTATATAGACAATTATCAAACTACCTAGTTCATCTGAACACTTCCCTGGAAATTGTGATAGATTCTGTTGGTCTGACTTCTTACTTTTAAGTTTCTTTCTGTTATTTTTTCTTCTCTTTGATACTTGCTTTTTACGTCAGCAACATTTTTCAACATTTTTTTTCATATGAAATCCAACATAGCCATTTCCCACCTGAAGCACACAAGTTTTCTTCAGATACTTTCCCTTTCAAAATAGGAATACGTGAATATTGTACTGCACCAGATTTTTAAAGATTAGATTTATATTTATCAAGGAAATCAACATTCAATCTCTGATCTTTACTTGGACGTAAATATTTGGTATTTGAGATTCAAAGTACAGTCCTGGGTATGACAATAAACTGCATCCGCGTCCTGGGTAAGACGATAAACTACATCCAACAGCAAGGTCTCTGATCAGGAGGTTTTGAGGAGCGTGGAAAAATCTCTTAATTGCTGGTGTTTCCAGGTCCCCCCGGACTAGGGGTCTTAGCACCTGTTAGGATCCCAGCTATGGGTAAAAAGTTAACATCCAGACTATATCCGTGCCATGGGTATGACAATAAACTACATCTGCGTCCTGGGTATGATGATAAACTATGTCCAACAGCAAGGCCTCTGATAATACGTTTTTGAAAAAATAATGTTGCCAGCTATACGTTTTTGAAAAGATAATATTACCAGCTATACATTTTTGAAGAAATATTATCATCAGCTATATGTTTTGGAAAAATAATATTACCAGCTATATGTTTTGAAAAAAATATTATTACCAGCTATACGTTTTTGAAAAAATAATATTACCAGCTATACGTTTTTGAGGAAAAAATATTAACAGAAATAGATTTTTGACAAAACAAAAATATTACCAAAAAAAAAAAAAAATATATCGGCATTAAATGACCCATTGAGTTTGATATGCCGTAAAACAAACGAAACCAAACCAAGATTCAAAGTAAAACTCCGACCTTCGTAGATGCTTGTCTTACATTGCTTACATTTAATATTACTGAGTCTAATAAACATCAGAATGCACACACCTGCTACGGGTTAAGTAGCTGCGAAGATTAGACTCTCAAACTGGTGTTGGTCCCCAGTCTAGGAGGATACTCTGAATTGAAAACTCTTTAATATGTGACGTTGGCACTGTTGGGTGGCTGGCGTTGAAGAAACAGGAATGGACAGAATAAATCAGGCATACCCGGAAACGAACAGCCAGGCTGAAGATGAGATGCAGTGTGTCTTCAAGTCGAAACACCTCCGATGATTTGGACAAAAAAAGAAGGAGATAAATGTATCAAAATAAATAAAGAGCTGAATGCAATAAATTTTATGATTGATTTTTTTTACGGCTTTCAAACATTTCGCATGTTATTTAATGCCATAAAATATTTTCGATTGTAAAGATCTTTTAGAAATAATAATAATTTAGTACTACCAGTCCCAGTAATTAATCTATAGCTGCGGGGAAGATGTACATTCATAACAATGGTATTTTTTCGTGTGGATATAACGAACACGACTGGATTTGGAACTCACCTCTCTGATTAAAAAATTCGTGACGTTATCCACTATGCCACCTGACAATCGAAGCTTACAGCGTCTTTTATACTTAAGAGGTCACCCATCTAAGTACTAACCAGGCTCAACGTTTCAGCTTCAGTGATCCTCCGAGAACCGGTATTTCATCATGATACGGCCGTAAGCCTATCAATTCTATGGCAGAACAAAGACTCCCAATGTGGCGTCCCGGGTATGACGATAAACTACATCCGTGTCCAGGGTAAGACAATAAACTACGTCCAACAGCAACGCCTCTTATAAGGAGGTTTTGAGGAGTGTGTAACCACCTCTTAATTGCTGGTGTTCCCAGGTCCACTCTGACTCGGGGTTTGTTGTGGTAGGATCCACCTAATTTGCATAGTGGAGTACCGACGATATAAATATGGTTGGTACCGGAAGACAGGGAGGCGAATCAAGAGATTCACTAGAGACTCTGCCCGACTGCGACTTAGTCAACACATTCTCCAGGAACGGTCTTCCCAGGAATATACAAAAGACTATATGTAAATATTGTGTACACTTTCTTGTTTCAATACATTTTATTCTAACTACATTTTGTGTTTGCATTATTATTCCATGCATTAGTCAAGTTTCAACAAGGTTGTAGCACCTGTTAGGGTCCCAGCTATGGGCAAATAGTTAACCCCGAAACTGGAGTAAAAAGCATTATAAAAGTGTAAAAATACGTTTTTTAATACCAGAAATGCTCTGAAAAAAACTATTACCAGCAATACGTTTTTGAAAAAAAAAATTACCAGCAATACATGCGATTGTACTCAGAAATATAAGTAATTGAAAAATGGTTCAAATATATATTTATACATACACACCTTTTTTTACCAAACGATCGCTATGTATCTATTTAAAAAAATTTGATGGCATTAAATGACCCACTGAGGTTTTGATATGCCATAAAACAAAACAACCAACCAATCAGAACAAAGAACAATATTGATTGGGAACTCAAATGTCAATGTTGAAATACGTAACACTTAACTTGTAACTAATAAATAAAATAACCATCCTCTCTCTGATGAAGAACAGACTTGAAGCGACAAAGATATGGTTCTCTCGACGGGTATTAAGAATGGCATGGTTACGAGATCTGAGCAACGTGGAAGTCTTACAGGATAATAGAAATTGCAAGAAAACTGATAGACACAATCAGAAACAGATATTTCAAATTTCTGGGAAACATCGGAAAAATAGGTCTTAAGGAAGTTAAGACACAGGACATAGTGAACATTAAAGCATGTAGGGGAAAAATAATGGGTTTGTGCGAATAGGTGGCGGAACAAAGACTAAAAGGGGTGATTAAGTACAAAAGATTATTTAGAGTTACAAAAGACAGGAAGTTGTAGAGAGCCATGATCACGTAAGTCCAGATAGGACATAGTAGACACAAACACACACGCGCATACAGAGATAATTTTAAAAAAATCCGAATAAAAGGAGTTTTATATTTGAGTGTTTGTAATTCTTCTTCATTTCAACGGGACGATTTACGATATCGTATATTATAGGAGACTAAGGCTTAATAAAGGCATTGTAAGTAATATATAGAAGAGATTGTCGACAAGCGAAAAGGCCCGGGAAGCGAACTTCATATTAGAGATGTTAAAATAAAATAAAAAATACAGAAAGTTTAAATATCGGAGGTACAATTTAACAGGGGATGGAAAATGTGGAAGCAAAATCTGAAGTCACATTAGAATAGCAGAAGATGCCTTCCAAAAGCTAAGCAAGCTAATATTCCTGATGCTATTGAATGTCATTCAAAACTATCACTTGATAAGACACCAGAAGTGTTGAAACAAAATGGCTATTTTTGTAGAGATTTTAAAACATATTTATTTTATTATTTTCGAATAAATTATATATATATATATATATATATATATATATATATATATATATATATTATTTTGCATAATTGACAAAAATACAATATATATATATATATATATATATATATATATATATATATATATATATATATATATATAAAAGAAAGAGGTTATAGTAGTTCCAACGAGAGAAAAGTGTGTATATTTAAAAGAAGAGAGAAAGCGTAAACGTTTTTGGTTGTAATGTGGATATTTTTAAAAAATGCACATTACAACCAAAAACATATATATATATATATATATATATATATATATATATATATATATATATATGCAAGTTTCGTGGAAAATGACGAATGTTATGGTTGATTTTTAATATAATTTCCCATGTGTTCGGATATATGCATAAAATAATGCATATGATCAGTTAAAAATAAAATTCATCCGTGATAATGGCTAAAAGTATAGCTGAAAGCGCGTGGAAAACATTCGGAAAATTTATATATGATTTATCTCCAGAAAAGAAAAAATGCTTAATACATATATATATATATATATATATATATATATATATATATATATATATATATATATATATATTATTACTATTATTATCATTATTATTATTATTATTATTATTATTGTCGTTTTTTAATATAGTAATCAACTCATATTAGATCCCTAATTTATTTGTAGAGAAGTTGAATATTTAAATTGCTAACAAGCATTAAATTAATTTCTTCATGGAGTTTTTAAACATTTAAATTACTATCAAACGTTAAAATCTATTTTTATCTAATTTGCTAACGCTATACCACCCCTCTTCCTCCGTAAACCTCTTTTCTCTTTACTCCCCCACCTCTTTTCTTTTTCATTTTCCTCCACCCCTTCCACATATCATTTCCGTTGAGTTGACCGATTAAATAGGTCAATGTCTGATCCTTACAACCCTTCCTTCCTCAATATTAAGTATTATAAAGAAATATAAAAATAAATTTTAAAATTCTGCCTTCCCTATCTAAACTCGACCATGTCTCTCACACCATTCCTCGCTACATTCTATATTAACTTG
This sequence comes from Acanthosepion esculentum, assembly GCA_964036315.1. Lineage (NCBI taxonomy): Eukaryota > Metazoa > Mollusca > Cephalopoda > Sepiida > Sepiidae > Acanthosepion > Acanthosepion esculentum. The sequence continues at coordinate 14,676,689 of OZ038508.1, read as the reverse complement.
TATAAGTTTAACACTGCCCGCCAAAAGTGTAAATTTTAATTTAATTTTTCGTTTACCCTTTTGAAAGTGATGTCTGAAGATCCATAGAAAGTTAAAAGTCCTTGGTGAAATAAACTATTACAATGAAGCCTTAAAGTGGTCTGTTTTTCGTTAATATATATATATATATTTATATATATATATATATATATATATATATATATTGATGCATGTTTCACTAAATAATATAGACAAGTTTAGTCTATTTATTTTATGTAAATTCTTTTCATATCGCCTGATAATAATTAATAACATTATCATTGAAAGACAAAAGAAAAACACCATAATTGATAGATGTTTTTTTAATCCTATCTAAGCTTTCGGCTTACATAAGCCGTTATCAAAGATAACAATTATATTACAATATATTAAACAATACATGGTCATGACATCATAGATGTCCTGTTTGTTGCTGTTAAGGGTGTTCAATTTATCTTTGGCTATTTCAATTTGCCTTTTCACAAGTCTACATTTATAATTCCAAGTGTTGGTAGTTTGTTGGGCTGCTGGATCATGTAATTTAAATTCTGTGCATTTAGGAAGCATTATTTCACTGATGCATATATCATTTAATAATATAGACAAGTTTTGTCTATTTATTTTATGCAAATTCCTTTCATATCGTCTGATAAGATTAATAACATTATCAATTACATATATATATATATATATATATATATATATATATATATATATACATACGAGGGTCATTCAATAAATGAGTTGAATTTTTCGGTATAAGGACTTCTAATACAGATAAAAGCTTACTTTTCTTTTAATTTTTCAACGTAGTCTCCCAGCATTGTCACACACTTTCCCCATCTGTGCACAAGCTTCCGTATTCCCTCAGCGTAAAAACTTTGGACTGATGTTTCAGCCAGTCGCTCACAACACTTTTGACTTCATTGTCACTTTTAAACTTCGTGCCTCTCGTGAACGCTTTCAAGGGACCAAACAGGTAAAAGTCTGAAGGGGCAATGTCTGGGCTGTAAGGGGGATGAGGGAGCAGTTCCCAGCTCAGCTCGTTGATGGTCTGCACCGTTTGGGCTGCTCTGTGGGGCTTTGCGTTGTCATGATGCAAGATGACTCCTTCTGACTGATGACCCCTGCGTTTGTTCTTTATGTCTTTCAAAGTCCCTGCAATGTCATCCACTGTCACCCTTCTGTCAGACTGGATGAGGTCATTTACTGATTCGATGACCTCAGGAGACCTCATTTCTGTAGGCCTCCGTCCTTCTTTAAACAAATTAGCCTTCTTGTAGCCATTATTGGGCTGAAACATGTGGGACCATACACAGTTGACATTCTCCTATGAATTTCAACTGGTTTGCACCCTTCAGCAGCCAAACACTTGATAACTGACCGATGTTCAATCCTGGAGCATGCTTCTTAGTCGGCTATCTTTGTTAATCGGCAAAACTATCAAATTTTTTTTTTAATCTGCAAAAGAAATTAAATCCACGGGAAAAAGAAGTAAAACAAAAAAATAATAAAAAGAGTAAGCTTCTATCTGTATTAGAAGTCCTTATACCGAAAAATTCACCTCAATTATTGAATGACCTTCGTATATATATATATATATATATATATAATATATATATATATATATATATATATATATATATATATATATATATATATATATATATATATATATATATATATATATGATGAATGTTTATTTTTCTGTCCTGCTCATGTTGAACTTTATCTCTTCAACCATATTTATCTATATATCTTTGCTCGTATAAGTTATATTTTAATAGGATGTTAGAATTCGTTTAATAACACTTTCAAAATTGAATATTTCTTGGTGTGTGTATGGGCGTGTCTTTCTCACTGTATGTGTGTGTATGTACGTGTCTTTGTCGGTGTGTGTGTGTATAGTCGCTTGTGTGTGCTTTTCATTGCATGTGAATGTTGTCGTTTTATTTAAGAGTCGTGAACATATTTCCTGTCTCGTCGCCTTTTTGCGTGTATATATATCCAAATATGTCTGCGTGTTTGTGTATTATAATCTGGTTGTGTATGTATTGTCTTTTGCAAGATTTCATCCTACCCTACCCATGTCTTCACTCCAAATGTATCTAAGTTGTAACGGAGTTCAGAGCAGCATTAGATCTTAACGTTTATTCCAACTTAATTTCCATAAAAACAAAATAAATAGAAAAACATTTTCCTCAGTTTCTTCTTTAAATAATTTTATAATTTTAAACTTAATAAATTTAAAATTTAAAATTTAAAATTTAAATTTGGTTATTTTTAATTTTTAATTTTATAGTATAATTTAATATTTATTAGTTAGAATGAATTCTATTTTAGTCTAACCCTAGCATTAAAGTATTAAATAATTATTATAACCAAAGTCCGTTGTCAAGGTTTTGGAATTCTCATATACTTGTATTTTGTTTGGTGATTCCAGCTGATGTAACAGCGTTTCCCCTAATAAGGGATGTTTGATTGATTTGAACCTTTTAAAACCCTTTATTCTACATTCAACACCATCACTTGATAAGACACCAGAAGTTTTGAAACAAAATGGCTATTTTTGTAGTGATTTTATAACATATTTATGCCATAATTTTCGAATAAATAATTATATAATTTTCTCTACTCTGTATTGAACACTCTTTTACGAATAGTATTTGTTGGTTATAGGAATTTATACACCAATCCTATATATATATATATATATATATATATATATAATATTTCATTATTGTCAAAAATAAAATATTCTTATCGGAACCATCGCGAAACTCTTAGTCGGTCACAGGTAAGAATTGTGTAATTTTCATTTATTGATAATAATCATTGGTGGAGATATCTATTGAACACAGTCGACAAAATTATGTTCACCTTGATATATAACAAATTACATAATTTTATAATCCAAGTAGGCAGGTATGTAAATCTTAACTGCTGAAGTAAATTTATTTTAGATTTTTTGAGATGTGTTAATTTTTTCCTTCAATATTTATATATATATATATATATATATATATATATATATATATATATATATATGAAGAAATATATTTTTAAAATGTGCTATATTTATGGGATAAAGTGCTCTAAATATCAGAGATAGAGCGTGTGTATATATAAAAGTGAACATACAAGTCAAAACTTAGAGGCGACAGTCTGTTTCATGCTAGATGCATGGCCTGACGATTGCATCTAGCATGAAACAGACCGTCGCCTCTAAGTGTTGACTTCTATGTTCACTTTTATATATATATATATATATATATATATATATATATATATATATATATATATATATATATATACAAGGTAACCAAAAATGTTCTGTCCGTTTTTAATGAAAAAACGAAAACTCTTCACAGTATGTGTAACTTGTATTTAGTCTTCGAAGTCATCGCCATCGGCATCCAGCACCTTCTGCCAACATGTCCTCAGCTGTTCAATACACTTGCGGTTGAACTCGGTGGGTTTTGACGCAAAGAAGTCCGTGAGAGCTTTGCGCAAGTCTGCTTCATTGGTGAAGGATTTCCCACGAAGATGATTATCCAAGTAGTGGAAGAGGTGGTAATAGGATGGTGCAAGGTCAGGTGAATAAGGTGGATGGCACAAAGTCTCCCAACCAAGTTGCTGTATGGTATCCCTGACCACTCGCGCGACATGCGGCCTGGCGTTGTCATGGTGGAAAAGCACACCTTTACGATTCACCAGGCTCCTTCTGGCGCAATGCCTGTTGCACACGTTTTAATTGCTGCGAGTATAGGTCTCCAGTGACCGTTTGTCCCGTTGGTAGCAGTTCATAATGAACCACTTGACGACCTATCCACCAGACACAAAGCATAATCTTGCGTGGGTGCATAGGCGGTGTGAGGGAGAGCACCCTGAGGAGACAACCAATGTCTGGAACGCTTGGGAGTTTCGTACAGAACACACTTTTCCTCAATGGTAAGCACTCGTTTGAATAAGGATGCGGTACGGTGGCGAGAAAGCAGCGATACGCAGGCTTCCCCTCGTTGTCCATTGTGGACCTACAACAGCGTTTGCGGAACCCACTTGCTCAGTTTGTACGTCTTACCTAGGCGGTGCAGATGAAGTCTAACTGTTTCATCGGAAACGTTGAACTGTCTTGCAAGTTCACCACACATTAGACTACTGTCCTCTTCAATGGCCGCCTTCAGGACGTTCACTGCGAGGCTCATCATGGAGAGACAAATCTCCTGACTTGAATTTTCGAAACCAACGCCTTGCAGTAAGTTCATCCACAGCACTATCCTCAAACGCTTGACATATGCGGCGACTTGATGCAGCTGCTGATAAGCCCACTTTGAAGTCGTAAAGCAAACAGCCCCGAACGAGATTTCTAGACATTTCCATCCTTCTCACAGCTGTCCGGCTTATAACTGATGGCCGGGCACGGTGTGCGTGTTTTTTTCATAACGTCTGATGTTCCTACTTCCGGCTGTCCGAATTTGAAAACAATTGCTACACACATTTCGTATATATTTCAACTTCATTCAATGACTAATCAAAAAACGGACAGAACTTTCTTGGTTACCTTGTATATATATATATATATATATATATATATATATATATATATATATATATATATATATATATATATATATATATATATATCTGTGTGTGTATATGTAACATTTCAGATATTTCGAAAATATATATGTAAAAGAATAATATGAATAAACAAAAAGGAAATGTAGACTTAACTTAACCAACACGTTTCGTCCGCTGATGGACTCCATCACCGGAGATGTAAAATGTACGATGAATTGTTTCCTTTTGTCATGATTCGTACATATATGTATGTGTGTGTGGGTGTATCTATGTAAGTATGTGCGTGTGTTTTGTGTAAAAGAGGACGTGCTGAAAACTCTCGGTCTGACGAACAGATTATAAAATATATCTAATGTTTGATCAGATTTGGAAGAAAGGGTGGAGACAGAACCTTTCCACATCCCTTGTATTTTTCCTTTCTACTTAAGTAATAAGTTATTTTCTTTCGATGTCAGACATTTCACATCTATCTATCTCATTCTGTTCATATCTATCTATCTATCTATCTATCTATCTATCTATCTATCTATCTATCTATCTCAGACTGTTCACATCTATCAATCTATCTATCTAATTCTGTTCATATCTATCTATCTATCTGTCTATCTATCTATCTATCTATCGATTTATCTCATCTCTTCATATCTATCTCATTCTCTTCCCATCTCTCTATCTCAGACTGTTCAAATCTATCTATCTATCTATCTATCTATCTATCTATCTATCTATCTATCTATCTAATTCTGTTCATATCTATCTATCTATCTATCTATCTCATTCTCTTCATATCTATCTCATTCTCTTCACATCTCTCTATCTCAGACTGTTCACATCTATCTATCTATCTATCTATCTCATTGCCTTCATATCTATCTTATTTTTTTCACATCTAGCTCTTTCTCTCTCTCTCTCTCTCTCTATCTATCTATCTATCTATCTCAGACTGTTCACATCTATCAATCTATCTATCTAATTCTGTTCATATCTATCTATCTGTCTATCTATCTATCTATCTATCTATCGATTTATCTCATCTCTTCATATCTATCTCATTCTCTTCCCATCTCTCTATCTCAGACTGTTCAAATCTATCTATCTATCTATCTATCTATCTATCTATCTATCTATCTATCTATCTATCTAATTCTGTTCATATCTATCTATCTATCTATCTATCTATCTCATTCTCTTCATATCTATCTCATTCTCTTCACATCTCTCTATCTCAGACTGTTCACATCTATCTATCTATCTATCTATCTCATTGCCTTCATATCTATCTTATTTTTTTCACATCTAGCTCTTTCTCTCTCTCTCTCTCTCTCTATCTATCTATCTCAGACTGTTCACATCTATCTATCTATCTATCTATCTATCTATCTCATTCTGTTCATATCTATCTATCTATCTATCTATCTCATTCTCTTCATATCTATCTCATTCTTTTCACATGTCTCTCTCTATCTCAGATTGTTCACATCTATCTATCTATCTATCTATCTCATTCGTTTCATATCTATCTATCTATCTATCTATCTATCTATCTCATTCGTTTCATATCTATCTATCTATCTATCTATCTATCTATCTATCTATCTATCTCATTCGTTTCATATCTATCTACCTATCTATCTATCTATCTATCTATCTATCTATCTATCTGTATATCTTATTCTGTTCATATCTGTTACTATATATTCATTCATTAATACATTCTTTCTTTTTTCTATACTTGTATAGACGAGCGTGTGTGTATATAGCTATGTAGACTGATATACTTATAAGAGTTTATGAAACGAGTGTATGTAAGCATCTTTTTTATGCGGACCGTTTGCGTGTTGTCACATATACCTTCGTGTATCTTTGCAATGGTCTGCGATTTTAGCGCTAAAATGCGTGCATAGTTTTTCAGGTGCCCGTCCTTGGTTGCGTGGAAGGAAGGTGAGGAAACGTCTGGCCGAATCAGTTAGGGGAATTAAGTCTGTTGTTCATCACGTGCAAAACTGTCTCAATAATTCAGCCGGCGGTGTCCTGATGAAATGGAGCTATGTCCAGCCGAATCGACGGCAGAAGAGAGCACTAGAACTGGGACGTCAACACGAATCAAGCCTCTTCGTACTCATGGAATTTTCTCATGAGTAATCCGCGCCCAAGTTGTCGCTCGACAATCACTCAGGGAAAATATCAAAAATTGCCGTTCGTCACTTCATTTGTGAGACTTTTTCACTTCCCTCTCTTTTGCTCTTCAAAGGCTGTCGCCATTCCAGAGACGTCGAAGTACATTGAAAAATGGGTCGAAGAACATTGGAAAAAAGAGAACAAATAGATAAGGATTATAAAAAAATCTTGAAAAATGGAGGGAATAAAAATGATAAAAGACTATGGAATTATGGAGAGTGGGAAACAGAAAAATAAAAACAAAAAGATACGAAAAATAGGCGTTATGAATAAAGAAAGAAAGAAAGAAAGAAAGAAAGCGTGAAAGATAGAAAAGAATGAAGAAGTAAATGCGTTAAAAGGACAGGGAAAAAAGAAGATGAAAGATATAAAAAGAAAAAAAAAAAGGAAAGAGACAAAAGAAAGAATGAAAGATAAAAAAGAATGAAAAAGTAAATGCGTTAAAAGGACAGAGAAAAAAGGTGATGAAAGATATAAAAAGGAAAAAAAAGGAAAGAGATAAAAGAAAGAATGAAAGATAAAAAAGAATGAAGAAGTAAATGCGTTAAAAGGACAGGGAAAAAAGAATATGAAAGATATAAAAAGGAAAAAAAAGGAAAGAGACAAAAGAAAGAATGAAAGATAAAAAAGAATGAAAAAGTAAATGCGTTAAAAGGACAGAGAAAAAAGGTGATGAAAGATATAAAAAGGAAAAAAAAGGAAAGAGATAAAAGAAAGAATGAAAGATAAAAAAGAATGAAGAAGTAAATGCGTTAAAAGGACAGGGAAAAAAGAATATGAAAGATATAAAAAGGAAAAAAAAGGAAAGAGACAAAAGAAAGAATGAAAGTTAAACAAAGAATGAAAAAATAGAAAAATGAGGAATTATTAAGACAGTGGAATGGAAAGAGAGAAAATATAAAAAAGAAAATGAAGAAAAGAATGAAACAAAAAAGAATAAATAAAACAAAAAAGAATGTAAGAAAAGAAAGAAGAAGAAAGTAGAAATGAAAGAAAAGGAAGAAAGAAGAAATTAAACGAAAAAGAAAAGAGAAAAAAAAAGTAATATACAAAACCAAAAAGGAAAGAATAAGCGAAAGAAAGAAATAATTTCGGGGGACTGTTGAATAAAATACAGCAAATGTTAGCAAATGGTTGACAGAGATTAGGAGGCTCACAGTGAGAATCAAACTCAATACATTGGGGAAATGTACTGTAAATTTGCAAACCCAGTTTTTTACTAGTTTTTCAGACATCTTGTTTTTCATCGTTACGCGTAGATTATTTTTGAAATTTGCATGCAAGAAATTCAGGAGAAGACAGGTTCGAGTATCGCCCTGTTCACTCTCCTCCACGGTCTTTTGAACAGGAGTAGAAATGTATTCGTTGTTTCCTGTTTAGGACTGGGTTTCCAGTTCATTCTAAAGAAATACTCATTCTTTTTAACTTCCAGTCGTCTCTTGTGCTTTAGTGGCATCATTGCCTTGCATGGGGTGAATTGATTAAAAAAAGAAGCGAAAAGAAATAAAAGGAAAAGAAATTTGCTAACTCTTGATTTACAGTAGAAGGCGAAGTTAAACTAAACTTAAGAGCGTAAGAGGCCACAAATATGTGACAGTAAATGTCTAGTTCCCACCGCCAGTCATCGTTTGAGAATGTGGCTACATAACGTGATACCCAAAAGTTTTTCTCTTCGACTACGTGTCTGATATTATGAGATTTTGTCTACGTTATTTTGTTCACCCAATGAACGATCGAAAATCCAGGCAAGTTTGGGAGTTCATGAATGGAACAGTCCATAACGAATTAAAATTTTTAGATAGTCAGGATAGATAACGGTGAACATTGCCCTTTTTTTTTAATCAGTTCGACTCAAACAAGGCGATAATGCCACTGAGACGTAATGGACTACTGGCAGTGAAAGAAAATCTTTTTAGAAGAAACCGGAAACACAATCCTAAACAAGGGATACACCTATACTCCAGTATTTGTCTATATTTCTGAGATGAGGTATTAGGTACACTAATTATATTATTATTGTCCTCATCTTTGTCGCCATATTTGTTACAAAGTTTCGGCCGTTGTACGCTCTGGCCTTCTTCAGGTGGCTGGAATGTCGCACTGAACCCTTTATTTCGCTCACTTTGGTAGACTGTTTTAATACTTTGAAGGTTAACGTTCATAAGCGGAATCCACAAAATATCAAGCAATTACAGGAATTATGCAAGGAAGAATGGGGTAAAGTAACGGTGGATCAGTGTGAAAAACTTGTTGCCAACTACAGAAAGCGACTGGAAGCAGTGAAACAAAACAGAGGCTACGCAACAAAATATTAAATTGATGTATCCAATACTTTAGCATCGGGTAATTTCGAACTTTGATAAAAAAAATGGATTCAACCATGAGTTTTTAATTTTGCTTCCACATATAACTAAAACAACTTTACGAGATATTACTTACCAAATATCAGGCAAAATGGCGAACATAAACTACAGAAAATAACATGTATCCAATACTTATGCGTGTCACTGTATATATATATATATATATATATATATATATATATATATATATATATATATATATATATATATATTTAAATATATATATATATATATATATATATATATATATATAATATATATATAAATATAAAAGTGGACATACATGGAAGTCAGCACTTAGAGGCGACAGTCTGTTTCATGCTAGTGCAATCGTCAGGCGATTGCACTAGCATGAAACAGACTGTCGCCTCTAAGTGCTGACTTCCATGTCCACTTTTATATTTACACACGTTCTATCTCTGATATTGAGCACTTTACCCCATAAATATAGAACACTTTAAGACTATATTTCTGTATATAATATATATATATATTTAATATATATATATGTACATATATTTAAAAAAATATATATATATTTAAAAATTATAACACAAGTATGTTATAACATCACTACAAAGATAGCCATTTCGTTTCAACACTTGTTATAATTTTTAAATATATATATATATATATATATATATATATATATATTAAATGTATATATATATATATATTAAATATATATATATATATATTTAAATATATACACACACATAAATATAATATATATATATATATTTAAAAATTATAACATAAGTATGTTATAACATCACTACAAAGATAGCTATTTTGTTTCAACACTTCTTCTGGTGTTTTGTCAAGTGATGGTGTTGCAAGTAAAAAGTTTTGTGATGATGTTATAACACACTTATGTTATAATTTTAAAATATATTTAATCATTTTTGAAAAAAAATATCATACATATTTTAAACAGATAAAGTTCTTTATAATGCGTCGTCTAACTTTAAAGAGTCTATCGGAACTTTTACCAATCAATCCGAGTGCTCCACCTACTACTGGATTTATTGATGTCGTTATGTGCCACAGTTTTTACATTTCCATTTTAAGACCCTTGTATTTTGATATTATTTTTTGAAGAACTTCACAGATACATTCCAGTCTGGAGGGAGCGCCATCTAAATAAGAAACAGATTCTGTTCTTGAGCTCTTTTGATCCCGATGTTTGGGTGATTAGCTTTGATTGTTCTCTCTGTGTGTAATATAAAGTCAGATAAAATTGTTACAGGTCCTATCTCTCTAACCGGGTTTAGATGATGTCCTTCCCGTAAAGGTTTGCTTATTTTTCAATGTCGATTTTGGCCCACACTCTCATGCCGACTTTTATACTCAGTGGATGCTAAAACTATGCAATCTGATACAAAATGGTCAAATTATTATTATTATTATTATTATTATTATTATTATTATTATTATTATTATTATCAATAGTAGTAGTAGTAGTAGTCGCATCAGTATTACTAGTAATTCTTCTTGGATTTTAATAATCACATGAGGTCCCTGCTAGTTATCATAGGAAAATTGAGTAATAAATATATCTTAAAACTCTAGCACCCTCCTCAGTATCTTTAAAAGCTCCTGGAAGGCCATGATCTGGAGAGTTTCAATTAATACTCTAATATCCAGTTCCTCTCATCTTGAATATTCTCATACCGGTGCTCCAGTTATTAAGGGTCCGACCAATATCATCATGCTTATCAGCTTTCTTAGTTCTTGACATGTTTTTCATAGTTTTGCTTTCCCCTCGCCTTCTATTTTTCGTCAACTGATGCAAGGGCAACTAGGACAATTGACCAATCTTCGAAAATGCGATGACCTGTCTGCATGAAATGATCATTGGAAATATTGCGCCCTCTTACCAGCGCTAGAAGCATCGACCTTATGTCACTAGCAGGACATATCTATTTCAATCACAAGGCCAGCCTATCCCAGCTCTTTAAGTCTTAATTCGACTATGAAATGGATTCTTGCTCTTCGAAAATCAGAATCCATTTTGGATCATTGAATTTTACGCCATTTAGGCATTCCCCACCCTCTCGATATCATTTTGCTTCCATGTTCAGAGATGGGAGAGGTCGATTTATTTTCTGTCTTTCGTTTCGTTTCAGATAATTTGTTCCATCATGAGCGTCTCCTATTTCTTTCTTTCTTTCTTTCTTTCTTTCTTTCTTCTCTCATTCTCATCTCTTCTTTCTTTCTTTCTTTCTTTCTTCTCTCATTCTCGTCTCTTTCTTTCTTTCTTTCTTTCCCTCAATTTCTTTCTTTATATTCTTCTTTCTTTCGTTCCTTCTTTCTTATTTCCCCTTCTTTCTTTCTTTCGTTCTTTCTTTCTTTTTTTCTTTCTTTCTTTCTTTCTTTCTTTCATTCATTCTCGTCTCTTCTTTCTTTCTTTCTTTCTCGTCTCTTCTTTCTTTCTTTCTTTCTCCTCTGTTCTTTCTTTCTTTCTTTCTCGTCCCTTCTTTCTTTCTTTCTTTCTTTCTTCTCTCATTCTCGTCTCTTCTTTCTTTCTTCTCTCATTCTCGTCTCTTTATTTCTTTCTTTCTTTCTTTATATTCTTCTTTCTTTCGTTCCTTCTTTCTTATTTCCCCTTCTTTCTTTCTTTCTTCTCCCATTCTCGTCTCTTCTTTCTTTATTTCTTCTCTCATTCTCGTCTCTTCTTTCTTTCTCGTCTCTCTTTCTCGTCTCTCTTTCGTTCTTCCTGTTTTTCAATAATTTTCATGTTTTGTTTTTCTTTCTTTTTATATATTTGTTATTTCTCGCTCTTTCTTTCTTTCTTTCTTCATACTCGTCTCTCTTTCTTCCTGTTTCCCTAATTTTCATCAGCTTTCTTTCTTTCTTTTTCTTTCTTAGCTAATTTTTCTCTTTCTTTCTTTAACCTATCGATTTCATTCTTTCTTATTCTTTCTTTGAATTTTGGATAGCACTTTTTATATCTTCATTTATTGTCTCCCTTTTTTAATCTTTTTTTCTTTCCTGATCGGTTCTTTTGTTTTGATTCTTTCTTTTTTGAATTCCTATTTTGTCATTCCTTTTTTCTTTATGTCATTCTTTATCGTCTTTCTTTCTTTTGCCTCTTTCCTCTTTATTTTTCCTCCCTCGCGCCATTAGCGAAGACCATAATTTTATTAAACACGCCCACCGTCCGTTCTTTCACATTCGTTTCAGAGATAGCTTCTGCTAGTGGATGCCACGTTTTCGCGGGCGAAATTCCTCCAGACAATTCGCATTTGACGTATTACCATCATCGGGCGCCTGGCTCATTTCTTTTGACGTAGGCCGGCCGAATCAAGTGACTCTGTCAGCGGCACTTTGATTGGATGTCTGTCCACACTCACGGCCACTAATGGTTGTCAGAGGCTCCCCTGATCATATCGGCGCAGCGCGGGGAATAGCTTGACCCTTTCTGCCATATTACCGTTTTGATTGTGTCCATCTTCTTTTTGATTACTTTTTCCCTCTTCTTTTTCCTTTTTTGGTTTTGGTCGGAACGGTCGGGGTAGAGGGCCAGAACGAATCGGCTGAGCCATATTTCAGTGGCCGGTCGTATCTATTAAATGGCATTAGTTGAAAGACACGTTGAACACGCACAGTTCTTTCCTGTCTCTTTTGTTTCTGTGTTTGTTTGTATCCTTGATTCTTTCTTTCATCCTTTCTTTCTTCATTTGCTTCAAACCTTTATCCTTTTCGCTTTTCTTTTGTTTTTTTTGTCTTCAGATTATTTATTGCGAGAAGATTCACCTTTCTGATTTTTCTCTCTTTCTTTTATATTCTCTGTTTTATTTTCCTTTTTCGTTCTTTCTTTTTTTCTTCCCTCCTTTTGTTTTTCATCCTTTCTTTCTTTTTTAATATTTATTTATTGACAATTTTTTTGCTATTTTTTCTTTCTTTTATTTATTCTTTTGTGTTTGTCTCTTATTTTTTTAAATTTTTATATCTATTTTTTTGGAATTGCTTTATTTCTTCATTCCTATGTATAATTAATTATTCGTACAATGTTTCTTTCTTTCTTCTTCTACTCTCATTCTCTGTCACTTTTTTCTGTGTTGACGATCTTTCATTCATTGCTTCCTTCCTTCCTTCCTTCCTTCCTTCATTCATTCATTCTTTCTTTCTTTTTGCAACATTATTTGACTAAGTCTTTTTTTTATTTTTCTCCTCTTCTTTTTTTTTAATCTCTATCGGTTATTTTCCCTGACGCTTTACTTCACTTTTCTTTCTTTCTTTCTTTCTTTCTTTCTATACTTTTTGCTGCGTTATCCTTATTTATCTTTTTATAAATATTTTACCTTATTTTTGTTTCCCGTCATTCCTTATAAATAATTAACTATCGTAGCATCCACCTTTCTTTTTTGCTTCTACCTTTCTTCTTTCTTTCTTTTTTGCTTCTACCTTTCTTTCTTTCTTTCTTTTTTGCTTCTTTCTTTCTTTCTTTCTCCTTCTTTTGATTTCTTTTCATTTTCCTTCATTTTTCATAATATTCTCTATCTTATATATTTAATTAATTAATTATTATTGTTTAACTTTGTTTATCCTTAATTTATACGTAAACTATTGATTCTTCCTCTTTTCTTTTTGCTTTGCTTTCTTTCTTTATTAAATCATCCCTTTCTCACTCATCATTCATTTCTCGTAATTTGTTATCCTTTCTTCTTCTTCTTAATCGTCGTCTTCTTCTCTTTCTTTTTTTCTTTTTTTCTTTCTTTCTTTTTTAATTCTGTCTTTCATCATTTTCTCTACTTTTTATTTTTATGCTCTGGATCTTCACCGTTTACTTCCTCTTTTTCCTTCTCCTCACCTTGCCTTTTACCCAATTTCCTTAGTTCACTCCTGATAAGTCGAAAACAAAGATGGCCCATTGTATTATAACTCCCCCCTTGCACCCACATCACAGCAATATAATTATTGTTATGGCCTCCAATTTTGACCTTCCTCCATTTTCTTTTCATTTTCCCCTCTTCTTACCCCTTCCGTATTCTTTGTTTATTTCGTTCGGACTTAACCCCGCCCTCTCCAAAGCCTTATGGCTACTGTCAGCAAAGAAACAACACAATCAAAAACAACAACAAAAACAGAAGCAATAGCAATGGCGGCCATGACCAAAAGCAGTTGGAGCACCATTTTTTCTATGAGCGATTGACGCGCCACCTAACAAATGATGGCAAACGCGGGAAAAGTGGTGTTAGAGACGTTTGGAATCGAACAAAAAAAAAGAATTGGACCACAAAGAAGAAAATATATAAAAGCGAAAGATAAAGAAAGACTAAAAGAAGATGGAAAAAGGAAAAAATGAGGAACTCTACTTGTTAATTTATAATAGAAAGCAAGAATGAAAAAAGGCAAAAAGAATAAAAGATAGACAAAAGAAAGGATGAATGGGAAAACAGATAAACGAATTAAAGCAAATAAAAGGAATAAGGGGAGTATTTTGAGTCTGAATGAAAAAGAAATTGTAAATAAGCAGGCGAAATTGTGAAATTCTTGCCTGATGCAAAGCGGAGTGAATGTGGAGAGCGTGATTATTGAGGTATTAGGAGAGGGTGGAAAAAATGAAAGAATGAAAGAATGTTAGTAAGAAAGAAGCAGTACAAGAAGCGAAGGAAAAATTTATGTCAATAAAGAAGATGAAGAAAAAGAAGGAAAGACGGCGAAAAAGAAAGGAAAAGGAATTAGTATAAAAGAACGAAGAAAGAAAGAATGGAAGTAAGAAAAAAAGAAAGAATGAAATGAAAAAGAAAGAAATAAAAAATAAAGACATTTATTCAGAAAGAAAGAATGAAAGAAAAACAAAGAAAGAAACAATGAATGAAAGAAAAAGGAAAGAGAGAAGATAATGATTAACAAAGAAGGAAAAAGATAGAAAGAAAAACAGAACGAAAGAAAAAAAGATAGGAAGAACAATAAGGATAAAGAAGGAAAGAAAAATGAAAGAAAGAAAGAAATGAAATAAAAAATAAAGAAGAAGGCGATAATGAAAAAAAAAAAAAAAAAAGGAGGGAAGAATGAATTAGAAATGGAAGATAATGAGAAATTATACGAAATCTTAGAGTTTCTGATATTCCGCAGAAACACGCGTGACCGAACTGGATGAATCCAGGACCATTAGTATTATAATTTAATTGCTATTATTATTTAATTGGTTGGCATATAATATTGGAATGCACCCACGCAATATATATATATCAATTTTTAACATACAACGTGTGTTAGCACGTGCGATACCCTGTCTTCATCAGCCGCCTACCAGTGGTGATCTCACGGCGGCTGATATATACCCTGTATATATATATATATATTTCTATCATAATTTCTATATTATTGCTATAATAATTTCTATCATATATATATATATATATATATATATATATATATATATATATATATATATATATATATACAGGGTGGTCCAAAAGTAGGTGGACTATATATGGAATAGGTTTATGTATTGGTTATATTATTACAACTGAGTATCTTGATGAAAAAACATTTCCTGAGAAATGGATTGGCCGAATAGGTCCAATTGATTGGCCGGCACGTTCACCAGACTTGACCCCAATGGATTTCTTCTTTTGGGGAGTACTCAAGGACAAAGTTTATATTCGAAAACCAAGAAATGTCGGTGATTTGAAAAATTACATAAGAGATGCATTTCAAGAAATTAATACCGAAAAAGACTTGTGCAAAAAAGTTTATCGAAGCGTTAGAGGTAGATTTCAAAGCTGTGTAAATTGTGATGGAAAACAGTTTGAGCACTTGCGTTGATAAAATTTAAGGGCTTTTGTATTATTGTTCACAATAAAATTTAAGGGCTTTCGTATTATTGTTCACAATAAAATGTAAGGGCTTTTGTATTATTGCTCACAATAAAATTTAAGGGCTTTTGTATTATTGTTCACAATAAAATTTAAGGGCTTTTGTATTATTGTTCGCAATAAAATTTAAAATTTTGTGTTAGTAAATATGTATGTATATGTAATCTCAAAATAAATGTAATTATTTACTGTCCAACCTACTTTTGGACCACCATGTTTTTATATATATATATATATATATATATATATATATATATATATATATATATATATATATATATATATATATATAATTTTAATCGATTTCAGACCATGAAAGGCAGTAAAGACACAAGGCTTTACTGAGTGTGACAGAATAAGAAAAAAATACCCATTATTAAAGATTGAAAACAATAGAAAAGTAATCAAGTCAAGATAATTGAAGCCGAGACTATATATATATATATATATATATATATATATATATATATATATATATATATATATATATATATATATACGCGCTTGCGCGCACACACACACACTTCAAGCATTATTGCTAGTTTGTTTCAAAAAGTATTTATTTCGTCTATCGGCCTGTACTCGAGAGATCTTATTAAAGAAAATGATTCGAACCTGCGTCCCCCCTTTTGCAGGGGCAAATAACTGTCTTTCACCAGTGTGCTTTAACCGATCGCCTACGAAGATTTTCAGAAACAGCCGGAGTTCTACTTGTTAGGATTTTCTTGAAATGGTCTTTCTGACTCAGTTTCTTATCCGAAACGTAAACAAAGCAATTTCTAAAGAATTAAAGGATTTTATTTTTTAATCTGACATTTTTTTTTATTACTTTAAACGTTATCTTTAGTGGATACCCGTGTTTGAGTAGACGCTGCGTTTTTTTTAAATTTATTTTAAACAGTATTAAACAGTCCACGGACCGGTACACGAGAAAACTTATTCTCCAGAAATTGCTTTAATTCCTAATCTTGGAGAACGCAACTGAAAACTACTCCACCATCTTTCCGAAAAGGTCATGGCACTTCTTACACACTAGGAGACTACTTTGTTTTCTTTTATTTTTATGAGCCGTGCCCCTTCAGGACGTATGCGATCATGGCTCTCCACTTCCCCTGTAGCTCTCAATAAGTTGCGTTCCTCTGCCACCTCCGCCGGACCACTTTCTGTCATCCACTTGATTAAGCCCGTCAGGTATGTCAGGCATTGTGTTCCATTGTCTCTCTTTCACTCCATTCGATCTGTGAGTATCAAATTCTCCAGGCTATCCTTTCTCATTACGTATCCCAGAAATTTTAGCTGACTCTTCCTGATGTTAAGTATAAGCTTCCTCCTTGTTTGCATCCTCTCCAAAACCTCATCATTGCTCACATACTCGGTCCATGATATCCTTAGCATCCTTCTGTAGAACAACATCTCCGTTCTTTTTATGTGCCGTGTCCCTTCAGGATGTAGGCGATCATGATCCTCTATTTCCCTCTATCTCTTGTAGTTTTCACTCTATTCGACCTGTGAGTATCAGATTCTCCAAGCCCTCCTTTCTCATTACGTGTAATAGTAATTACAGCTGCCTCTTCCTGATGTTAATATAAGCCTCCTCCTTGTTTGCATCCTCTCCAAAACCTCATCGTTGCTCACACGCTCGGTCCGTGCTATCCTTAGCATCTTTCTGTAGAGCCATACCTCCGTTACCTGAGACTACCCAGCGCCATAATCGCCTACGCAGCGCCATAATCGCCTACCCAGCGCCATAATCGCCTACGCAGCGCCATAATCGCCTACCCAGCGCCATAATCGCCTACCCAGCGCCATAATCGCCTACCCAGCGCTATAATCGCCTACCCAGCGCCATAATCGCCTACCCAGCGCCATAATCGCCTACGCAGCGCCATAATCGCCTACGCAGCGCCATAATCGCCTACCCAGCGCCATAATCGCCTACGCAGCGCCATAATCGCCTACCCAGCGCCATAATCGCCTACGCAGCGCCATAATCGCCTACCCAGCGCCATAATCGCCTACCCAGCGCCATAATCGCCTACGCAGCGCCATAATCGCCTACGTCTTAAAGAGGCAAGACCTTCAAAGAAAATAGCACGAGACTTATAACGTTGTATCCAAAAACCGAAACTATTTTTTATTCGCCTTTATATGTGTCTCTAGCTTCAAAATGTCTCAGTACCTCCAGCATGCAATTAACAAAGCTCATAACTCTACTTCTCTGCGTTATGCTCCTTCAGGACATCAACGATCATGGCTCTCTACTACTTCCTATCTTTTGTAGCGCTTAGTAAGTTTTATCTTTTCATTATCCTTACCGCTCCGTTTTTTTTTCATCTATTTACACTAGCTTGTTAGGCGCATTAAACACTGTTTCATTTTGTCCCTCTTGTTTTTAATATGTCCTTTAAGTGTCAAATTCTCCCAGACATCTTTCTCTCTTTACGTGTCCAAACTACCACGTTCTGATTTTCAGTATAACCGCCCCTTTTTTCCCAATTTTTTCTTAAAACTTTCTCGTTACATCAACAATCCAATTGTATTCTCAGCATCCCTTTGTAAAACCCTATTTTTCTTGCCGCAACTTTCTTCTTCATCTGTGTGGAGATTATCCAGCATTCATTGCCATTGACAATTCCGATAGGAAAACCGATATTATACAGGGTGTCCATAAATTTCGGGTGCACTTTAAAACATTTATAACTTTATTTGTATTTGCGACAGAAATAATTTGTAAAAAGGATTAGAAAGAAGTAAATCTATATTTTTTAAATGTTTTATTGAAATTTTATTTAAGTTTCCACATGTCCTCCATCATTAGCAATACAAAGGGTAATACGATTTTGCAGTTCACGGAAAACATTTGACAACTGACTTACATATCTACAAAAAAATCTTACCATTTAAAAATAAATTATGGCTTTAAATAACCTGCAGAAGATTGATAAGCCATAGAAAACGAATGAATCAATCAATGAAATATCGATTAGCTAAACTGTCATGTCTCTTAGATTTATTTACATTTTCGGGAATATAAAAGTATACGAACTACCGTGCTCATAAAGTAATCAGTTTATATTTTGATTGTAATATAGAATCGATCCCCTTCTTTATATCCACATTATAATTTCTCATAATTCATTTCATCTCTTTTCCCCTACCTACGGGTTAAATACGACTTGTATGACTAAACGAGGACTCGGCAACCTATTTGGGGAGAGAGGGACGGAAAGCTATGCTGTGTTTCAGACAAGGGGGCATAATATCAAAGGTATTATAACAAATTCTCTCGCTCCTTTCAGAAGGCTACCTTGGTCTGGACGTTTAAAGAAAAAACAACGAAATTAATGTTATATAATGTTATATTATTTAAACAAGGTTCGTTATTTTACTACAGGAATAACATGATAATAACTAACGCAGTCAACAAAAAGGTGCAAATTTCTTTCTAGTAATGAAATACAGTTAAAAAATGGCAAATTATTTAACAAGTCACTTTGTGTGGATCTATATCGCACATACATACATACATACATACAAAAATACAAATCACATACAACGCCAAGCATTCATTGGTTAATTAATCACCACTACGTTATTATAGACAATTTACAAATCCCAGTAATGCGACAGTTTTTTAATTGCTCTATTTTTATGTAGTCAGTTTTGTGCACTTTTGGGAGAAACGGATCACAGAAGCTTTCTTAAGTCTCCTCAAAACTCGCTCGCTGATTGGTCGATGTCAACCAATCAGATCGTTTACACGTGAAGAATAATTCTTCCCGCGCAGTGATTTGGGGTCTACAGTCGCTTATTTAAGCTAAGGTCTTTTTCATCTCATCAGTGAGAAACTGCCAAACGAATCCACGACAGTTGAAACCATGCGCCAACTTTCTCACTCACACACACCACTCATATGCTGAACATACATTGTATACATTCACATAAACTCTTCTTACACAGCAATATCTTTCAAGAACAATCATTACAAGAGACTCTCATGAACATTCTTCCAGTGAACTTTGGAACACTAAAATAACAGATAAAGTGAGACAACTCTTGGTTAATTCAACCTTTTCTTACTTAAATGCATGCTTCCCTTCACATCGGTGTTTGATATTGTACATCTTGTTAAATACATATTTTATGCGTAACAATGTCTTTGGTTATCCTTTTCTACTTCAGCCATGTTTCCTAATCTAAAGTTAAATTAATGTGGTGAAGTCCGCCACAACTTGTTTCTGCTTATTGTTCGATAACTTCTGCACATCAGGGGATATATTAGTCGATGACGAGAGCAAACCAGCTGGCCATCACCCAGTTTTGTTCTTAAACGACTTTTAGCATATTTCATTTTCGAAAAAAATCTATGCACAGTCTCAGTCCAGGGCTATGATATCAAATGGATTATAACAAATTGTCTTGACCTCAGAGCACTCCATCCACAAGGCTGCCGTCGTCTGGGTGTTAAAAGAAGAAACATCTGCAGGAAGAACAGGATAATAATGAGCAAAATAAAAAAAATGAAAATTCTTTACTACAAATGAAATACAGTTAGAAATGGCAAATTATTTAATGAAATTCTTCTGCTTATTGTTCGATAACATCTCCACATCCGGGCATATATTAGTCGATGACAAGAGCAAAACATCATTCAGGTGGTCATCAACCAATATCATTTTCGAAAAAAATGTATTCCCAAGTATATGTACTTCCAAATAATGATACCATCATTTTCGCATTATTTAATAGGCTTTTATATTTTCCACTTGGCAAAACATTTCTTGTAGAAGTCAGAAGTGGATTCGGAATTTTGATTTCAAAAATTCGTCGCATTGGAAGTCAATTAACTCCAAATGATATTTTTTCTGCCACTTTCTACACAAATTAATTAGATAATTACTGCCCAGCTATTAAGCTGGTGGACTGGATAAAAATCTATCGCTGGATGGGGACTGGATATGAACCGTGGGGCTGGATTGGGCCCGATGGCCGGATGTGACCTGGGGGCTGGATGTGGGCCGGGGACTGAGTGTGGCCTAGAGCCGGTGGTTGCCAACCCCTGCACTAAAGATTTATTATCTAAAAAAATTTTACACTCTAAAAATATATTCTGGCTTTAAATAACCTGCAAAAGGTTGATAAACCGTAGAAAATGAAAGAAGGAATCAATTGATGCCTATTCCTTTCGTCTCGCATTCCTTTACTACTCTATCTAAGAATTCCAGAAGATTCTTTTTTGTGTCTGCTATCAACATTGCTTCATCTGCATATCTTGCGTCATTAAGAATGTGTCCGACAATAATAAATCCCGGTAGGACTTCTAATTCTTCCAGGCTCGCTTGGATGTAAAATTTGAATAATTTCATTGAGAAGACACATTTTTGTGTATTTCTGTCAGTCACTTATGTGCCATGCGTGATCATGTATCTTTCGATACATTTATCTGCCTCGCCAGTCATATATATATATATATTCAGTTCGACAATACCAACCACCTGAAGAAAGCCGGAGCGTACAACGGCCGAAGCGTTGTGATAAATATGGCGACAAAGATGAGGACAATAGTCCGAATAATGTAAATAATGTACATAATACCTCATCTCATAAATATAGACAGATACTGAAAGGCCGAAACGTTGTAATAAATATGGCGACAAAGATGAGGACAATAATCCGAATAATGTAAATAGTGTACATAATACCTCATCTCAGTGATATAGACAGATACTGAAAGGACGAAACGTTGTAATTGATATGGCAACAAAGATGAGGACAATAGTCCGAATAATGTAAATAATGTACATAATACCTCATCTCAGAAATATAAACAGATACTGAAAGGCCGAAACGTTGTAATAAATATGGCGACAAAGATGAGGACAATAATCCGAATAATGTAAATAGTGTACATAATACCTCATCTCAGTGATATAGACAGATACTGAAAGGCCGAAACGTTGTAATAAATATGGCAACAAAGATGAGGACTATAGTCCGAATAATGTAAATAATCTACATAATACCTCATCTCAGAAATATTGACAGATACTGAAAGGCCGAAACGTTGTAATAAATATGGCAACAAAGATGAGGACAATAGTCCGAATAATGTAAATAATGTACATAATACCTCATCTCATAAATATAGACTGATATGATAAAGTTAATTGGTAATCCCTATGGATAATTCCAGGGAGGTCCACATCCCGAGAGCTCAATGTAGTAAACAGATCAAGTATTAATTAACAATTTTGAGACTTCAGAAGCCATGGTAATGTTTTACATTTCGCAAGATAGGGAAATATAAAATATTACCATGGCTTTCTAAAGTCTCCGATTTGTTAATCATATATATATATATATATATATATATATATATATATATTAATAGAACCCGGTCTGACCTGCTATTTACCAATAGCTGGTGGGGGGAGAAGAAGAGGATTCGTATCTTTACCAAGGGTATTACCACGCAAGTAATTGTAAAGGATTTGACTGGAATTCGAACTCGGCTCAATGATTCCTCAGTCCGAGCCGCTATCATTTACTACAAACTACTAAACTAATTCTCAGTATAACTTTTGCATTATTCTAATATATTTTCAAAAGTACTCAAGTTAATCCTGTTTACATTAATTTAAATATCTATTTTAAGATATTTCATTATTTACCTCACGCGATACCCTCTTATCTAATAACGCGAGAGAGATCGCAGAAACCATTAAAATATCCCCTGTCCAAAAACCACCATCTGAATAATGGCCTTTACAATGGATCGACCATCGACCACTAGCGTTGATATGTACTAAGCAATTAAGTCACGACTCAAACCCAACATTAATGACGTATATATCCGCCATGTTCATCTGTGAATAGATGTAGGTAGACGTCAGGTGGCAATAAAAGGTTAAATATACAATTCTAAATATCTCTTGCCTGGTCATCAGGAGTGGAATTTGTTTCCCATTCAAATATCGCCTCGCGTTCGACTGCTTGTTGTTCTTTGCTTGGCGTTTTATTTACCTTGTTAATTAGATATTTGACCAGCCGAATCTGGAGGTTTCTGGGTGAGGCTGGATATTCCCCAAGAATGGAAGTTAAACTTAAGAATGAGCGACATAACCGGGAAAATAGGAAAGGAATTGTGGACCTTTGATCTTCCAATTTGCTGATCATTAGAGACATTTTCAACTTCACTTCCTTCCCACTGCCGCCTCCGCAATCGCATCCGCACACACACACACACACACACACACACACACACACACACACACATATATATACATATGGTGTGAGTGACAAAGATTTCACCCCGATTTATTTATATACAACCTGTTTCATGTCGTCTTTTCTTGCTTTGTTTTCTTTTGCATTCTGCTTTTACTTTAATTCTTTCCTTCTTTTCATTCTTTTAAATCTCTTTACCCAGTTTTTCATTTATTCCCATTCTTTCTTTTTTTCCGTTTTTTCGTTCTTTTCCTTTATCTCACCTTCGTTTATTTCCACTCATCTTTCTTTTTTTTCTTTCGGTTCAATTAACTTCGATTCGATGATTTGCAGTCTTCTTTCTTTAGTTTTTTCTTTCTTTCTTTCTTTCTTTCTTTCTTTCTTTCTTTCTTTCCTTCTTTCTTTCTTTCTTTCTTTCTTTTTATATTCTACTTTTCCTTATTTCAAATACCCCACTGTATTTTTTCTTTTATTCCCATTCACCTCATTCACCGTTTAATCCGACTTTCCTTCTTTCTTTCTTTCTTTCTTTCTTTCTTTCTTTCTTTCTTTCCTTTTATATTCTACTTTCCCTTATTTCAAATACCCCACTGTATTTTTTCTTTTATTCCCATTCACCTCATTCACCGTTTAATCCGACTTTTCCTTCTTTCTTTCTTTCTTTCTTTCTTTCTTTCTTTCTCTTTTAAATTCTACTTTTCCTTATTTCAATTTCCCCCTTTCTTTTTTCTTTTCCCATTCACTTTACCTAGATCTGCATTTAATTCGATTTTCTTTCTTTCTTTCTTTCTTTCTTTCTTTCTTTCTATCTTTCCTTTTATATTCTACTTTTCCTTATTTCAAATACCCCACTTTATTTTTCTTTTCTTTTATTCCTTTCATCTAATTCTCCGTTTAATCCGACTTTTCTTTCTTTCTTTCTTTCTTTCTTCTCTTTTACATTCTACTTATCCATATTTAATTTCTAATTTAAATTCGATCTTTTTTTTAATTTTTATTTTACAAGTTTTCTTTTATTCTCATTTTGTCTTTGTCTGTTTCTGTTTCTTCTTTTTCTTCTTTCTTTTCATTCATCACCATTCTCTTTCCTTCGTCTTTCCCACTCTTCTGTTTTTCATTTCTTCCTTAATTTTGTTTGTTTCTTTCTGACTTTTCCTTTTCCTTCAATTTCCATTATATTTAATCTTCTTTTTTCTTCTTTCTTTCTTTCTTTTCGCTTTCATTTTTTTCGTTATTTTCACTTTCTTCTTTTTGTTTCTTTCTTTTTATTTACCTACTATTATTTTGTTTATTTCAATTCTCTTTCTTTTCATTCGTTTTTCCTTTGAGCGTCTTAATTATTTCTTTGAAGCTTTCAAGCAAGAAAACAGAGGACGATGAATCTGGATTGTTTGGATTGGTACGGAACTAAAGACAAAATGGAAACTAGATTAAAAGAATAAAGAAAGAATAAAGTATTTGCTTTACTCTTTTGTTTGTTCATTCAATCTTTTTTCTTCTCTTTTCCGCCATTTCCTCTTTTAATCCATTTTTTTCTTTTCTTTCTCTACCCATTTTTTCTTTTCTCCTTATCGAATTCATTTCAGTTTTCTCTTTCTTTTTTATCGCTATTTTTCTTTATTTCTTTTTTCCCATTCTTCGGTGTATTTTTTAGATTTTCTTTCCATCTTCATTCGAAAATCCTTTTTTTATTTCCTGTCCTGGCTTTATTTTCTACATTTTCTTTTTCAAAATATCTTTTTTTTTCTTCTTTTATGTATTAACTCTTTCATTCTTTTGCTCTTTCGTTTCCTTTTTCATTTTAGAAATTTCCTTCTGCATTTTTACGCCTCTTTGTTTCATTTCTTTTCTTCGTTCTTTTTTCAGTTGTTTCATTCATTTATTTTCTTTCTTTAATTCATATTTTTTTTCGTTTCTTTCTTTTTGCTGCTTTACCTTTCTATAAGTCTTCCTCTTTTTTTTAAAAAAATGCTTCTGTGTTTTCTTTCTTTCATTTTTCACCCTCTTTCTCTATTCTATTTCTCTTTTTCATTTTACTTCTTTATCTTTCTTTTAAACATTGTTTATTTGAGAAAAAGTATTTTTCAAATTTTTAATTTTCTCTCATTACTGCTTTCGTTCATTTTCATTTTTTTGTGTCGTTCTTTCTTGACATTTTTTATTTCCATCTTTCTTTAGTTTTCATTTCTTTTTCTTCAGTGTCCATTGACTTTTCTTTCTACTCATCTTTTCTTCTTTTTCTTAAATTTTTTTCTTTCTTTCTTTCTTTCTTTAATTCTCCCTTCTTTCTTCTACATTTTTTATTTCTTATTTATTGTTTATTTTCATTCTTTTACTTTTCTTTCCTTTCTTCTTTCTTCCTTTAACTTTCGTTCTTCGGTTAACTGATTCTTTTTCTTTTCTTCTTACGACATTCTTTTAATTTTCTTTAATTTAATTTTCTTTATCTCTTCATTTCTTTTTTCTTTTTTTAATTTATTCCCTATTTGTTGTAACTTACAGAAGGTTACTGAACAGAATAATTAAACGATGGTTGGTAATGAAGGATAATACTTAGTGCAAGAACAACACATATAAGATTCGCCAGCGGCGCGTAGAAGTAGTCAACTGCTAGAAGTGAGTCAAGTGAATTTCACAATGAATCTTCAACTGCAAGATATCAACAAACCGTCCCACGCAGTCAGATGTGACGATTTAAATGTGGGTTATTCGTGCCTGTAGGCCAGTCCAAAAAATCCCCGTAGACCCTGTATAAAACGGGGCCGGGTACCTGTTTCCTGAGACAAGATTCTGCCCTTAGACAAAGCCTTGTCTGGGAAACCTCACTGCCCGGAGCCAGAGAGTTTGACCAACTGAATCTCCAACTGCAGACCAACATACAGTATTTACGACTGCATTTATGTGAATGAGGACATACCCATTATTTTCCATAGGTATGCTACAACACTATTTATTTCTTCATTCCCTTGTTTTAATTTTTTTCTTATTTCATTTTTCATCACTTAAACGTTATTTTTAGAGGATACCCATATTTGAATAAACATTCCGTTTATTTATTAAACCGTATAATTATTTATTTTCGTCTACCGGAATATGAGATAAATTTTATTAAAGAAAAAAAAAAGTGATCTTTTGGCAGGATTCGAACTCGCGTCCCCCTAGCAAGGGAAAACATCGTTAGATCCGATGTTCTTCATTCCTTGAAAATTCTTTCATTCTATTTCTTCTTTCCTTTTATTTTCCTTTCTTGATCGCGTTTCTTTCATGACCATCCCCCAATGTATCTGGCAAGAAGGATCTTGATGTTCTAGTCTTCCCAATGGAATCTTATCATTCCACTAAGGTAAACAAAGGCTAAACTCGATTCTTAAGAACAACAGAAAAGTTAATCAAGATCTCTTTCCGTATAGAAGGAAAGAATTCAAAAATCTATGGTTCTAACCCCTGCGTGCCGGCCCTACAACCAACACCCCAAGCTTTGGACGCTTCACAAACCAAAGAAGACCAGTCATTTGATGCAGTGACATTCGAACACCAGCCGTCAGCGTTTCAATCCCTTTTCCCTAATCGTAACAACATGGCGAGCCATCAAAACAGCCAATCCAGACGGGACCCAGCTATAATAAAAGGGATACAGAGCTTTCTAACAATAGCAAACAAGTAATTAAAACCTTAGGATTAAAGAATAAGTATAGTTGAGAGTGAGCGTGTCCGGTGAAGAGATGAAATGGGGTAATTCGATGCTAGACGAGAAAGAGAGAGAGAGAGAAAAAGACAGAAGGGAGAGAGAGTGAGAATAAAAAATGCTGCGAATAATCGTGCTCATTTTCCCCTCAAATCTGATTTTGTTGTTACAATAAATACGCTGGTCATTATGTTTTCTTTTATGCGTCATGGACGTCTTCTTTGATTTCAGAAAACGTCCAAGCAAATTTAACCGAAAGAAAATAATCTCAATTAACCCACGCTTAAAATATACGCTGTAAAGAAAATAGTGTTTGTAACAATCAGAAAGAATTTACCCAGCCGTATATGAAGGTCTCTCTTTTTTTTTTATCTATATTGTTTAAGTTCACACTCCCCGTCGTAGATTAGGGGTTAATATACTAGTTTCGCTGTCCATAACGTCAATAGTGAGTTCGAAACTCACGGGACGCTCAGTCTGTATTTTATTTAAAAACAAATCCTATGTCTTTTCAGAATGTAAAGTTGCGCGCTGAGAAGAGCGGTTATCGACAAAATTCCAGTCGAGAGCGCTTCATTCGCCATAGCACAGTTATCCATCTCTTCCCCGACTCCAGGGGTTAATAGAAGGGAAAACCGGTCTCTCTAGCCTTAGTTGGCAACCAGTGTAATATAAGGACAATTCTGGATCCGAAACCGGTTATGCGTCGGGCTAGTAACTACCCCTTTTAAAAGCTACTTCCTGTAGAGACCACGGCAGCGACATCTAGTGTGGTGAGTCTGTTTTGTTATCAGTTACTCCGCAATTTAAACCACATACTGGCTCTGTAACTGTTGAAGAAAAATAGACATCATTTCAGAAATGCATTATTAGTATTGATTAAGCTACACTTAATCTGGCTATAAAAAAGAAGGACGGAAAGGAAAACTTAACACTCACAGCGTTTGCTTAAATGGATAGAGGAACGTGGGTGGGAGCCTTAGCAAAAGAAGAAAAAAACTTCTAGAGGCCACAATGGATAGAAAATGGTGGAGAACCATGATCGCCCAAGTCCCGAAGGGAGGCAGCGTTAAGAAGAAGGTTATGCAGGGTAAACTCATAAATTATTTTCCTTCCACATCTTCGGTTATCTCTTGAATTTTATGTCAGAGTAACCTTATCTTCGTTTTATGTAGATATATTAAAATATGTTACATTGTGCAGTATGTATGTATATATATATATATATTTGAAATAAAAATAAAAACAGACCACTTTAAGGTTCCATGTAATAAATTATTTCACCACAGCCCTTTTAAAGGACCGCGGATCATCAGACTTTACTTGGTGTGGTGAAATAATTTATTACATGGAACTTTAAAGTGGTCTGTTTTTATTTTTATTTAAATTATTAGCTCTGATTTATATTGAGCTCTCTGGATTTTATCCTCCTTGAGTCTACCCATACGGATTACACAGTTTTTCGTAAACTATATATATATATATATATATATATATATATATATATATATATATATATATATAAAGACATTTTTATGTTTATGCATTCTTTTTCTTATAGATACAAATATTTAAGTAAATGCTCTGTTTTATAATAAACTGTATTAACAACATTTACCGTCCTGAATATCCAAGAAATTGTCATAGGAAATATGCGTCCTCCGACAGGAATCGAACCTGTATCCTATACGGAACCGTCATATAGCCTGACGTGCTTTTACCGATTTCGCCACACAGGAGCTTTCGGATAGGAAGGTCGATTTTACTGTTTTTAAACTACAATCTTCCATGATAAACTCGACCTTGCTAACCGAACGATCCTCTGTGGCAAAATCGGTAAAAGCACGTCAGGCTATGTGACGGTTCCTTATAGGATACAGGTTCGATTCCTGTCAGAGGACGCATATTTTCTATGAAAATATCTCAGACATTCAGGCCGGTAATTTTTATTATTACTTGCTATTATAAACAGAGCATTTACTTAAATATTTGTATCTATAAAATAAGAATGTATAAATATAAAAATATCTTAAAATAATTGTCCGACTCTTTCCATTTCATAATATATATATATATATATATATATATATATATATATATATATATATATATATATCATACAGAGGTAATCATACAAAGAATTAACCGTCCTGGGTATGACGATAAACTACATCCGTGTCCTGGGTATGACGATAAACAAGGTCTAACAGCAAGTCCTCTGATCAGGAGGTTTTGAGGAGCGTGATACCACCTCTTAATTGTTGGTGTTCCCAGGTCCACCCTGACCGGGGGTGATAGTACCTGTTAGGGTCCCAGCTATGGGCAAATATTTAACCCCCAAACTAGGCTCTAAATACTATAAAAATAAAAAAGTATAAAAACTGTTTTAATACCAGAAATAATTTCTAAAATAATTACCAGCCATGAAGTTTTATAGAAAAATATTGCCAGCAGTACAATATTACCAGCAATAAATTTTTGAAAAAAAATATTATAGAAATAAAAATTTTGTTGGCATTAAATAATCCATTGAGGTAGATATGCCGTAAAAAACTCCCAAAGAATTAATTAGTAATGTTAATTTAATTCATGAAGAAATCTCTTCGCTAACAAGACATAATAAGGCATTAACTTACTGACAATTCATTGAATAGTGATTGTTTTGTTTAAATTATTTTCAGATAGATTTGATGTTGCTGAACCGAGTACATAAATTTCACATTTTCATTCTCAGAGCCCTGAATAAAGGAATGAAGCACGTTGGATCTAACGAGGTTTTCCCTTGCTAGGGGTGGTGCGGTTTCGAATCCTGCCAGGGGGCACATTTTTTCTTTAATAAAATTTATCTCTTAAGGTAAGCTATACTTATGGGATAATGTGCTCAATATCAGAAACAGAGCTGATGTAAATATAAAAGTGAACATTTATAATATTTATGCTCTGTAAATTTACATTGAGCACTGTTTTGTAAAAATAAAAAAATATCAATACGGATTATATATATTACAGTATATATATATATATATATATATATATATATATATATATATATATATATATATATATATATGTACACACATACATTTAAGTGAATATTGAAGTCGACACTCAGAGGCGACAGATCACTCGAGGATTGCATTTAGCATGGAACATTCTGTCGCCTCTGAGTGTCGGGTTTAATAGCCACTTAAATATATATATATATATATATATATATATATATTGATATTTTTATTTTTACAAAACAGTGCTCAATATAAATTTACAGATCATAAATATTAGAAATTAACTGATTTAAAAATATGTTTTCATCGTTACACAGGAATTACCATGAAACCATATTTTTAAATCAATTAATACATATATATATATATATATATATATATATATATATATATATATATATATATATATATATATATAATTAAAGAATATCAAACACTTAAAATCCCATAGGTAATAATTTTTACTTCTTGAGAGCTCTCAAAAAAAGCATCTCTCAATCTTCAAAACCTACAAATCATTACAATCAAAAGATGATTTTGTTTGTAGGTCATGAGGATTGAGAGCTTGCTTTTTTAGCGCTCTCATGAAATAAAAAAAATATTACCTGGGATTTTAAGTGTTTGATATTCTTTAATTAATAATAATTCTGCTCTGTTTGTGACAGAGAGCTCTCTCTATATATCCTCATGGAAATTCCATACGGATTACCATATTGTATCATTATATATATATATATATATATATATATATATATATATATATATATATACAAGTATAGGATTGGTATATACGGAATAAATTCTAATAACCAACAATTACTATTCTTAAAAGAGTGCGCAATACAGAGTATACCAAATATAATTATTTATTTAAAAATTATAACATAAATATGTTATAAAATCACTACAAAAATAGCCATTGGTTCAACACCTCTGGTGTCTTATCAAGTGATGATGTTGAATGTAGAATAAATGGTTTTAAAAGGTTCAAATTAATTAACCACCCCTCGCCAGGAGAATTGCTGTTACATAATCTGGAATGACCAATCAAAATACAAGTATACGAGAATTCAAAAAACTTGACAACGATTAAGATTATAATATCTATTAAATGCTTTAAAATTGAGGGTATACTGAAATAGAATTTATTCTAATTAATAATATGATAAAATTAAAATAAAAAATTAAAAAAAATACCCATTTTAAAATCTAAATTTAATCTCTATTAAATTTAAAATTATAAAATTACTGAGGAAAAAAGAAAAATACATATGTTATTCTATTTATTTTGTTTTTATTGAAATTACGTTGGAATAGACGTTAAGATCGACTGCTCTAAATTTCATGAACATTACATGGATACATTTGAATGTGACGTGTAGGGATCGGATTGTGACATCTTGCGAAAGACAATACATACACACTCAGATTATAATACATAAGGACCCAGACATATTTAGACACACACACACACACACACACACACACACACACACACACACACACACACACACACACACACACAAAATTACGAGACGGGAAACATCTCCACGACCCTTTTCAAAAAAGAAAACCCAGAACACACATACATACACAATTAAATGTGCATGCAAGTTATTATACACATAGATATTGATAAAGACTTGTACACACAAACATATACATTGACCTAGACAGTCCGATACAACAACCAAGAAATATTCAAGGTTGAAAGTGTTATTAAACGAATTCTAACCACTTATTACAAGGTAACCATAAAAGTTCTCTCCGTTTTTTGATTAGTCATTGAATGAATTTGAAATATATACGAAACGCGTGTAGCAATTGTTTTCAAATTGGGACATCTGGAAGTAGGAACATCAGACGTTATAAAAAACACGTGCACCGTGCCCGTCCATCAGTTATAAGCCGGACAGCTGTGAGAAGGATGGAAGTGTCTAGAGATCTCGTTCGGGGCTGTTTGCTTTACGACTTCAAAGTGGGCTTATCAGCAGCTGCATCAAGTCGCCGCATATGTCAAGCGTTTGGGGATAGTGCTGTAGATGAACGTACTGCAAGGCGTTGGTTTCGAAAATTCAAGTCGGGAGATTTGTCTCTCCATGATGAGCCTCGCAGTGGACGACCACATGTCTTGAATGACGGAATCCTGAAGGCGGCCATTCAAGAGCACAGTAGTCTAACGTGTGGTGAACTTTCAAGACAGTTCAACGTTTCCGATGAAACAGTTAGACTTCACCTGCACCACCTAGGTAAGACATACAAACTGAGCAAGTGGGTTCCGCAAACGCTATTGGAGGTCCACAATGGACAACAAGTGGTAGCCTGCGTATCGCTGCTTTCTCGCCACCGTACCGCATCCGTATTCAATCTAGTGCTTACCAGTGATGAAAAGTGGGTACTGTACGAAACTCCCAAGCGTTCCAGACATTGGTTGTCTCCTCAGGATGCTGTCCCTCACACCGCAAGACCGCCTATGCACCCACGCAAGATTATGTTTTGTGTCTGGTGGACAGGTCGTCAAGTGGTTCATTATTAACTGCTAGCAACGGGCCAAACGGTTGCTGGAGACCTATACTCACAGCAATTGAAACGTGTGCAACAGGCATTGCGCCAGAAGGAGCCAGCCCTGGTGAATCGCAAAGGTGTGCTTTTCCTCCATGACAACGCCAGGCCGCATGTCGCGCGAGTGGTCAGGGATACCATACAGCAAGTTGGGTGGGAGACTTTGTGCCATCCACCTTATTCACCTGAACTTGCGCCATCCGATTACCACCTCTTCCACTCCCTGGATAATCATCTTCGTGGGAAATCCTTCACCAATGAAGCAGACTTGCGCAAATCCCTCGGACCTCTTTGCGACAAAACTCCCCGAGTTCTACCGCAAGGGCATTGAACAGCTGGAGACACGTTGGAAGAAGGTGCTGGATGCCGATGGCGATTACTTCGAAGACTAAATATAAGTTACACATACTGTGAAGCGTTTTCTTTTTTTCCTTTAAAAACGGACAGAATGTTTTTGGTTACCTTGTAACATATAACATACGGGCAAATATACATCGATAAAAATGGTCTAATAGAACAGAGAAACAAACGATAGGGAAAGAAAGGACATTAAAACAGATATATACGTATAGAAATAACACAATCTAATATATAAAAAAACGAAAATTCCAAACACACAAATATATATAAAAATATATATTTAAAAATATATATGTGTGTGTGTGTGTGTGTGTGTTTGTGTGTGTGTGTTTAGCGTACATTGCGTTTTGTCTCGCTAACGTAGATTTTGTTGAATAAAAATCCTTTATCTCATGACGCCGATCCATTGGCGAAACATGTCGAAATTAAAGTTGTCCAATATGTTTTCATTGATTATTGTTCAGTGATTGTTGGCTGCTGATGTCTGTCTTGTCTATATGGAGAATGGACATTTTGTCCTCATCATAAAGTACACTTTTCATTTCTTTACTGAATATTCCTTGACAGTCGGCAAACCCTTATATATGGCGATTTTATGATAACTGGCCTTTTCTTATAATACAAGCCGGGCCGACAAGCCTTAAATCACCAGCTATTATCCAATAGACGTCTTATAATGTCGACCTCCGACCAGTTTATTTGGTGGACAATGGCTCACGGGTGTGGATGAAGTTGAGCAAAGAATATAGTTTATGACGCTTATTCTGAGCAGAGGACACAAGATTGGCTGCTTGTCTATTTCGCGCCTCTTGATTTTTTTCCCTTTCCTCTTTTTACGAGCCGAAATATTAATTCAGTCGTGGGTTCTCTGCTGCTAATCATAAGTACACAGGGAAAATGGTACAAACGCCGTCCGTCAGAGTGAGACAAATAATATATATATATATATATACATACATACATACATACATACATATATATATATATATATATATAGAGAGAGAGAGAGAGAGGGAGAGAGAGAGAGAGAGTGAGAAAGTTTTTCAGTTTCTGAAAAGTTCTCAGCCCAACACACTTAGAATATCTGTACAATTGAAAAAGAACATCAGTGTTTTTGAAGAGACGTTTTTTTCGTCTAACCAATAGCTTCACAACGCTTCATCGAATATATATATATATATATATATAAGTGAACATTGAAGTCAACTTTCAAAGGCGTCAGGCAGTTTCATGCTAGACGCATTCGTCAGGCCACCTGTCGCCTCTGAATTTTGACTTCAATGTTCACGTTTATATTTATATTTACATACGCTCTATCTCTGATATTGAGCACTTTATCCCATAAATATAGCACACCTTGTAACTATATTTCTTCATATACAACACACATACACACACACACACACACCTATATATGTATATAATCCTTTGGTATGTATATGTAGTTGCTATTCGAGGTTACCCGTCTACTAGGGGGCTAGCCAATCCCAATTTCAGACCCATTTGTGTTTATTCACCACCCACAGAGCCCGCCTTTAATTTATACTGCAACTATACTGAGCAGACCTTAGTTTGAGTTTCTGGGAAAGAGCGTGTTCAACAATATGAACAAGGTCAGCACGCTTAACCACTCGGCCAAGATGACTTGTGACTTCGTGCTAGTACAGCTCACAGAAGTCATCGTGGCCGACGACGCCCGAAGGGTTCCGTCTACCCAATTAAACTCACAAGGCAGGGGTCAATACGTGGGGTATGGCTTTCAGGCACTTTCCAAAGGTGCCGCACGCTGGAGTCCTTCCTGACAAATCGACAATAGTGAGATTCGAACCCGGGTCTTATGGTCAGATTGCGAACGTTCTAATCACTCGACCACGTGCCTATCCCCTCTTAGTAACCCCTGCGTCTTAGTGGCATTATCCGATTACATCAGGGATTCTCCTTCCTGACAAATCGACCATGGTGAGATTCGAACCAGGGTCTCATGGTCATAATGCGAACGTTCTAACCACTCGGCTACGTACCCATAATCCGTTGGTATATAATCCAAGTGAATCTTATTAATGTCGTATAAAACAGTATAAAATATTTATTATTAAATATTAAAACTGATTATCCCAAGCCATTTCGGGTAGTTCCTTGGCCATTTTCAAGGGGTTTTGTTTTGGGTGTTGTTAGTTTTTCTCATGTCGAAAATGGCCAAGGAGGTGGCCGAAAGCACTTGGGAAAATGAAAATTATGGAAAATTTCCATACGTCCACAAAACGTAACAAACGTGAGGATATTGAAAAAATTAAATAAAAAAAGAATGAAATATTTCTTATTTTTCATATTCAATGAAAAATATTTAAAAGAAATATTGCTGCTTAAATATACATTAATGTAGGTATACATATATTTATATGTGTGTATGTGTGTGTGTTTGTATATATAGGCTCATGATAAAACTAATTTCGGTTGAGCTCTCTGGGGAAGGAAGTATGGGTTTGTAAACAGTGACTATTAAAGCTGATATAGCGTGACTCTTCGGCAAAATCGAATTGAGTCCTGTCGGTCCCTGTGTGCTTATCTAAAAAAATAAATACGCTAAAATTCACCTTAATCCCTGCCGACGGCTTAATGGTAGAATTTCCGACTGACGCCAATTCAGTCGGGTTTCGATCCTGGCTAAAGACAACCGGACGTCTAGCCACACTGAAGAGCTGCGAAACAGTCTGTTTGTGGATGACTATAATTATATATATATATATTTCCTTTTACAAAAGTCGAAAAACAATTGTAGGACTCCATAGCGTAACAAGTACATAAAACGTGCATTTTTGAAAATAAAAATGAAATCGGTAAAACAATCAAAAATATAATATTTAATATGCTTTGTAATTATTTAAAATAGTGCACTCATATACACATAAGTAAAGGAATAGGAAAACCATACACACGTACATTTACGTAGATTTACATTTTATATATAGACAGAAAAGAAAATTATGAAGGTTACTCTGACTATTATGCTTAAATTGCAAGATATTTTTGTAGATACACAACATAAAGGTCACAAGCTGACTTCCCTGAATAATTACTCACGGCCAGTCGCTGATTATATATATATATATATATATATATATATATATATATATATATATATAAAAAATATATATATAATGAGAAAATTGTAATTGTGTTTCACAAAAGAAAAGAAAATTGTCAACCACTGCATTTCTAGAGAATAACAATATTTTAAGTTTTACAGTCTTTGTAATTAATGTGCCCAATAGCAAAAAATCAACTTAAATATTGAACTTATCTTTCCCCTTTCGGAGTTTTGTGGATGTTCTGACCTGGCATCTCGACTTCAGTGACTATCGTATCGCCGTGATGTGGCTTCCCTGTGTCTTTTCTATAAATATTTACATGAGATTTGTTCTCATGATCTTTCCTCTTTGGTACTTCCACCTCATGAATTTAAGCAAACAAATAGATTGGCAATTACGTCTTACTCGTGTTACTATTGAAATAGCTAAGATATAACCGTAAATTTTATTCTGATATTTACTTTTCTCTGGGAAAACCTCTTCTTGTTTCTTGTTTCCCTTCAAAGACTTAAATGCACAATCAATCGCCATCTTCTGTCTTCGGGAAACCTGTTCTTTTATTGTCCTTTGTCTTTAATGACGTATTTTCATTCTGTCACTTTCAGTCTCCCTTTGAAATAATTACGAAAAATATGATATTTTCTCATCGGAGGATTTAATAGTAAAATCTCAGTTTTTTTTAAACAGTTTTTGACTACTAATATATTTAGTGACTTTGGTCTTCAATGTCATTAATTTTTATTGAAGAGTTGTTTACTTTTTAAGAGTAAGACTTCATTTGTTTGGCTGAAACATGTGGCACTGTACACAGTTGACATTCTCCTATAAATTTCAACTGGTTTGCTCCCTTCAGCAACCAAAAACTTGATAACTAACCGCTGTTCAATCCTGGAGCATGCTTCTTGGTCGGCCATCTTTGTTAATCACCAAAACTCTCAAAGTTTTTTTTAAATCTGCATAAGAAATTAAATCCATGTGAAAAAGAAGTAAAACAAAAAAATAAAAATAAAAAAGAGTAAGCTTCTATCTGTATTAGAAGTATTAGAAGTCCTTATTTATTGAATGACCCTCGTATATATATATATATATATATATATATATATATATATATATATATATATATATATATATATACATATATATGTGTGTGTGTGTGTGTGTATGTTTATTTATTGAATGACCCTCGTATATATATATATATATATATATATATATATATATATTCATTTTTATTGAAGAGTTGTTTACTTTTTATGAGTAATACTTCTAGTATTTACATTTGTTATTTTACGGTTTATGTAATATTGTACGAGGGTCATTCAATAAATAAGTTGAATCTTTCGGTATAAGAACTTCTAATACAGATAGAGGCTTACTTTTTTTTCAACGTAGTCTCCCAGCACTGTCACACACTTTTCCCATCTGTGCACA
Organism: Acanthosepion esculentum; assembly: GCA_964036315.1. Classification (NCBI taxonomy): domain Eukaryota; kingdom Metazoa; phylum Mollusca; class Cephalopoda; order Sepiida; family Sepiidae; genus Acanthosepion; species Acanthosepion esculentum. The sequence goes on along the minus strand of OZ038508.1, from coordinate 14,639,360 downwards.
AGCTTCCGTATTCCTTCAGCGTAAAAATCTTTGGACTGACGTCTCAGCCAGTCGCTCACAACACTTTTGACTTCATCGTCACTTTTAAACTTCGTGCCTCTCGTGAACGCTTTCAAGTGACCAAACAGGTGAAAGTCTGAAGGGGCAAGGTCTGGGCTGTAAGGGGGATGAGGGAGCAGTTCCCAGCTCAGCTCGTTGATGGTCTGCACCGTTTGGGCTGCTGTGTGAAGCCTTGCGTTGTCATGATGCAAGATGACTCCTTCTGACTGATGACCCCTGCGTTTGTCCCAACAGATAAGCGCAAAGTCCTTGCAATGTCATCCACTATCACCCTTCTGTCAGACTGAATGAGGTCAGTGACTGATTCGATCACCTCAGGAGACCTCACTTCTGTAGGCCTCCCAGGCCTGTCTTCATCCTCAACACTGCTCCGCCCTTCTTTAAACAATTTAGCCCACTTGTAGACATTTTTTTGGCTGAAACATGTGACACCATACACAGTTGACATTCTCCTATGAATTTCAACTGGTTTGCACCCTTCAGCAACCAAAAACTTGATAACTGACCGCTGTTCAATCCTGGAGCATGCTTCTTGGTCGGCCAAAATAAAAAAGAGTAAGTGACGATGAAGTCAAAAGTGTTGTGAGCGACTGGCTGAGAAATTACGCTGAGGGAATACGGAAGTTTGTGCACAGATGGGAAAAGTGTGTGACAGTGCTGGGAGACTACGTTGAAAAAATAAAGTAAGCTTGTATCTGTATTAGAAGTTCTTATACCGAAAAATTCACCTTATTTATTGAATGACCCTCGTATTTTTGTGTTAACGATAATCAAATTTTAGAGTGTTGCAGATTGTTGTTGTAATGATACTGACTTTAATTAAATATTGTCAGATAAATGACAAGTTAGTCTAAGCTCTAATATAGTGATTTTGTAACCAATGTATAAATTTTTAAGTGAGCAAGCGAATTCATTGACATCGTTTGTTTTCATTCATGGACATTATTGAAGTTTTAATTTGTTTGTTGTATCTTAAGCGATGATTATGTTACAGTGGTTTATTTTTTGCAGCAAGTGAAGAGTTTAATTTGTCTTTGAAAATCGTTGGTATATACAATGCTGTTCGATAAAATGACTCACGTGATTTTTTTTACTTAAACATTTTTTCAACTATTGTAGAATACTAGACCCGGCTTCTTCAATATTTTCCCTTTTCTGGCAAGATTAATGCTGGACAAACGTACTTATAAACTTTAGATTCTAGTAAAATTCTTTCTTTTATAATAAACTCTATTTTCAGGAATACGTTTTCACAGCATCGCCCACGTGACGCCGACGTGACCGCATTTCAAAACGGAACGCTGATCTTAAAATTCAGTCATTTTGTTTTGATTATTCTTATGTCTATCGTCTTTTCATGTTGACTTGAATCTCGTCTAATTTTAATTATGTTTTAATAACTATGTCCTGAAGAAGGTCTGCTAGACCGAAACGTCTGACGTCGACATTGAAACAACATTAAAAACAGTAAACTTGCATATTCGGATTTTTGTTTTTCCATATTTTTCCTCTCTCTCTCTCTCTCTCACACACACACACACACACACACACACACACACACACACACACACACACATATATATATATATATATATATATAAACAATTTATTCAAAGAATTAAATAGCAATGTTAATGTGATTAATGGCGATATCAACTAACAGAGCTTAATGAGACATTAACTTACTATCAATTCCACGAATAATAATGTGTCTTCCATCTGACAACAACTCGAATATAAGGAACTTATTATTCACGGAATGGATAGTAAGTTAATGTCTCTTTAAGTTCTGTTAGCGAAGAGATATCGCCATTAATATTAACATTGCTATTTAATTCTTTTTATAAATTGTTTCTTTATGAAATAAAATATAAACTGCACACACTAATATATATATATATATATATATATATATATATATATATATATATATATATATATATGTATATGTATATATGTATATATATACATATATATATAAATACATATATATATAAATACATATATATATATGTATAAAGAAATATATATATATATAAATATATATATAAATAAATATATATATAAATACATATATATATATAAATACATATATATATATAAATATATATATATATATATATATATATATATGTTTCATTAAATAATATAGACAAGTGTTTTCTATTTATGTTATGTAAATTATTTTCATATCGTCTGATAAGCTTAATAAAATTATCATTAAACGATGAAAGAAAATCACAATATTGATACATATTTTTTAATCCAATCTAAGCTTTCGGCTTACATAAGCCATTATCAAAGATGACAATTAGAGTACAATATATGAAGCAAGACACGGACGAGAAAGTGATGATAGTCTGTTTCTGTTTACAGGGATGATTTCCAAGCAACGATAAACACGTGCATATAAGACGCTGGAAGCGAAAATCGCACTGCAGCTCATGACGTCACACATGAATACGCGAGAGTGAATTCGAGAAGTATTAAGTATGGGAAGCCGTTGCTATAAACCAATGGCTTCTGTTACCAATATATATATATATATATATATATATATATATATATATATATATATATATATATATATATATATATATTACAATGAATCATTCATACAGAAAACAGATATAGAAGTTAATGATAAAAATGGCGAGAATACATCTTCGCAAACAATTTACTAAGAGACATTAACCCCGAACCTGTAAATGAATGTTATGATCCCTGTTTATAAATTCCAGTTGAATAAGGTCTTTTTTGATATATTTACTAGCTTTTATCTGTTCCTACAGATATCATCAGGTAAGAAAATATTTGTTGTTTTATAATTCCAGGTAATAAGAGGACATCGAAAGAGTAGTTTATAGTCCGAAATTGGTTCTTGGAAATGTGATATTGTTATTGGTATTACCTGGAATTATAAAACAACAAATATTTTATTACCTGATGATATCTGTAGGAACATATGAAAGCTCGTAAAGATATAAAAAAAGACCTTATTCAACTGAAATTTATAAACAGGGATCATAACCGGTTCGAGGTTAATGTCTCTTAGTAAATTGTTTGCGAAGATGTATTCTCGCCATTTTTATCATTAACTTCTATATCTGTTTTCTGTATGAATGATTCATTGTAATGTAAATTGAACTGCACCACATACTTTATATATATATATATATATATATATATATATATATATATATATATATATATAAATATCATGGTGGGTAATTGGTGTTGGAAAAAGAGAAGGCCTGATTTAAGGAAGCCGACGGTTAACAGCCATGACGCGGGCAGAGAGGGGGTTGACACAGCCTGAATCATAATGTGGCCTCAGGGTTGCCCACCAGAGATGACTGCAGGGACACCAATCCATGCGCGACATGGCACTACAGACACCCCGATATTATGCAACTGTTGATCAGAGCGGCCGCTCAAGATGCTACGCAAGAGTTAGGGCTCCTAACTACCAGTCGGAAACAGCAACCAGGGAACTGTCAACCGTGTACCCTCAGAATGAACAGGCAATGCCACAGACTACACGCATCACGGGTGAAACTCCGCAACACCAGCACAGAGGCCAGAGAGAGAGAGGGAGAGAGAGAGAGAGATCTGGGAACCCCATCCTAGACACGAAACAAGGTTTGGGCGTCTAAACGTGTCCAATAGAGGGGGAGGAGTGTAGACCGGGCGGTAGGAAAGCCTACCTACTCCTATTACGTATAACATAATCAACAACGACAAGACAGAACAATAGAGGGGATGTAGTCGGGATAGTCGCAGGGCTTACACTAGTTGAGAGTACTGGGCGATAGGAATGACATACCATTGTATGTGTACAATACTGAGTTTTAACACTAACAGTAAGTTTTAAATTAGTATAAGTCCCATTGACCTATATTTAAAAAAAAAATTACCACTTACGTTAGAACTGGCATCCCGCTCCCACCCCTACACCGTGGCAACTGTTAGATGTAGACGTCTCTTCTACTCCAGTAGCTTCATGTCTCGCACATCTCGCCTATGGAACTCCCTTCCCTATTACTGTTTCCCTGACAAATACAATCTCCAACGGTTTAAGTGTAGCGTCAATCGACATCTCCAGTTGCCTTGATTTATCCACTTCCCTTCTCCACATCCTTTCATTTTTCATTCCTATCTGCTCTCGCTCCGGATCTTCTGTGGCCCCCTTGCCTTGATCGACCCACTGTCTTTCTCTTTCACCACATCCCCTCCCTTGCCACTCCTCTCTGCTCTTCCTCCAAGCCTTCTTTAACCCCTTGCGTGGTAGTGGCCTCCGGCCTTGCTTGGGGTGATACGATAAAAAAAACCCCAAAAAACAACATATATATAGATATATATATATATATATATATATATATATATATATATATATACCGGGTGAAACAGCAAAATTGTCCAAACCGTGTAACGCCATACCATAATTGTCCGTCCTACAAAATGTTTAATATCTAAAAAAACGAGTTTCTTTTTTCCAGGTTGTCCAGGTTTTAAACGTCGAGTTTAGCCATCTTGACACCATTTTTCTTAAGAATCACTGAAAGATCCTTTGTTATGCAGCTAGAAAGATAATAAGTTGAAATCGTTTTGTGTCTACCTCACTATGACTTCCCAACTGAGCAATGTTGAGAGGAAAATGATCGTTCAGGCCTTCAGTAAAGGTACCAGCATTAAAACTTTGGATTCTATCTTCAAGTCTATTGCAGAACCATCTAGAATCGTGAATAAGTTTAAAAAATGAACAATAGAGAGGAAAACTGTGATCTTAATTTTAACTTAGAGCTAAATATATTCTTATTGTTCAAAATAGCGTCAAGTAGTGCTATAGCAATCGCGGAGGTTTCCAGTAAGATATCTTTAATCATTTCTAAGATACAGAGGTTCAATGCTAAATCTAGGAATTGGACAAATGTGCTTTTACACGATTGCATTGTTTATGTGTATATCTGTCAGCTCGTGTGTGTATGAGAGAGTGAGAAAGAGAGAGAGAGAGAGAGAATGAGGGAGAGACCTACAGACAGACAGAGATAGACTAGAATAAACGCCGGTATTGATATGGAGATTCTCTGAAGCGAAAGGTTTGCATTTCAGTGATTTACGTCGATTGAAACAATTATTAATGATTTTATATGAATATCATTTTAAATAAATATCTGTTAATTGTTGCTTGAAGCCGAGGTTCCTTTCAATAGAAATCAACTTACTGCTGAACTAAATTTGTCCTTAAAAAGCTGCGCAAATGACGCACCTGACTTTTAAAAATAATTTCACGGTGAATCCTTATGAGGGAGTGATAAAAATAAAAGAGGATTAATTAAGTAACAGTGAATAACGCTTGACAATGCAATTGATGTTTTGAATACCAAAGTTGGCTGGCCGTCCTCGGTATGACGATAAACTACATCCGCGTCCTGGGTAAGACGATAAACTACGTCCGCGTCCTGGGTAAGACGATAAACTACGTCCAACAGCAAGGCCTCTGATCAGGAGGTTTTGAGGAGTGTGGAACCACCTCTTAATTGCTGACCTGTGGTAGTAGCACCTGTCAGGGTCTCAGATATGGGCAAATAGTTAACCCCCAAACTGGGGTCAAAACACTATGAAAGGGTAAAAAATAGGTTTTAATACCAGAAATACTTTGTAAACAAGTTATTACCAGCAATAAATTTTTGAAGAAAAAATTATTACCAGCAATACATTTTAGAAAAAAAGATATTACCAGTTATACTTTTTTGAAAAAAGAAAAAATAACAAGCGATACATTTTTGAAGAAAAGTATTACCAGAAATAGATTTTTGAAGGAAAAAAATTACCAACAATAGATTTGAAAAAAAAAAAATATTACCAGCAATAAAAAACTTGTCGGCATTAAAGGTTGATATGCAGTAAAACAAAACAAAACCAAACCAAATTTGGCTGGAAAGAACTGAGCCGGAAAGAGATTTCTACAAGCGAGAAGTGCGAGAGAAGAAACTTCTAGCATAGAACTTACGGTTACATCTAGCAATTTCAGCTGTAAATTGGTGAGACCTTGTTGCTAATAAATATTAGACCTGCGCTTAAATTCTTAAAGTCTAGGTACCGTAGCGGAAAGTTTATCAGAGCAGTAACCATGGAAGAAGTTACAGAAAAGACACAGGAAAGTTACATTTTGGCGGTAAGAAAATGACAAAAGCCGAGATGCCAGGTCGGGACCAATAATATTGCGGATTATTCTTGTGATTTTATCAAGAATTTCTAAAAATGTAGCAGGATCACCGGACAATATGTGGAAGCAATATTCAAAACATGGACGAATGGTAGACTTATAAATATGTAAGATAGATTCTTCTTTGGATTTTATCAAGAATCACTAAATATATAGCAGGAGTACCAGACCAGATATGGCATCAATATTCAAAGCATGGATGAATGGTAGACTTACAAATATTTAAGATAGATTCTTCTTTGGATTTTATCAAGAATCTCTAAATATATAGCAGGTGCACCAGACCAGATGTGACAGAAATAATCAAAGCATGGACGAATGGTAGACTTATAAATATGTAAGATAGATTCTTCTTTGGATTTTATCAAGAATCTCTAAATATATAGCAGGAGCACCAGACCAGATATGGCAGCAATATTCAAAGCAAGGATGAATGGTAGACTTATAAATATATAAGATAGATTCTTCTTTGGATTTTATCAAGAATCTCTAAATATATAGCAGGAGTACCAGACCAGATATGGCAGCAATATTCAAAGCATGGTTGAATGGTAGATTTATAAATATGTAAGATAGATTCTTCTTTGAATTTTATCAAGAATCTCTGAATATATAGCAGGAGCACCAGACCAGATCTGTCAGCAATATTCAAAGCATGGACGAATGGTAGATTTATAAATATGTAAGACATTCTGACGAGAAAAATTATCTATCATTATTATTATTATTATTATAATTATTATTTCCTTTGATTTCTGCTGTATACTCATTTCTTTCCGGGTCCCGACCAGAAATCTAAGGTCAGAAATGGATTCATGAAATTTTCACCTGAGCATTTTTAAGTGGAGTAATGGATAGCCGAGTTCGAATTCCAGTCAAATCCATTAAATTCACTTACGTGCTAATATGGTATGCATCCTCTTCTTTTCCCCGGGTTCTATAGCCTTGGATGGCAACAGGTCTACCGCAGTAAGAAATGGCAACCCATTGCAGGAAAAAAAATCTGTTTCGTCAGTCACGTATCGAAAGATACATGATCGCCTACGTGTGTATCATAACTGACTGACTGAGTTTTGAAAAAAAATCACACATATTTTACATAGATAAAGCTCTTTGAATTGTACTTGTGAATATAATTTTTTTTGTATTTCTTTAAGGCATAGACTAACAGGGATTCCTTCAATGAGTTTACTGGAATATTTCCAATAAATCCGAGGGCTCCAACTACAACAGGAACTGATGATGTTCTCATTTGCCACTTTTTTGTGATTTCCATTTCAAGTTCCTTGTATTTTGATAGATTTTTGAAGATCTTCAAAGATACATTGCAGTCTGCAGGGACTGCCATATCAATAAGAAGGCACATTTTGTCTTTACCGTCTCTAATAACGATCCCTGGGCGATTAGCTTTCATTATTTTGTCTGTGTGCTTTGTAAAATCCCATAAAATTGTTACAGGTCTTATTTCTGTAACCATGTCTGGGTGGTGTTCATAACAATTTCTTGCAGTTTCCTTAACATAAAAGTTGCAGAATTTCCAGTGAAGATTTCGGTCCATTCTGTCATGCAGAGTTTTACATTCAGTGGCTGCCAATACCGCACAACCTCATAAAAGCTGGCAAATTGGTTCTGGAATCGGCACAGAATCTTAATTTTGTATTATTAATAATTATTATTATTATTGTTATTGTTGTTGTTATTTTGGTAGGGCACATTGAGATAGTTAATTAGAAATTCAATTTTTGTGGCATGGTACGAACATGACTCCTCACAATCTAAGAAACATGCGCACAGACCTGGCAGAAACCTCGCAGAGTAAATGATGTCAGTTTTGTCCAGGTCAAAATTCTTGGTTGCAATTCCAATTTTTCTTAAGTGCTATTTCATGTATCTATGTGATGTTTCAAAATTATTTTGACTACAGGAATTATTTAACAGTCATGTTCCAGAGCTTCTTCAACTATTGACATATAAGACATAAATAAATGGAATCGTCCGTTTTTTATAAATAAGCGAAATTAAGCGAAGTCAGTATAAGGTCTTAGTATTTGTTGAACTCTCTGCCTCCGGGCAGAGAGTAACCCAGACGAGGCTATACCGAAGGGCAGACTCTCGTCTGGGGAAGTGGACAAACCCGACCTCGTTATTACGAGGTCTACGCGGAATTTTTGACCGAGCCTATCTGCTCTGGTACGCCCCACGTTAAAAATCCGGCCTTGTGCCACATCCCGCTTTGGGGGGGGGGACGAAACTGGCAAATACCGAGTCAGTATTAGGTCTTAGCTGCGCTTTAACCACTTAGTGCTTGTCGAACTCTCTGCCTTCGGGCAGAGACGAACGCAAACGAGGCTATACCGAAGCGCAGAGTCTCGTCTGGGGAGGTAGACAAACCCGACCTCGTTATTACGGGGTCTACGGGGAATTTTGGCCCCGGTCTAAGGGCTCGGAAATCCCACGTTAAACCGGCTTTGTGACACATCCCGCACTGTGGGAAGCTCTGGTAAATTCCCAGTTAGGATTAGGTCAATTGGTAAATGTACTTACGTGTAGTAAACCTTCTATTTCATTACTTATCTACGAGTGTGTCTTCCTTATTTATTTCCTTCTGTTATCTCGAAAACACGAGATTCAAAAGCTATATAACTCGATCCTGAAAGCTTCAATCAATTTAGTTTCTTTGTTGTGTAATCTCGTATCGAATGGAACAGAAAAATCAATAATATTAATATTAATAATAATAATAATTATTATTAATATTATTTGCATTCATTTATGCTGTACACTCTTTTACTTCTTGGTCCCAACCAGTGTGCGAATGTCAAAAATGGCGTCATAGCATTTTCCACTGTACATTTGTGCAAAAAATAAAACTAAAACAAACACACAAAGATTTTACATAGAGAAAGCCTATTGTAAGCTGTGAGCTGTACTTGTGAGAACAAGTTTTTTTAATTTATTATTTCTTTGGACTGTCAGAGATCCTTTCAATGAGTCTATCGAAACCTTTTCCAAACACTCGGAGGATTCCAACCACAAGTGAGATTTTTAATGTCTTCTTGTACCATATTTCTAGATTTCCACTTCAAGATCCTTGTATTCTGAGAGTTTATTGAAGACCTTCAGAGATACATTACAGTCTTCAGGAACTATTATAATTATTTCCTGTTCTGAAAACAATTTGTTTCAAAAAGTTAAATTCTAATATCTGATTTAATAAGCTTTAAAGACAAAACTACGGAAGCATAATTCGGAAATAATGTCACGTGTGCTAGAGTTGTTTCTCTTTTTTCTTTTTTTTTTATTAGTAAATTATTTTTATTAGTAAATTATCCTGAAATGTAAAACTCTTAAAATTCTTTAACATCAACTTGTCATCTTCCTAATATGGGACAAATCGAACTCTTTAGCTTCTCAGAAGAAAGACATTTTGATGTTAGGCCAGCAATAATATATCTTGTACAATCTTAATAAATCAACTGTTGAATTATTTCCTTTGATTTTTGTTGTATACACATTACCTTCCGGGTTCTAACGAGAGACCTAATGTCAGAAATGGCTTCATGATATTTTCCACTGTACATTTTTGAAATGAAAAAAAATCTAAGTTCACTGACATTTTACATAGATAAAGCTCTTCGTAATGTCTGAGCTGTACTTGTGTGTACAATTTTGGCATTTCTTTAAGGCGTGGGCTACCGGGGATCCCCTTAATCAGTTTATCGGAATCTTTTCTAATCAAACCGAGGTCTCTAAATACAACTGGAATTATTGAAGTCCTTATGTGTTACATTATTGAGAATTCTACTTCAAAGATCCTTGTATTTTGAAGATCTTCAAAGATACATTACAATCTGCAGGGCCCGCCATGTTAAGAATGCGTATTCTGTTTTTGTTGTCTTTGATCAAGATGTCTGGACGACTAACTTTGATTGTTCTGCCTGTGTACACTGTAAATCCCATAAAACTGTTACAGGTACTATGTCTGTAACCGGGTCTGGGTGATGTTAATACCAGTTTATTGCAGTTGGTATCATTTCCAGTATTATTAAAATTATTATTTTTGGTGGTAGGCATACGTTCTTGTTCAGCTACGAATGACCTACAGAAATGTGAAAATTTGTCTTAAATTTTGCATTAGGTCATGGCGAATAAGTACTGTTTCTCTAACAGTGGATCTAGGGCATTTCTTGCTGTCTGCAGCTAGACCACAGGTGCCAAAGTTAATTTGTCTTTCCTGTGACATGTGTATATAGATTCAGAAGTTTCTAGGATATAACTTAAAAATTGTTTTCTTGGGGTACGTTTTTTATAATGACGTTATGCGTTCCACCTCACTCGTTTTTTGTTTTTTCTCTTTTTTTTTTTTCATATCTCCTTTTTGGCCGCTTATTTTTTAATTAGGTGTTCGGATTCTTGTTTTATTTTTCGTTCATTCATTTTTTTTTCTTAACTCCATTCATTCAACCATTCATTCATATCTATTTTCTTGTTCTTTCTTTTTTCTATTTCACATCTTTTGTTCACACATAAAAAAAAAATCTGCCCCACTAACAAAAAAAAATGGAGAAAATCGTAACTACTCATTTCAAATACACTCTTACAAAGGGGGAAGATTGCAATAGGAATCGCCCACCTGCTTTTTAGAGCTCCCTACCCCGCCAATTATTGCAAGAGGAGAACGAAAGGTAAGTAAAGCAGGTGAATCGAGTTGAGGTGTGGGACGTATTTTTTAAATGTTTTTTTTTTTCCATTTTTATTTATTTATTTATTTATGACAATTTCTCTATTTTTTAGGCTATCGTCTTCAGGTTTTCAGAAAAGATCACTTCATTGAACATTATCCTCAAGAAAAGATTACGTTTCTCTCATGAATAGGATTAGCGTATATCATTTTATTTATTTTCTCCAGATGGGCAAAGGAAGACCTTACGGATTTCCCTCCAATAGTCTATTAAATATAATTTAAACTTACGAATACATTTGTTAATATAACTGTATACATTCTTATACATAACCTAACGTGAGTTTATTATTGTCGTTTTATAAAGAATACAACTCGATGGGATCAACATTTGAAACTATTTCATTTTATTCCATTTACCAAAATTTCTGACGCAGAAAAGATTTTTTTAACGAACAAAGCCATATTGGAAAGACAGTGAAATTAATTAATTGTCAATTCTTTTTCTACGTTGACAGTCCCGACATTACTACTTTTAGTTTAAGTAACTCATATATATATATATATATATATATATATATATATATAGGTGTGGGTGTGTGTATAATAAATATCATTCTTCATGATTTTAGCTATCATTTTTCGGATGTTTCCGCAAAATTTAATAAATCAACAATCTTTTGCTTCTAACTGACTGCGCGGTCATATAAGGGCAGACGTATGTTCACGTACACACACATTCACACGCATATACACACACACACATATCCACTCATATATCTGGGTATGCGTGTATATAAAGATATATATATATACATATATATATATATATATATATATATATATATATCGGTGTATGCCTGTAGGAATATATATATATATATCGGTGTATGCGTGTATATATATAAAAATATATTAATACATGTATATATATATAATAAATATCATTCTTTCTAAGTTTAGCCATCATTTTTCGTATATTTCCGCCGAATTTAATAAATCAGCAATCTGTCGCTTCAAACTTACTGCGCGTTCATATAAAGACAGACGTATTTACGCAAAACACAGGCACAAACATAAACACCTATCCACTCATATATATATATATATATATATATATATATAAATCTAGTGCATATATTTCTTGATATTAACGCATACACATATATTTACTTATGCATGTATAATATTGTGTATAGATTCATATATAATATATATATATATATGTGTGTGTATATATATATATATATATAGAGAGAGAGAGAGAGTTAGAGAGAGAAAGAGAGGGGAGATATAGATACAGAAGGCGAGATATATAAATAGATCAGATATATATATATATATATAGTGAGAGAGAGAGAAATAGAAAGTGATAAATAGATTATATATAGAGAGAAACAGCAAGATATATATATAGAGTGCGTGTGAGAGATAGAGAGGAAGAACGTCGTCTTTCGACTAGTATACTGACAGAAAATAATTCTTCTAATACATGCAGTCTTTCTAATTAAAGTCAAACTCTGAGTAGAGAGGGGTAGACTGAATATATATATATATATATATATATATATATATATATATATAGTACAGTAAAAAAAAATTGAAGTAACCCCAGAATATATATAGTATGATTTTGAACAGAATAGTGAAAAAAAAATCTAAAAGGGCTTTTAGTGTCATTGAAATAGAATATTTTGACGGGAGCAAAATTTTGACATAAAATGTTTTTTTACTTTTTTTCATAATAAAATTTATATAAAAAAATCATACCATGTCTAATAATTCTCTCTAGTGCAAAACAACTACAAATATAACAATGTGAATATATATATATATATATATATATATATATATATATATATATATATAAAATAATGCTAAGTATGATTTAATTAATTTTTGTAAAATTATAATGTAACAGCAATT
>OZ038508.1:14621464-14623964 GCA_964036315.1 Acanthosepion esculentum | reverse complement strand
TTCATGTTATTTTCACAACATTTCGACGGTTGTGCCTCCCACCCTTCATCAGGTCTCTGTCGATCTGGTTAACCTTTGGGGAAACTTGGACCGAATCCTTTATTTAATGTACGGGGGTAGATTTTTCTCGTTTCGCTGTTCATGTTTAAGGATGTCTCGTCTTTTTCTTATTTAGTAGGGCAGGTTGATTTTGAAAACGTGATATTGGACTCAATTTACAAGTTGCGATTTTACATGATAAATAATGGCATAAAATATGTTTTTCAAAATCGTTACCGTTTTTTGAGGAAACCAGTTTAAACATTAAATATAGATTAAAAATTGTAGCACTGAAATTTAAATCCGGGGATCATTGATAGCTTACTTTTTGCATAAACATAGCATACAGTAAAACTATGTTTTTATCATATATGTATATAAGCAAGTAAAAATATAATTTAGAAGTATGCTATATTTATGAAAACAAAAACTGCTCGATATCTTTTGTGACGTACGGTGGACGTTAATAATTAAGTATAACTCAATACTTCAATGTTAAAATAAAACACTATTTAATTACAACCGTAAATAAATACTTAACAAGAACAAAGAAGTCAAAATCAAGGAAAGATAATTAACCATTTCAGTGAATACCTTGTTAGTAGCGAGGCGAGGCTTAACGTTGCGGTAAATCCTAAATCCAAACCCAACTCATCGACGCATAATAATTCACACTAATTCGACTGGATAGTTGCACTCAATAGTCACATCAGTCAGTAGCCTGACACCGCTATTTATACACCTGGCGGAAAACGTATATTCATAAGTCCAGAGTGTCACGCTCGAACCTTGGTATCGGTAGTTACTCATTTTCTTCCTATATGACAATTATTCAGAGGTAGAGGTCAAGATCAAGCGGCGACGGTCTGTTTCACATTTCAACTCGTAATTTCATCACACACACACACACACACACACACACACACACACACACACATATATATGTATGTGTGTGTGTGTGTGATGAAATTACGAGTTGAAATGCACACACACACACACATATATATATATATATATATATATATATATATATATATATATATATATATATGTATATTTTTCATAATAAATATTGTTTAAAAAACGACGGATTATTATGCACCAACCTAATATATATATATATATATATATATATATATATATTAGGTTGGTGCATAATTATCAGTCGTTTTTTAAACAATATTTATTATGAAAAATATACATAACAATTCAATAATAACACATTTTAATGATTATTCCGGAGATTATGATTATCGATATTCATTTTTATAACCAGAAAATAAAACATTATTTTTATTAGAAAAAGTAAACAAATCACCAATTCTTTATTAACAAGCAACTCACCTACAAAAACACCTGATAATTATGCCCAACCCAATATGTATGTGTGTGTGTGTACGTGTGTGAGGGAATTTGAAGAGAGAGAGAGAGAGAGAGAGAGAGAGAGAGAGACAGAGACAGACAGACAGACAGACAGACAGACAGACAGATAAAAAAATATTTGAGTATACATATTAAGATATTTTTTTACTTTAGTCCAAGCAACACAAGGCTCAAGACCCACTTAAGTTAGAGGTCTCCTGACTGAGATTTTTGTCAGGTCGTAAGAAAGGGAGACTTGAGAGGTAAGAAGTGCATATGAATGCATAAGAGAAAGTTGGGAAAGTTTTTATTGACAATGCGTTTCGCATTCGTCTGCTAGGTCAATGTCTCAGGTCCGAACGAAAGACAAAACTGTGTGTTTTTGTATTCAAGCCGTTAATGTCTGTTCAAATTTGAAATTACTAATCCTCTTTTATTCTTTCGCATACCGCATTGCTTTTGCTAAAATCGGTGATATTATACCAATGATACCCAGGGGCACACTAGAGTTCGCGCGATCTTATGTGTGCCACGAAATATTGTCACAGCACTTATATATATATATATATATATATACATAAAGTTATAGCCTCTCTCTGTTTGTTACCGAACTCCTCCTAGGGTTTTGGAGATAGGCCCCGATAACCACATATATCCTGAATCTACATTATCCAAGGTACTTAGATAAGTATATTTCATTTTAATCAAAGGGGGTACGGGGGGAATAACACACCCACTCTTCATTTTTTTCCTTTGATATGAATTAAATTTAAATTTGAACAAGGGAAAGACTCCTAAGTTCCTTGAATAAGTATATTTCATTTTGATCAAAGGGGATCCCTGGGTGACACAAACCCCGCACTGAAAATGTTTTTCCCTTTGATTTAAATTAAATTTAAGTTTAAACAAGAGAATGACTTCTATCAAAAATATAGAAGGAAAAACCCAGAAGATGGAGGTCACATCGGCAAGATCAAAATGAGGCAATATGTTCGTCACTTTGAGCAAGATATCACCAATCAGTGGGCAGTGCCTTACAATACATATTTGTTGCGACAATTCAACTGACATAGCAATGTTGAAATCTGCTAATCAATTC